>CM042160.1:91003269-91240769 GCA_023376005.1 Doryteuthis pealeii | reverse complement strand
ATAAAGACGTAGTTGTCATGTGTGGCCCTCATGACAGACTTGTGTAATCCATGTGGCCCCTCATGACATACATATGTAACCATGTGCCCTCATGCCATGTGGCCCCTCATGACATACATATGTAAGCCATGTGGCCCTCATGACATACATATGTAAGCCATGTGGCCCCTCATGACATACATATGTAAGCCATGTGGCCCCTCATGACATACATATGTAATCCATGTGGCCCCTCATGACATACATATGTAATCCATGATGACATCCTTGTTTTTACAACATTTGACCAAGAAATTGGTTAGAAAATTTACCATTTTCAATATTTAAATCGGAAAATGTTATTTTATTTTATTAAAATGAAACAAATTAAATATTATAAATAGAGTTCAAACTGAAAATGAGTCCCCCCACCTCATCACCACCAACACCAATTTCTATGCCAAATGTAAAAATAAGGATTTTTTTTGTACATTTTGGCAAACGATCTTTGATGCTATTTCCTCAAACAATGGTACAAGTAAAAGATCTAATTTTTGGTATCAGTATTTTGTATACTAACACACAAATTTCAAATAGATAGACAATTTGATATTTTTAAAAAGTGAAAAATCAACCTACCCTAACACCACACAGCTGAACTTGCACAAAGGTGTCCAAATTAGGATGACCCAGAAAAAACAGAACCCACAAATTTTGTAATAAAACTTAATTTTAACTATGGAGGGTTAGGGTTAGGGTTGGGGTTTAGGGTTACTTTAATGGGAAAATAAATAAATAATTTGGGTTCTTTTTTTTTTGGGTCACCCTGTATACCGGTGACCCAGAAAAAACAAAACCCACAAATTTTGTAATAAAACTGTTAATTTTAACTAGGGAGGTTTAGGGTTAGGGTTAGTTTAATGGGAAAATAAATAAATAATTTGGATTCTGTTTTTTCTGGGTCTCCCTAATTTTGACACCTTTGTGCAAGTTCAGCCCACCATGCTCCTCTACTATTTGAATGAATACTCCTTAAATAAGTCGTTAATCAATGAGCAGACCCCCCAACTGATCAAATTCTTATACTCACCTCTTCTGGTTCTCTTGGCAATGGGGGTGAAATTGTTTCATCAGAAATCACTGCTGACTTTTCTCGAACCCAAAAAGTATTGGGATTTTCAAAGATGGTCATACTAGAAGTTTAAAAATTTTAAAAATCGTAAAGCAACTGTAATTTTTTGATATTCAATAATAAAAAATATATATATATATAAAAGAAAAGTTATATACACACACATACAGTTATACACACATATAGTTATATACATACACATACAGTTATATACACACACACAGTTATATACATACACATACAGTTATATACACACACACACACAGTTATATACACACACACACATACACATAGTTATATACACACACACACACACACATACACGTAGTTATATACACACACACACACATAGTTATACACACACACACAGTTATATACACATATAGTTATATACACACACATACACATAGTTATACACAAGCACATACAGTTATACACACACATACACACATATATTTATACACACATATAGTTATATACACACACATACACACGCATACACATATAGTTATATACACACACATACACATATAGTTATATACGCACACAACACACACACATACACATATAGTTATATACACACATAGTTATATACACACATACACACACATATAGTTATATACACACACTACACACACATATAGTTTATACACACACACATACACATACATACACATATAGTTACATAACACACATAACACACACATACACATATAGTTACATACACACACATACACATATAGTTATATACACACACATACACATATAGTTATACATACACACACATACACATATAGTTATATACACACACATACACATAGTTATATACACACACATACACATATAGTTTATATACGCACACATACACATATAGTTTATATACGCACACATACACATAGTTATATACGCACACATACATAGTTATATATACACACATACACATATAGCATACACACAATACACAATAGTTATATACCACATACACACACAGTTATATACACACATAAACACACATATAGTTATATACACAACACACATACACACACATATAGTTATACACACACATACACATAACATAACATATAGTTACATACACACACATACACACATAGTTCATACACATACACACACATACACATAGTTTACATACACACACATACACATATAGTTATATACACACACATACACATTATAGTTATACATACACACACAATACACATATAGTTATATACACACACACATAATATACACACACATACACATACACACACACACACACATAGTTATACACACATAGTTATATACACACACATACACATATAGTATATACATACAAGTTTATACACAACACACACATACACATACATTATGTTATAACACACCAACACACATAGTTATATACACACACACATACACACGTTATATACACACACATACACATATAGTTATATACACACACATATAGTTATACACACACCCATAACACACATAGTTATATACACACCCATATAGTTATACACACACCCATACACACAGTTATATACACACACATATAGTTATATACACACACATACACACACATATAATACACACACATACACATACATACACATAGTTACATACACACACATACACATACATACACATATAGTTACATACACACACATACACATATGCACACACACATATTAGTTACATACACACACATACACACATAGTTATATACACACACATACACACATAGTTATATACACACACATACACACATACATATATACATATAGTTATATACACACACATACACATATAGTTATACACACACATACACAGTTATACACACACCACATACACATATGCATATAGTTATATACACACCCATACACACATAGTTATATACACACACACATACAACATCACACCCACACACTACACACATAGTTATATACACACCCATATTAGTTATACACACACATTACATTACAGTTATATACACACACATATAGTTATATACACACACATACACCATATAGTTATATACACACTAATATACACACAGTTATATACACACACACATACATTATATACACACACACATACACACACATTATAATACACACATACACACATACACACACATACACACACAGTTATATACACACACACATACACACACATACACAGTTATATACACACACACATACACACACATAGTTATATACACACACATTTCAAAGATGGTCATACTAGAAGTTAAAAAATTTTAAAAATCGTAAAGCAACTGTCATTTTTTGATATTCAATAATAATAAAAATATATATAAAAGTAATTGGTAATTTGCTTGAAGCATTGTTAAGTATGTTATAAAATAATAAAATTCGAAGGCAATACAAATGCGTAAAAAAATAAAGACAAAAGATGTTTATATGTCTAATCGATTTCAAAGCGAAGCTTTATCGTCAGAGACTGATTTTCAGAAATGACGTGCTTATGTTTTTTTTTATTATTATGTGTGGTTATAATTTCTCTTCTTATTTCCTTTTCCTCTCCTTTTTTTCCTCTCTTTCTTCTTCTCCTCTTTTATGAATGGGCGAATAACTGTAATTTCTTATTCTCTTCTTCTTTTTTTTTTTCTTTCTTAAAAGTTTGTTGAGAACAAGGCTGACATCCGGTAAAGATGTTGCAATGTTGCAATGTGTAGCAATGTGTAGCAACGGTGAGCGTGTCATAATTTCAAAAACAAAAGTGAGCAAATGAATAAAAAGAAAGAAAAAAAAAAGAAAGTGAGCAAATGAATAAAAAGAAAGAAAAAAAAAAGAAAAAAAAAAAAAAAAAGAAAAAAAAAAAGAAAAAAAAAAAAAAAAAAAAAGAAAGAGAGAAATAAGAAATTAAGTTATTCGCCCATTCATAAAAGAGAGAAGAAGAAAGAGAGGAAAAAAGGAGAGGAAAAGGAAATAAGAAGAGAAATTATAACCACACAAATAATAAAAAAAAAACATAAGCACGTCATTTTCTGAAATCAGTCTCTGACGATAAAGCTTCGCTTTGAAATCGATTAGACATATAAAACATCTTTTTGTCTTTATTTTTTACGCATTTATTGCCTTCGAATTTTATTATTTTAAAAAATATATATATATATATATATATATATATTATATATAGAGAAAAACAGATTTATTTTACTTTCAACCAATGCGGTTTTGTTTTTGTTTTTCGTGTTGTTTTTTTTTGTGTTTTTTAGGGAAGTATGTTTTGTTTTGTTATCCTTATAGAGAATGTATAAGTTTATAAAAATGCCGCCAAATACTCACATGAATTGAATGTGTCCAACAGGATTTTGAGGTGGGGTCCACTTGAAAGATATTTCAGACATTGTCTTTCTATTAATTTTAACATAAGAGACCTACAAAGAATTTAAAACATATATCATTCAGAAATATAACATCAATATTATATATATATATATATATATATATATATATACATACACATACACATATAGTTATACACACACACACATATATATATATATATATATATGTGTGTATCTGGGGAGTTCGTATCTGGTGTAGTCGTAAAAATTTGTCGACCACCATTTTTTAGTTTTCCCAGAAGTGTGGCAGGGGGCCGAATACTACTGCCATACATATGGCCTACCATTGGTTGCTCTTGTTATCCAGGGCTTGACTACAGTGTTTAGCAACTCCACATAGGCATCTGAATTCAACCCGATACCCTCTCCATTGCAATTCTCCAGTTCATGCCTGATTGTTTTTACAGTGTTCAGGGAGCATTGGGCAGCAACCATAATCTCCTTATTTTGATGGCTGGCGTAGATCATCATGATACAAATTATTCTCTTCCATGATTCAAGTGGGTTCCAGTCAGCCATTTCCTATAAGTCTAACATGATCAAAGGGGAACCACTCTTGACTGATAAATTATTTATTTTCCCATTAAACTAACCCTAAACCCTAACCCTAAACCCGTCTTCTTTTTTCCTGGTAGATCAATAAATAAATAATTCATCATTCAAGAGTGGTTCCCCTTTGATCATGTTAGACTTATAAGAAATAACCCACATTTTTTAAAAACTCAGTTTTTGATCTATTTAACGCATAAATGGGACCCTAACAGTTACTACCACTCCAGATAAGAGTGGACCTGAGAGTAATGGCAATAAAAGGATACTTCACACACCCCAGACGAAAAAACAGAGTAAAGACTTTAGTAAGCAAGTATGCATAGCATTCAGAATCATCAGCAGCAACTGCTGATTTGATAAAGGAGAAAGTGAGTCAATACACATGCTCTACTAAAAGTAAAGTCGACAGGGCGGCCTAAAGTCGGTATCAGCCAATCGGCGAGGGAGTCTATCCCCTTTTCAATAGCGCTAGGCCAAGGAGATTGTTTCTTGCGTCTGGGGTGGAGCGCCACACCTACCATCAGCTCCTTACTTTACCGCACAGACACCCTGTGCTACTCATATGCTGAGTTGGCAAGGACCGGTATCGAACTAGGCCCCCATGCTCTACTATTTACCGATAATGGGGGTGGGGGCAGAACAGATGGACTGATTCCCAAGGGTATTAGCACCAAGTGAAATGCAAACAGGCTGATCCAGGATTTCAACTCGGATCACAGATTCCATTTCTTATGAACAATAACCATTACGCAAAATGCGCCTCTTGGTATACAGATTAAAATTAATGATTGTCACTCACCCCAGTTTCATGTTTACATTCCTGAATCATAATCATACGATCGGCTCCAGAGAAACTTCCATAGGGATTACCATCAGCACTATTGACCTTCTGAGCTTTGATCATGAGATATTGGAATTGTCGATTTGGGATGCTGCTTAAAGTCACTAAAAAGCAGAACAACAACAAAAAAAAAAGTTAGTAACAAAAATGAGGTATGCTCGATCATCAGACACAATGTAAAGAGGTTACATAATTCATACAGACCAACAACAACAAAAAAAATACTGAAATAAATCCTGATATTCTATATCACAGGACTTATTCACATTTTATTTATATAAAATTAAAAAAATTCACAAAACAAACAGAGTCAGTAACAAAAATGAGGTATGCTCGATCATCAGACACAATGTAAGTCAGTAACAAAAATGTAATTAACAGTTGCAAGTTTGAATTCCGTGAGATATCGTTGTTTTTTTTTTCCTGCGAGAATCTGTCAGACATTATTTATAAGGAAAACAAACAATTCCATTGTTATTGGTTTAACACAGTCGATAGAGCACATTTCCAACCTTCGGGACGGGGGTCCGGTGTGCTTCGGCCACTGGACCGGTGTGTTCAATTAATAGCGTCAGTCCCAGGGGGCTATCCCCCCAGGGGCAGGGCTGGGTTTATTGCCCAGTGCCTGAGGTGCCCCCTTTGAGGGGGAATGCCAAAGGGATCGACGCAATTTTTGTTCTTTCCCACCGATGAGCTTCAGCTTGTGAGTGGGCCCACGTTAAAACGAGGCCTTGTGCCCAGCACATACAAGTGGGGTATGAGGCAAATACCCAGTCGATAGAGTACCCGCCTTAGAATTGCTAGGTTCCGGGTTTGATACCGGTTCACAACAACTCAGCGAGGTATTGTTACATAATCTATGCATAAATTATTGTCAACCCCCTGTATTTCTGAAGGGATGGCCCCTTTCATATCACGGGCGGGACTTTCCATTGAATATTACAGAAAACCCGCAAAATACGTGAAGTCACGTGGGACCTGGTTGGCGTGCAGTTTCAGCTTGGACGTCAGGCAGAGAAGATGTAACTGCTTTAGCTTGGACTCACTGCACACGTGCGCTGTGATTAGTTAGGGAAAAATGTTTAGTTAAGTAAATAAAGGTTTAAATAAATAATATGGTTTTGTGGTTGATGAATGTATTGGCAACAAGACTGACCTAGAAGAAGAAATGAATCAGGGATGACCAACCAGCAAGAACAGAGAAATATAAGTCCAGACGCTAGCAGAAGAACGTAAGATACCAAAGACGAGCAGAAGAATAGAAGTAAGGAAAGAATTTCCGGTTAAATTAACAAATGTCCGTTATCATATCAAAAGATAAAGATGCGTAGGAGTACCTATCAATATAAAAGGCCTGAGGGTTCGAGCTGACAGCAGTCAGACAGGAGACAGCGGTCGGCGAACAGAGCACAAGGAGCGACCGTCGACACGGTCCGTCACGGCCAAGGGCGGTGAGACACCAGCCAGCAGCCAAAAAGGACACTTCACGTCTCCCGTCAGCAAACACCCCTCGGGCACTCATTGTGAACACTGCGCTCTTAGCCAGCTACCGGCATTTTCATTGTGAAGCTCTGCGCTTTTACCACCCACACACCGAAGAAAATAATGAAGGGTCCTCTCTTCGTACATACGTATCTGTTGTTTATTGAAGTCCAGTAGTCGGTAGTAGCTGACTACTACACACAACGCTATTTATACAGATACACAAAGTAGGGCCAGGAGTTTGAAGCCACTATATAACATATAGTATTTGATGCCAGTATATAACAATGTTATATAATTCATGGGTTGCCTACGAATTATGTACTGTAATGTAAAAGTAAAGTAAAAGTCGTCGGGGCGGCCTAAAGTCGGTATCAGCCAATCAGCAAGGGAGTCTATCCCCTTTTCACTTGCGCTAGACCAAGGAGATTATTTTAGTGTCTGAGGTGGAGCGCCACACCTACCATCAGCTCCTTACTTTACCGCACAGATCTCTGTGCTACTCATACGCTGAGTTGGCGAGGACCAGTATCGAACTAGGAACCTTGTGGTTTCTAGCCGAACGCTAGACCAAGGAGATTATTTTAGCATCTGAGGTGGAGCGCCACACCTACCATCAGTTCTTTACTTTACCGCACAGATCTCTGTGCTACTCATACGCTGAGTTGGCGAGGACCGGTATCGAACTAGGAACCTTGTGGTTTCTAACCGAACGCGCTACCGACTGAGCTAACCCGGCCCCTGTAGTTAGATTTAAATAACAGTATTCATTAATAGAAAGAATGTCGAACGTGCAGCACAGGGAATTGAGAGTGAGGAGCCCGGATGAAACACAGCAATTGGGTATTTAATGACCTGCCCTCCCAGAACAGGAAGAAAGACTGCAGTAGCATTTTGGCTGTCAAAACGAGTGGAAGAGAACAACGGCAGTAGATTTTTGTTGTTGAGACGAGCATGATACAGTTGGAAGAGCTTTAGACTGAAGACTGTCAATTGAAAGAACATTGCATCGGACTTGACTGTGACCCCCAGAGATTACTTACGTTCCTGATTAGAGATTTTAATATTGAAAATATGCGGACATGAATCTATTTCTTTTCGTTTCAGCTATGGATAAATAGTAGGGCAGACTGGTGTTACATAATCTGTGGGTTAGCCTATGAATTATGTACTGTAGTGTAGTTAAATCTAAATAATGATATTCGTAAATGGAAAGTTACCATTGAATCACAGAATGACCGTTATAGGAGTGATTGACAGCAGTTCACCTTTCACTGACCTAGTCAGTGATTTCTTATTGGCTAAAGGCAAAGCGTGTGAAGGGAACTTAGAGTTGGCAGAATTTGGTGGGTCATCGATGGGAGCAGATGTAATGGTTGTCTGTCCCCAAGTAAGCCATTTTCTTACTGCTGCGATTGAACCCTTTTGGGCTTTCATGTTTAATACTCCTTATAAAAAAGATGACACAAAATCATGTTTTATATATATATATATATATATATATATATATATATATATATATATAGTGTTAAATAATGCAGCCATTTTCTGTCTGCAAGTTTTGTCCTTTGTTTTTTCGTATTGCCGGATTATTTTAAAAAATTTAAAACATCAAACCTAATCATTAAAAATAATTCCTCACCCTCAGTTGCACCGTTACAAAAAACAATGTGGTATATCTATTTAAATGTCCATTAGGAGAATGTATCTCTAACAAAAATATATACATTGGTGTAACCACAACTACCCTTTCCAGACGGCTTACAATGCACCTTACAGACAATAGCTCAATAGCCCAACATCTAAAATCACACTCTTGTCCCAATAATAAATTCTGGAAAATACTTAACAATGACACTACCATTATAGAAACACAATCATGTAAACAACGACTAAAAATCTTAGAGGCACTGCATATTAGACACAAAAATCCAAAACTAAACAAAATAAACTTTGATAATAGCACCAACATTCTAAAATGCCTATAATTACTATAAAATTATAATAGCAAAAGTAATAATAATAATGACAATCTTATTATAATGGAGATTGTGGGTTTGTATGTCTGTAACCGAAACTATATTACTATTCAAGTCACAATTCCCTTTGTTATTTACATCACATTCTCCATGATTTTATTTTTATTTAAATCTCAATTATTAATAAAATTGTTTTACATCATTAAGACTGTTGACCATATCTACATACTAAAAACATGCAATTATATTTATATATACAAGAAAATAGCGGTTTACAGTGTGAATTGAAAGGCTAATTTGCATATTGATCTTAAAAAAATTGATTTTAATAAATATATGCTTAGCATTATTGATTTCTAATTGTTTGGTTTTATAGTAATGAATATGAGCAAAAATCCCGGGGTTAAATCTTAAAAGAAATCCATTAACAAGAAGAAATAACTGTAATATTATTCTTTACTTCCTATTTTAACTAAATAGTTAAATTAAGAAAATTTACCAATGAAAGACGGGAGTAAGGGAAAATGATGGAAGAGTTAGTTTCAAAGTTGTTCTAATTTTCAATCCTACCCTCTGTTCCAAATCTTTTTATCTGAATTCTTATTCAGTTTCATTAGCCTTTCTAATTTAATATGATATTTTATTATATTAAAACTTAAATACTTGTTATATTTGCTAGTAATAATAATAAAACTAATAATAATAACAACAACAATAATAAACACAACCTATATAAATGGTAAATGGAATAGCCCATTGTTGTACGGTTTCAAAATACTTTGAAGATGGCCCACGATAGGGCAGAAAGTACTCGGTCTATAACATATGGCACATACATCAGCCAATTTTTGCCAGATATTACAAAAATAATCCGGCAATACGAAAAAACAAAGGACAAGACTTGCAGACAGAAAATGGCTGCATTATTTAACAATATATGCCTACAAGAAAAAATGCTGCCTAAATACACACACACATATATATATATAAATTTTATATTTATTTGTAGGTTATAATCACTTAATCACAGACAGAGGAGTTGGAGTCAGAGGTACCAAAAATAGAGGAGTCAGAGTCAAAGGTTTTGTGTTCTGACTCCACAACCCTAGATATTTAAAAAAATTTCTTTTTATATAATTATGAATTTTCACTACACCGAAGGGAATTTTAAAGAGATTTGTCTAAATTTACCTTTCAAGGGGGTTCCAGCCTTATAGGATTTTCCATGGACTTTTATTTTGAATGGACTAGGTCCAGTCTGTGGTCCAATTGTTGTTACTCTATCAGGCATCATGTTGGAACACTTGATCGTGGGAATATTCTGACCGGATACATTTCCGAGACAAAATAGTCCCACGAGGAGACTGCAAACAGCTACAAACATTTTGTTGAGGACGGTGGTGGTTTATTCTATGAATGGAATTTCTTTTCTTCTTTTTGTTTTATAGGAGTTGATACTTCTGGAAGTGCTTGTCCTTTATAGAAGATCTGAAAAAATAGAAATAAAAATTTTAATTAAACAATAAATGTGAAACAGTAAAATACATACACACTTCAATAAATCTATAGACGGATACAGTTTTTAAATTCATTTTTAATCTAAAATTTTCACTGTATAATGTTCAATCTCTATAATGTTTAACATTTTCACTGTATAATACATATAAATACATATATATATATATATATATATATATAATATATATATGAATTTAACATTTTGAAAAAACAATTAGTAATTATAATCTGCTGACAGAATCTCTTTCGAACGATTCTATCAGCAGATTATAATTACTAATTGTTTTTTCAAAATGTTAAATTCATTCTGTCGGATTAACTTCCATTTATTTACACACACACATATATATATATATATATATATATGAGAGAGTTTTATAATTTGCTTGAAGCATTGTGTATATATTGGTTAGGAGGTTGATTTAGAAGGCTATCACAATGCAGGTGTAAAGAAAAAATATAATAATACGGTAACAATGATGTTGTGTGTTAACCTGTATTTTATTCTTAAATCTGAGATAAAATCTCTTTTTCAAAAGATCACTGGAACTGAAGTTTTCTTAGTTATTAACTAGACTACTTAAGTTTCAGTAATCTTTTGAAAAAGAGATTTTATCCTGAAAATTCAAGAATAAAATACAGGTTAACACATAACACCATTGTTACCGTATTATTATTATTATTATTATTTTTTTTTTTTTTTTTTTTTTTTTTTACACCTGCATTGTGATAGCCTTCTAAATCAACCTCTAACCAATATATATATATATATATATATATATATATATATATATATTTTTTTTTTTTGGAGGATATGTGCTTAATTGAAGTCATACCTAATTTTGAAAATTAATTAGTTAATATTTAATGAATTTAGGCGGCCATATATGTTCAAATGTAAGGCTAAACAAATCGAGAAAATGTCAAACTGACAGGCGGGGATTCTAACCATTACACCATCTGGCCATTTCCAGATTTTTCGTTCGTTTTGAACTTAATTATATACCACTTTTCGGTGACTTGTCGCACGACAGTATGAAAGTAAGTAAAAAAAACAGTGTGTTTATTTTTGATATGGTCTTTTAGCCAACAATTTTTGGAGGATATGTGCTTAATTGAAAATTGTCGGCTAAAAGGCCATATAAAAAAATAAACACATTGTTTGTTTACTTACTTTCATATATATATATATATATATATATATATATATATATATGATATATTGAAAAAACAAAGGATGTTTACAAACGCATGGGCTCATCAGGAGAGAGGAAGGCCCCGAAACGGTTTGGACATTCTCTCCTGATGAGCCCATGCATTTGTAAACATCCTTTGTTTTTTCAATATATCATATTCACACTGTCGGATTAATTTCCATTTTATTTTCATATATATATATATATATATATATATATACACACATGTAGAATTGAACAAAACAGATGTCTCCTGTTTAACAATTTTATTGATGATCTTTTCTGGCCAACTATTTTATATTTGGATGGAATTCGTGGATTAGTCCTCCGAAGTTCATATTCCGAGTACTTTCGGCACTTCAAAGTGCCATCATCAGGGGTGATGTGTTCCAGTTTTTTTCAAAGTATATTAATGAATGTAGAGGCTGGAAGGAGGAGAATTGATAGGAAAATTGTTATAGGCATTTTAAAATGTGAGTACTATATTGGAAATTAATTTTATTTAAGGATGGTTTGTATTGTTTGATGTATAAAGTTCTAGTATTTGGAGTTTTTGTTTATTTTTTTCTTTGTGCAGAATGTGCATATTTTCCATCAGGATATTTCGGTAATTAGAGTTGGGGCATGAATGTAATTTTAGATGTTGTAAAATGGAGCTATTATCTGTCAAAGTACTCGGGATATGAACTTTCGGTGGACTAATCCACGAATTCCATCCAAATATATAAAAAAAAGTTGGCCAGAAAGCTTGAAAAGATCATCAATAAAATCGTTAAACAGGAGACATCTGTTTGTTCAATTCTACATGTATAAATGAAAGAATGCTGCCCAAATACACACACATATATATATATATATATATATATATATAACACAGTTTTAAAAGCGAATGTTGCAAAATATTCCGACTGCAGTTTCTTGCCGTAGCAATTCTTCAGGGAATTATTTCATATATATATATATATATATATATATATATATATATATATATATACATACACACAGATATATATCCACACACATACACATATGTATAGATATATTTATAGTGATATTTATAGAAATATTGGATTCAATAGTAACAATTATTTCATTCATACACACACATTATATATATATATATATATAATTTTGTTTTTTGTTTATACATTCTTTTTTCTATTGAATTATAGCTGAAGAATTAAAGAATAGACAGGTTTTCAAAAAGTTGAGATAAAAAGACAACAAAAATTGCAGAAATGACTCAAAAATAAAAATTAAAAACAATAAAAATATACGGATTAATAAAAAAAATAAAAAAGTTCTTCATTTCAGGATCTGTAAACAGTTAAGCAGCGTTTGGTAGCCAAAAAAAGAAGTGCCACCATTTTTTTTTTTTTTTTTTCCTTGAAGTGGAAGGAAGAGGAAAGCTTAGAGCAAATGAGCACAGCAAATTCTTTCGTTCTTAGCAGGCCTCAAAGAATTACCTATGCCAACATAAACCAACAAACCTGAGTCAGGGAGGAAATGAAAGCAACATACATACATACATACATACATACATACATACACACACTCTCTCTCTCTCTCTCTCTCTCTCTCTCTCTCTCTCTCTCTCTCTCTCAAATAACCTTCAATCTAAACAAATGATAAACAAAGAAGATTAAGAGTAATGAGAATATAAAAAAAAAAAAAAAATGAAGGATAAAAAAGGCAAGTTGCTATCAAGATTTTGAAGAAAAACCTGAAACTTTTTTTTTTTTTTTTTTTTAAATAAAAATGTATTGCAGAGATTGAAATTATTCTCACTTCCAATGTTCTAGTGTCAACACATATACATGAGAGATAGATAGAGATAGAGAGAGAGAGATAGAAATAGAGATAGAGAGAGAGATAGAGATAGAGATAGAGAGTGAGATAGAACATAGAGAGATAGAGAGTGAGATATAAAACATAGATAGAGAGAGAGAGAGAGAGAGAGATATAGAAACATAGATAGAGAGAGAGATAGAGAGTGAGATAGAAACATAGAGAGAGGAGAGAGAGAGAGAGAGAGATAGATAGAGATAGAGAGAGAGAGTGAGATAGAAACATAGATAGATAGATAGATAGAAACATAGATAGAGATAGAGAGAGAGATAAAAACATAGATAGATAGATATAAACATAGATAGAGATAGAGAGAGAGATAGAAACATAGATAGAGATAGAGAGAGAGAGATAGAACATAGATAGAGAGAGAGATAGAAGATAGATAGAAGAGAGATAGATAGACATAGATAGAGAGAGAGAGAGTGAGATAGAAACATAGAGAGAGAGATAGAGAGTGAGATAGAAACATAGAGAGAGAGAGATAGAAACATAGATAGAGAGAGAGAGAGAGAGAGATAGAAACATAGATAGAGAGAGTGAGATAGAAACATAGATAGAGAGAGAGAGATAGAAACATAGATAGAGAGAGAGAGAGATAGAAACATAGATAGAGAGAGAGATAGAAACATAGAGAGAGAGAGAGTGAGATAGAAACATAGATAGAGAGAGAGAGAGATAGAAACATAGATAGAGAGAGAGGTAGAGATAGAGATAGAGATAGAGATAGAGAACAGAGATAGAGATAGAAATAGAGATAGAGATAGAGGAGAAACATAGAGAGAGAGAGAGAGATAGAGAGAGAGATAGAAACATAGAGAGAGAGAACATAGAGAGAGAGATAGAGAGAGAGAAGAGAGAGATAGAAACATAGATAGAGAGTGAGATAGAAACATAGAGAGAGAGAGAGATAGAAACATAGAGAGAGAGAGAGATAGAAACATAGAGAGAGAGATAGAGAGAGAGATAGAAACAGAGATATATAGATAGATAGAAACAGAGATATATAGATATATAGAAACAGAGATAGAGAGATAGAAACAGAGATAGATAGAGAGATAGAAACAGAGATAGATAGAGAGATAGAAACAGAGATAGAGAGATAGATAGAGAGATAGAAACAGAGATAGAGAGATAGAAACAGAGATAGATAGAGAGATAAATAGATAGAGATAGATAGAAACAGAGATAGATAGATAGATAAATAGATAGAAACAGAGATAGATAGATAGATAAATAGATAGAACAGAGATAGATAGATAGATAAATAGATAGAAACAGAGATAGATAGATAGATACAAATATTGATAGATGTCAGAATGGGTAATTATTTTATCTCTAAAAAAATTTTAAAAATTGAATTATTTTCTAGAAATTCAGGTTATATTATGCAATTATTTAGTCTCAAAAAAAAAATATGTAGGGATGACAGGACTTTCGGACCACCCTCTAGATTCAAATGAAACTAGAATTTTGGACCACAATGTAACATTCAAATTAAACTAGAATTTTGGACCACAGTGTAACATTAAACTAGAATTTTATACAACTACATAGGTAAATACTGGTAGATCTAGCAAATAAAAAGAAAAGACAATAAACAGTAAGAATTTATTCTCTACTACAACGATAAAAAAAAGAAGAGGAGTGTGTGAAATTCTAACGTCACAGGTTGACACACAGGATGTTTAAAATGCAACATCAAGTTTGAAGAAATTGTTTCATTGGCTTAATCTAGGTGGTGAGGTGAAGAGTTCAATCTCTGGTACCACCCACACAAAGGGCAAAAAAAAAATTATCACATAACACCTACACAACCACATATATATCATCATCATCATCAGGTCGTGCTGGTTGCATGGATATCCTTTATTCTCTCTCTCTCTCTCTCTCTCTAACAGTCCCTACTGCTCTTCACCCCTGGTAGGTCCTCCGCATAGCATCCAAAATGCACACACAGCTGATTGATGTAGGTTTTTGCAGGTCGGCCAACAGTGGTGTGTCCACGTGAAATTGTCTATGAGAGAACATCACTTATGAGTTCATCCATACGTCTCCAGAAGTGTTCAGCGTGTCTTGTTCATCTTACTCTGATATCATAGGGGACAAGTAGCTATGGGTGCCATACAAGGATAATGTGTGCTGCCTTGAACAAATCTTGGAAGTAGCACCCCACAAGAAGCAACTGTATGGCCTATCATTATATATATATATATATATTATATATGTGTGTGTGTGTGTGTGTGTGTGTGTGTGTGTGTGTGTGTGTGTATATTTTTTGAAGTCAATTACAATGCGTATATCGTATAAAATTCGCTAATTATTGAAAACAATCATGACAAGTAAACTCGGCAAATAACACGTGCGACGTAGAACACCATACAGCTGTTTCAACTTTAAACAGCTGTACGGTGTTCCATGTCGCGCGCGTTATTTGCCGAGTTTACTTGTCATGATTGTTTTCAATAATTATCGAATTTTATACGATATACGCATTGTAATTGACTTCAAAAAAAAATATTAAAAAATATTATACTTTACTTAACAATGCTCCAAAGAGCAAATTTTCAAATTTGTTTAGCCATACATTTAAATAGGCATTCCCACCTAATTCATTATTAATTAATTAATTTTCATATATATATATATATATATATATATATATATATATATATATATAAAAGTAATTGGTAATTTGCTTGAAGCATTGTTAAGTATGTTATAAAATAATAAAATTCGAAGGCAATACAATGCGTAAAAAATAAAGACAAAAAGATGTTTTATATGTCTAATCGATTTCAAAAGCAAAGCTTTCATCATCAATCAGAGTTTTNATCAGAAAAAACTCTGAATAAAACTCTGATGATAAAGCTTTGCTTTGAAATCGATTAGACATATAAAACATCTTTTTGTCTTTATTTTTTACGCATTGTATGCCTTCGAATTTTATTTATTATATATATATATATATATATATATATATATATATATATATATTATAATATATATATATATCTCAACCCCACCACAAGAGCAGGATGCGACAAGCTCAATTTCAGTGTTTAATAGGTTTTAATTTAATTTTCCTTTCCTAGAATCAGCACACAGCTGATTGATGTAGGTTTTTGCAGGCGCCGAAAACTGGTGTGTCCATGTGGAATTGTCCATGAGAGAACATCACTTATGAGTTCATCCATGCGTCTCTATACAAATCGAGAAAATGTCATTTTCTGCTGATGAGGCATAATAGGCCGAAATCTAATACAGATTGACATTTTCTCGATTGTTTAGCCTTACATTTGAACATATATGCCCGCCTAAATTCATTAATTATTAACTAATTAATTTTCAAAATTAGGTTTGACTTCAATAAGCACATATTCTCCAAAAATTGTGGCTAAGGCCAAATCAAACACATTGTTTGTTTGTTTGTTTACTTCATATATATATATATATATATATATATATATATATATATGGGAGAATATGTGCTTAATTGAAGTCGGACCTAATTTTATGAAAGTTAATTAATTAATAATTAATTAATTAGGCGGGATTACCTATTAAATTTAAGGCTAAACAAAATCGAGAAAAATCAATCTCTGTATGTACATTTCGGCCTATAGCCTCATCGCAGCAGAGCTATAGATACAAAGACCGCCCCGTGTGCGATTCGAAACCTGATTGTCAAGCTGACTGTCAAGCGTCTTTATATATATATATATATATATATATATATAAATCGCCTACACAAAAAATAATAGACTATAAAGACAGCAAGATGAGACTTTAGCAGAAACAAAAAAAAAAAAAAAAAAAAAAAAAAAAAAAAAATATACACACAGACACACACACACTCATAACCAATCCTTCTGCCATTCCCCATATATACATGAATCATTACATCTTCAAACCCAGCATACAAGACCCACTCACTCACAAACACCTAACACCTGTGGCATCATTATCAGAACCCTCCATTGCTACACACCCTATCGGAGAGAAAAGGGAAAAATCTACTACCAACCTCTTCTAACACCAACAACTGACCACCCCTCCCTTATTCACGACTCACCAGTATGAAAATGTTCACCATTGAAACAAGAACTCAATCCCAAGTCCTGAAAGAAGTCTAACAGACTGAAACGTTACAACATCTACAATAAACATCCATTTTCTATAACAATCCATGTTTGTCTACCTTTCTCCACACACCACACACACACACCACACACATATATATATATTATATATATGTGAAAATAAAATGGAAATTAATCCGATAGTATGAATAAGATAAATAAAAAAACAAACGATGTTTACAACTGAAATAGGCTCATCAGAAGAGAAAGTGTGCAAACCGTTTCGGGGCCAATTCTCTTGACGGTTTTAAAAAGAACACTCAGCCCATCCTCAACTAATATGAGGACCCTATTGCATTATAATGTATCAACCGCACGTGGTCGTCATCAACAAAATTTTTTGATTAATTTTTTGATTAATTCCAACGTTTGACTAGCAGCGTTCTGTTTTTACTAACGGTCTTTTTCCCGTCTTATTTTGTTGATGACCGACCCACGTGCGGTTGATACATTATAATGCAATAGGGTCCTCATATTAGTGAGAGGATGGCCGAAGTTGTTGCTTTATCTCTCTCGTTAGAGCAGAGATTAAAATAAGAATAAAGAATATTTTTCCTTTAATGGATTTCTTAGACATCGATGAAGAGATTTTCTTTATATCATAAAATAAAAACCAACCGTTAGAAATCCATAATACTAAGCACAATAATAAAATCACATTCTAAATATCAATAGCAATAAGCTTCCCATTCACACTGCAAAAACCAGCTATTTTTTGTAATAAAATACAATGACATAGTGATTGTGTATGTCGATATGCGACAACACTATAAAGAGGTAAGCAATTTATTGATAATTTGAGCTTTAAATCATAATAAAATACTTGAGAAATGTGATGCTAAATAACATAGGTTGAATTGTGCTCGATTAGTAAATATATTCGCGGTGGATTACAAGAACATGGAAAAACACACAATGAACTCTCATTATAATAACGATAAAATTAATGTAAAAAACATAAATGATCTCTATTGTCTTATATTGATAATGGTTCGCGGGCCCAAGCCCGTAAAAACGTAACGCTTACGATGAACGTGTAAATTATTATAATCCGAGAATGAAAACAAACATAATAAGTTTAGCCTATAATACGTCAAGGCGCATGTTATAAAACTTGTTTTACAAAGCACGTGACATTTAATTGCATTACCTTTATTTTGAATATATAATAACAGGTTGTCTATCTATGTATTAATATTTGACTATAAATTGACAACCCATTGATAAACTTATTGCATTTCCTGAGGTATGTGTGGACGTAAGGCAGTTTTTAGTTTTGTTAAACGTAAAATATGTCAATCACACGACGCAATTCAAAAGCAGAATATTAGTAAATTTCTTCAGCCATTTTTAAATTTTTGAGGCCAACTTTTTGCATAAAACTTTGCATTCTATGTAGAAAGTGTGTACGTTAAAAGTGATAAAGACGAGGATAAACTCTGACAAGGGTTATAGATCAAAACTTTAATAAGGTGTAGCAGCACATGGATAAACAGGGTACATATACATAGAGGTGTAACATATAATCATACATACATATAAATACAAAGAACATTAAAAGGATGAACATAAAACAACAAAATGAGACTAGAATAGTCCATGCTGTATAAATCTTACATAATTAAGGGGGCCAACCCAAAAGGGGTAGACAGAGCTAAACTCATAGTTGTCCCGTGGTCGAGCAACCGAAGAGAAAGAGACATCAATACCAAACACCGCTTAAAATAATAATCAGCGCCCCTACGGAACCATAAAACCAAACGAGCACGACAACCTCCAGCAAATACAAAAGTAACGCAAATCGTATGTTCTTTCTGATCTTGCACTTAAATTGTATTATCTCCATGTGAAGCAAATATTTGGGGAATAAAAGTAGGGATACCCATCAAAGGTTTTTTATTTTTAAAAATTTACAAGTTATTAAACATACATTTAATACAGCATATTAGGACTCTCGCGATTCGACGCATGAGTTCAACAACTACATGAACACCCAACAGTTGATTTTTATAGGTGAAGGCTGTGTTGACCATCCAGACTTTGCACATGAAGAAAATGGTACATCAAGTTGCCACATACCAACAACGACCGATGCCTCAGGAAATTTGAATTCAGAAAGTAATCATCACTAGACTGTTACACATTACACACACAAACACATATACATACTCGCGCAAAAACACACACACATATAATATAATAATATACTATATATATATATACATACAACCTGCGAACCACGGACACACAACAGATATCAGCATACATACATATTGCAAACACACAACACACACACACACGACGCAGAGACACATAAAACAATATATATAATTTATATATAACATACATACCTCGCGAACACACACACATATACATACTATATAATATACATAATTAATATATATATATATATAATATATATATATCATTAACATAACATACCTCGCGACACACCAACACACACAACATATACATACATACATACCTGGCCACCACACACAACACAACATCAACAGCACACACCATAATAACATACTCTGCACACACACACATAACATATATATATTTGGCACAAATTGGGGAAAAAGTACGAGATATCAAGGTTATTTTAAAAAAATTACAAATATTCAACATTACAATTTTGATAACAGCATATTATGGGACCTCTCGTCCGCACTTTCGACCGTCATGAGATCTAATACATAACAATGAACACCCCACACACGTGATTGTTATATGTGAAGGCTTGTGTTGGACACATCCACACTTTGCACAGTCGATAAGGAAAAATTGTGCATTCAAGGTTTGCCACATACCCAATCAATACGCGACCTCAAATTTGAATCAAGAGAATCCCTCTCCAACTGTTACCGTACCCAAAGCTGAAGAGCCACATCGCCTACATTTATCCATAGCTGAAGAAATTAATGACATACCTTTCCCAACATTAGCAACTATTGAAAGCCAACACTTCATCTAGGAATAAACTCAATCGTACGATCCATTTCCACGACTTACACTTAGCCCACAACGCCTCCTACAGCTATAATACACATATAGATATTATATAAATACATCACTTGGACGTCTAAAAATACCTATTTAAAAATATCACGCTATTGTATTACATACACATAGAATAAATTTTAATAATTATTTAACAAAGCTGTCCGCCTGCCTTGTAATGCATTTTGCTTTCAAAGACCAAAATACGATTAACTCGCATAAAAACAATTCCTGGTTAAAAAATACAATAAAAGTTACAATATTTAGAAAGATTATTTCTTGCCTTTCCAACCATATAAATTATTTAAAATGGACCAGAAATAACGATGAATTACTATTTAAACTGGTAAAAGTCCATATTTTATGTTTTCAGTGTTATGAACAATATCATTTTAACGCTGTAAAAATAATAAATGGATAAATCTTATACAAATCCATCATTAAAAAAATTTTTCTTTCTTCCAATCATAGTATAAATATTTTAAAGATAGACCAGAAATACCGAAAATGCAATTTGAAACCATTGAGTGAAAAATTTTCTATGTCACATTTAATAAACGACTGAATCGCAATACATTTTAAATTCAAAACAATGCACGAATTTTTAAATAATTAAAAGTTTTATTAACAAATTCCCAAACAACAAGAAGACCACATCGGGATGACATCGGTGAAGCCTTCAGTACAACTAGCATTTCCATCACCATTCAAAACTTTAAATTTAAATCTAAAATAGTATATACGAACCCCTGTACTTTGAGTTTGTGTAAAACAGCCATTGATTGATTGCAATCTTATCCCCCCCCACCCCTCTACAGGATATATCCACTGACGTCGTCGGTGTGGGTGGTACACAAGACGATCCATTCTGAAGGGGATTCCTTTCCTTATGGAGAGAATACCAAAAAGGAAGAAAAATCGCAATGAGGAAAGTAAGAAGATTGACATTACAACAGCAATAAAAAAATAACAGTAATGTGTATTATGTATTGTGTTGTGTGGTTGTGTTGCAGGGGGAGCTTGTTAAAGAAGAATGAACCTCTTCCAATCCAACATTTTTTTCTTTTCTTTTTCTATTTTCTTTTTAAGCTTTTAACCAAAGATTTCAAATATTGCGAAGAAGATTGAATCACTTGTGTCTCCTCAGCATACAGTTCCTGTGTATGACACTAATCGAATCTGATGGTGGCTCGATTCTAGAGTTCTGAAAAGTCTGAATCCACCCCTCATTCCCATTACTTTCAGTCCACTCTGACTTGCATTAGTAGCGGTTTAGATGTCCTATCATGAACAAATACATCTGTTAAAAAAATTATTTGTATTAGAATAGGAATTCATGATATAATTAAGTATTTACTAAGGCTAGCTCAGATGTGGCAAGCAAGCCAGATAAAGGAAGCACGCGCAATGAGAATCGGAACGTGCCTTAGAATTGTCTGCAAATCAGAATGCTAACCATTACAACTACAATTGAGGTACCTTCATTGGGGATATACAATATGTATTGTATGAAGATAGACTATTTTTGTTCTTTGTTAACTGACATAGAAAACATAACAGAATATGTTTGGCAGTCCTCCTCCCCGACTCAGTTAAGGATGCCATATTACATTGTGTAAAAAACCTCTATAACAACTAACACAAAAATGTATAATATAAATGTTACAATTATGTATTTAACCAAATAATAAGAAAAATAACCCAACTTGCTGACGCATGCCATAAAATCATCGCTTTCATCTTTTTTTTTTGTTCAATTGTATGTGATGACCAAATCATAAGATAAATACCATGCTTGACATGCGATTAAAATCAATCAACTCTTCTATTCTTTTTTTTTTTTGTTCAATGTAGTATACCAAAGTCAATAAGATAAAAAACCCAACTGCTTTGAATGCATTCAACATCAATCACCTCTTTATCTTTCCGGTTTATGCTTACATCAATGCAAAGTTTGTTACTCGACTCGATAATATATTCTCCACAAATGACGCCCCATTTTTATTGCAATACATCATCAGATAAGACTGTGAGATGAGATCATTCTAGCAATGGCACATTAGATTTGCTTGTGTGGCGTAGCATCGCGGGGGCATTTCACGCACACTCCCACTACATCTTATTTGTCTTTATCTAAGATAGACTAAGAAGCGCACCCAGTGATGCAGTAAGGAGAGGAAACACTGGTGTATGCTGAATAAGATGAGATGTACTTGTGAGATCACAATGCTGGCATTTTAAGTAAATTTCACAATGCTATTGTCTATTATAATTTTGAATTTTAATACTCATATATCCGCTGCTAGTATATGTATATGATATATTATTTAGTGTTTTTATTCTTAGAAACAAATGTCTTCACTTTCTATTGACTGTTTCTAGGTGTTAATAAATGTCGACAAAAGTTTTGCAATATGTTGGAACATCTATTTCAGGGGGTATATTATTCTCAACTGCCAATGGCTGTATACGGCCGTCTCAAATCTTTTTTTTGCAGGAGTGCTACGGGAAAGGTTTTGAGGACCGGGCTATACAGCATGAGCAGTTTGAAGAAGATATTCGCAGAAATAAGAAGTAGACAATCAAGCTAAATCGTCTACTATGTACCAGTGTGGAAGGCTATGGATGAGCAAAAGCTGCCTGAATAGTCACAATCTATGCATTGCGGGATGGACTAATAAAATCCCCTGTGCCTCCCTGGAAATACCCTGTAATTGTGAAGGTGTGCAAGACTTGGCAATAAAAGAAAGCACTTTCGTGAGCTATATTGAATTTTGAAGCTCAACCATTAGACTTGTTAAACTAATTGAGCTTTTTTTTTTTTTTTTTTTTTTTTATGGTGTACTCGATATTCAAGCAATGGCAATACTTGAATACGAATTGCTGCCTCATCAATATTAACGTGACCGAAGCAAATTCAAACTGTAACAGGTACGCTGTGGTTGTAGTCAGTGGCGACATGTATGCACTTCATCCCTGGAATTTGGAAAGCCGCACAGTATGAAATGTGCAACAAGAAACATTGCTATGGGTAAAATAGTAGGGCAGACTGGGCTCTTTAACTTTAGAATGGCAACCATGTTACAGGGAAGGAAGAACTGAATTAAAAATCTGTTGAATGCCACTTAAAATTGACCTGTGTCACATACTGCTCCGTGTGTCTCTCCCTACTAGTAAAATTGAATATAGACCAATATATTATATTCGATAAAGAATTAGAGAAAGCATGTTGAGCAACATCCAGATATAAAATCCAACTGAATGCTGTTGTCTGGATAGTCCAATTCTCCTCTGATTTTCCATTCCCTAGTCTGTTGGGGCACCAACTACAGATTGTATCATCTTTCACCCCACGTCATATCTACTACGTTTTTTTCCAATTTCTAGCACGTCTACTGTTCAGTTTGTCTATCTTGTCATTTCTTCAAAGTTTCACCATGTGATCGATCCGCTTGAACTATTATTATTATTAGATTTCACTCCTTTTGATTTTTTCACATCAGCTGATCGTTTTTTCAACTTGAGTCCTGATGACAGCAAGTCTCCCTCCAGTCCTCCAGACTCTTTCTGAGATTCTGCAGTGCAGTGTCTGGAATGGTATCAATCTTCCTCTGATTCCAGACTTCCCCACCCTTCAATCCTTTGGACCGTTCCAAGTCACCATTGGTATAACTTTGACTTTTCAATTATTATATTAATATTAGTTATTATTATTTCACTTTCTTGAGTTTTTCATATCAGCCTAAGCTGATGGAATTATCACTGAGTCGAGTGAACAACAAGTCTCCTCAGGTCTTCCAGACGCTCCATACTAGAAAATTGAATATAAACCATTTCTCTGAATATTTTGAGATGAGGTTTGAGTGATAGTATTATCTGCTTATTCGGACCATAAAAAAAAAAACACAATATGTCTAGGTAAACAAATCATAAATATAAAATGATGGTAGATATTCTAAGCCAAATACAAGACATTTAATTTTATAATATCCCAAAATTCACAGCTCAATTGTTCCATTGGCACACATGGCCTAATGAAAGGTAGTAGTTTAAGACAGTTTCTAAGTGACGATGAATATCATCTGGATTTCCGGTTCAATGTCCTGAGTAACGTCAGTAACAATAGAAATACATTAACACAACTCCTACCCAGCTATGGTTAGCGGAATAGAACAGGATACCCGTGACTAAATAAAGGTTAAGTTCAACGAGTTCGTGAGGCAACACAATTATGACAAGAAAGTTCCAAGTTGTCGGAAGGTCACCGAGCCGACAAAAATACCTGAAGAAGCCGGAGGGCATATCGGCGAAAAGTTTAATAACAATGAAGATGGGGACAATAGTCGCAATACGCGAATAAAACCCAGTATGGACTGCAGAACCGTTGTATGTCTAGCAAATGCTCTAACCAATTGAGCTGAACTTGGCCCCTCTCCCTATTAAGTATACGAAACTGAATATAATACAATTAGGACACTGACACCTACATTAATATTTATTTCTTTCTATTGAAGCTGAATGTTCCTGATGACTCACTAATTGAATAATTTTGAATCAAAATATTTTGATAACACAGAACGATATTGTACCAGAGATTGTGATATTGTCAAGTCCGTGAAACAATTATTATTTTATTATTTATCTATGAGTTGGGAAAAAACATTGAGATCTGATTGTTTTTAAGAAGTTTTATTAATGTGCTTCCTACATGTATTAAACTGCATCTAGGGTTCCACTCATTATTATTATTATTATTTGATTTTTTTTAGTTGCCTCCAATCAATAAAATATTGTAACCTTACAGACCACAGACCCGCAAGATGAAGTAACATTATGATTAAAACAAAAGCAGTGGCCCTTTCCCTAATCATAAATCAATATTTTTCCCTCTGAAGGTATGAAATCCAATTATTACTCCCCACTATGAGATTCAGTGGTGGTTGTTGGCTGGTTGGTTGAGTTTTGCCAAAAAATCTTGAGGATAGAACCTACAACTTTACTGGTCTCCGTGTCATGGTCAGAGTCTTCATTCCACACGAGCTTCCCTAATTGTGTAATTGAGATTTGGTTGAACAGGCAACTCTAAAAAGTAAAATTTAGGAGACTGGACCTCTTATTTCCTATCATGCAGCACTATTAGTTTTGGGCATAAGATATCACGATTCGAGTTTGTAATCAATAACTCTTCGAATACATGTTACAGGTCGTTATTTTTTGATAAAGAAAGATGAGCTTGTTCAGTAATTATTTGTCATAAAACACTTGTGAAAAAATCATTATTCCTTTATGAAACAACCAGATTTGCATTTAAGATTCTCACAGGATTAGTACGCTAATGTTGTCTCAATGAATATAGTGTATATGTTTACGTTGTGTGTTTCATGTATTGTTTCCTGTGAGCGTCCCAAGGGTGGTCAGTCCATGGATTTAGCTTCGCCTATCTAGCATGCCTCTCCTCAAGTAAGTTTAAAAACCAAATAAAAGATTTTCTTACTTAATATATTTTATTTTTTATAATTTGTACTACTATTGATTAATAAATTTCTTATTTCTTATATATATTTGACTGGATGGAGAACCAGTCTAGGAGAAGGAAAACTCTGATTTCAAACCTGTTCTAAACACTGTGGTCAGCCACAAAGTCAGAAAACAGCATAGCTCACATGACCGACAAAACATTTGTTCATGCTCAGAGTTGCTGAGGCATGGAATAAACTGCCTGCATGCTGTTGAAGGACGTGCTGAAAACCACTGCATCTTTCATAAGCCTCCATGCCTACCTTAAACTGCCAACCATACCCCCTCCAACACATTACATATAACACCACACATATAGGTCATACTAGTTATTACTAAGTACAATGCTTAATGTGATCATTACATGCGAGTTCGCTGACACGTATACATTATTCTATATCTAGACATGAGACTGTTATGATGATGGGATGGTGCACCTGAGGTAATTTATGAGGAAGTGCGTCCGGTCTCCTGCCTCAGACCAGATCTCTGCGCGGTGCTATTAAAATAACAACCCCACTTCATCTTATTCAAAACTATCCATGCTTCATATCTATCTATCTTTCATCCAAATGTGTTCATATATTATATACTTAAATACTAAGGATTTTCTTTTATTCATGTTTGTTTAATGTTTGTTTTTAGTTTAAAATAAACAAGAATTTCGACAAAAAAAGAAGCACCCCCCACAATACATTTAGCTTGTGAAAATATCTATTCTATCTCCATTTTTCGTATACTCTATATTATTTTTGTTATCTATCTAATCTATTATCTCAGTCACGTTCAACAATCTATATATCCATCTTCATATCTAGAACAAGAATTATACAAATATGAAAAAACAAAGAATTACGACCGACTGGGTGTTATTAATTGATAGTCACCCACACTTACAAACAATAAATTCATAGTTATTATTAAACTCTGCTTATAAAAATTGACCTTGTGGGAGGAATGTACATACATAAATGAAGGTAAATTATATGGTAGACGGTTCTTTAGTATTTGGTTAGGCACCGTCTAGGAAAGGAAAACTGAATTCCAAACCAGCAAACTTCTGTTTATAATGACCTGTGAGAAGGTTTATGTATATATAATATAGAGCAATAGTGTTTTAGTTTGTTGGAGGTGGAAGAAACCCAAGTCGCCCTACCCCCACGATCTGTTAAAACAAAATAAAAAAAAAAAGTAATTCCATCTTATTTATGTATTTTTTTTAATATAGTAACAATTACAAATATTGGAGCGTGGTTATACAAGACTAATAATATCGTATGTGAACTGATTATTTTTTTGGTGTGCGTTTTTTAATTTAAAAAAAATATTTTTTTGGTGATGTTTTGTCGGGCTTCTAAAAGTATCTAAGATGTTCTTTTAGTCCGGATCCACGCACATAAAATTACTCTCTCAACGTTGTATACAAATACGGAAAGCTGGAACAGTCCCATAAACTGTTTGTCGTTCTATCAGCAAGCAGCAGGTTTTCTACTGCTGGTCGAAAAAATATGACAGACCGAACTGGAAGGAAAGGAAAGAGAAAAATAAAAATTCAATCAGTGAGTTTTAGCATACTCCTCTCTACCTCCTCTCTCTTTCTTTCTATTCTTCTCCATCCCGCTCTGTCTTAATCTCTCTCTTCTCTGTCTTTTCCACCCTCCCTTCTATTTATAGATGACTTATAGTTAACTGCATGCTGTCTGTTGAGCTAGAAGTATAGGCTTAAACCACTTACCTAGCTTTACTGTTCGTTCGTGTCAGAGTTCACGGCATCCTAATATGGTGCTGTGACGGATTCTGAAAACCCTGTCTTCTGCGCGCGCGTGTGTGCGTAAGAATAAGGTGTTTTTTGTGTAGTGTTATATGAGAATTGGAGGCGAATATTTCTCACCTCCTGTCTGTTCACACCAATTCATAACGAGAGGAAGCAAGAGAAAGAAAAAAAAAAAAAAAGTGAATTATTGTGGCAGGTATATGAGCATATGTGAGATGTGGGATAACTGCCCTGTAACTGAGTTAGTTTAGAATAAAAAAAGACGAGTTTTTGATTATGAACTCTGCTTAGTAGAGTAGATGTCTCAGTAATTTTTATTTATTTAAAAAAAATAATGTTATTAACATTACCACAGAATGGAGGTACAATAAACGAAGGATTATAATAAAAAAAGAGAGAAAAACTAAACAAAACGGAACAATCTATTTATGTGTAAGTACACCAACACTAAGCATGTCTCTTTCTCTCTCTCTCTCTATCTATCTATCTATCTATCTATCTATCTGTCTAAATATATAGAATATAGATACATTTATATCTATTCTATCTGTTATATTATAACACAAAACACTAAGCATATCTATCTGCTATATTTATAATAATAAAATATATGAACAGATATAGATATAATTTTTTATTATCTATCTGTCATATTATATATATCTCTCGTCTCCTATAAATACAGATAATATAGATAGAATCTATCTATATTATCTATCATTTTGTGAGTTCAACTTTTTAAAATTTTAGAAATACTTTCGGGATTCTTTTTTTATTATATTTTGCTCTAAAAAATGTTTACGGTAATTATTTGAAATGAATATCTTACTAGTATTACTGTCTCACTTCTTACTTACGTGTGAATAACAAAATAAAAATAAAAAATTACGTTAGCCTTAATAAAATTGTGAATTACATTTATCCCCCCCCCCCACATAATGTACCGACTTATTTTACCTTTAGTTTTCCTGATGCAGGTACATTGGGGAATGAGAAAAGTTTCAGTAAAACAAAATAAAGCCGCCCGTTTACTAAACTTTTTAGTACATGCATCGAAAAATAATGTCTAAAAAAAGTTGCTTTCGGTTACCCTTACTGCGCATTTAATAACCTAGACTATAATATATTTGTTTGCGAATTTTAACTTAAAAGTAACAAACTAGAAATATAGATATTTTTTTGCTATCTTTAAAAGATTAAACCGATTATCTTAATAAAATTACTTTTCCTCTAGTGATCCAATATTTAGTAAAAATTAAATATAAATTTAGGGTTTGCTTACTGTATGTGTAAAATTGGGTTATCGTTTTTAGCGAATATTTTGGTGTTTTCCAAAATAGCCCCTGATGAAATATTCCGTTGTTTCTGCTGTATTGTAACAAAAATGACGTCCTTTGTCTTTATTTTATACAGAAATTAGTTTCTTATTAATTATATATATATCCCCAACGATATTTTTGCACCCCAAAAATAAGTGGGTCAAAATTAAGTGACCGAAAAAAAAATCAGAAATTTTTGATAAATAACTGATGTATATAAAATCCATCCCTTGATAATCAACACTGAAAATTTCACTAAAATCGGATTATTCCCTGGGGGTAATTTTTTAAATTTCATTTGGGGGATTGATTGGTTTGTAAAATACATCTATGACGTCATAATTTTTGATACCTAGAAATATAATATTCACATTATTATTCACTGTTCAAAAGTTTATTATTATTTTAATCTATTTTTATTGAACAAATCACATTTTAGCCCCCCTCCCAATTATATATTGGTAATCGACGATACTAATCGTCAATACGGTGGTTGATAGGAATGGTAAACCAAGAATATGACAGGTGGTGAATTGTAGAGGGTTGAAGATGTACTTTTAATTTAACTAATTATTAAAAACTGACAGGAATGATGTAAAATTTTCATCTGGATAAAAAATCATATTGTTACATTTTGAGTTCATTGGGAACCAAGTAAATACTTATTTTTATCTGATGGTGGATAATAATATATATATAATATATATTAGGAGTTGATTTAGAAGGCTATCAACAAATGCAGTTTGGAATAAATAAAAAATAATAATAGGTAACAATGTGTTGTGTGTTGACCTGTTTTTTTTAATTATTTCTTGATTTTGAGGTAATACCCTCTTTATCAAAAGAATTGAAACTAAGCAGTACAAGCTTGGCATTTCTTCCTAAATGAATTTAAAAAAAAAAAAAAAAAAAAAAAAAAATTCATTTAGGAAAATGCCATAGTTACTGCTCAGTTCAAATTTTATAAAGGTATTACCTCGAAAATTCAAGAAATAATAAAAATACAGTCAACACCAACACCAATTGTTACCGTTTATTATTTTTATTATTCCAAACTGCATTGTGATACCTCTAAATCAACTCCTAACCAATACATAACAATGCTCAAGCAAATTATGAAACTCTCTTATATATATATATAATTTACCAACCATCTGCACAAGTAGTATGTGGCACAAGTTCAATTCTTAAGCGGAGTTTAAACAGGTTTTGAATTCAGTGTTTCTTCTAGATTATTTGCCAATACCAAAGTTAAAGAGCCCAGTCGCCTACTATTCCCATAGCTGAGAAAAATAGTTAGTACATGCCTTCCCAAGTATTAGCGTTATGTGAAATGCAAACAACCTTTATATATATATTATATTATATATATAATATATAATAATAATATAATATAGATAATATATATAAATGGAAGTGAACGATGTGTAGTTGAAAAAGAGAAATAAAGGAAATATAGAATGGATAAAATTAAATATCTTATAATGGAGATTGTGGGTTTTTATGCTGTAACGAAACTATATACTATTCAAGTCACATTTCTTAGTTATTTACATCAATTCTCCATGATTTTATTTTATTTAAACTTAATTATTAACAAAATTCTTGACATCATTAAGACTGTTGACCATATCTACAACTAATAACATGCAATTGTATTTATATAACAAGAAAATAGCGTTTACAGTGAATGGGAAGGCTAATTTGCATTTGATAATAATTTGATTTAATAATATATGCTTAGTATTATGATTTCTAATTGCTTGGTTTATATCAATAAATGAGCAAAAATCTCGGGTAAACTTAAAAGAAATTCATTAAAAAGAAAAAAACTGTAATTTCATTCTTACTTCTTATTTTAACTAAATAGTTAATTTAGGAAAATTTACCAATGAAAGACGGAGTAAGGGAAAAATAATGGAAGAGTTAGTTTCAAAGTTGTTCTATTTTAAAATCATACCCTTGTTCAAATATTTTTATTTGGAATTCTTATTCAGTTCTTTGGCTTTTCTAATTTAACATGATATTTTATTATATTTAAAACTTAATACTTGCACCCGGAGGTGCATATATTGCTAGTAATATTAATTATCTTAAAATAATCCTATTTTATCATCTTATCTTTCTTTCTCTTTAACATATATATATGAGGTAAGTAAACACAAATGTGTTTATTTCTTTTTTTATATGGCAGCCGACAATTTTGGAGGATATTCAATTGAAGTCATACTAATTGAAAATTAATTAGTTAATAATTAATGAATTTTAGGCAGGCATATATATTCAAATGTAAGGAACAAGTCAAGAAAATGTAATCCTGTATGTACATTTCGACCTATAGTCTCATCAGCAAGGTTATAGAATGGAGACTGCTCCGTGTGTGAACTTGAAACCTCGACTGCCAAGCGAGTCACACACGGAGCAGTCTCCCATGTCTATCACCTGCTGATGAACCAATAGTCGAAATGTACATTCAGGAGACATTTTCTGACTTGTTAGCCTTACATATGATATATATTGCTGCCTAAATTCATTAATTATTAACTAATTAATTTTCAAAATTAGTATGACTTCAATTAAGCACAATATCCTTCAAAACAATATATATATATATAATATATATATATCTCAATAAAGGAAGGAGAAGAACTCACACCGTAATTCCATAATAAATTTATTCGACAAAATTGGGCCTATATAATCTAAGTTGATTTAAAACAGCTCCGCAAATTTTGTCTCATCAGATGGTCTCAATTCACTTATGGACAAGCACATCACAAAAAAACCAAAGACTGAATATTAAAAAAAAATATAAATTCAAACAAAAACAAAAAATAAAATATAAAAAATATTTTAACAGTAAGATAACCATCACCAAGTTTGGATAATCTTATATATATATATATATATCTTATCATAATGGAGATTGTGGGTTTCTGTCTGTAACGCGAAACTATATACTCATACAAGTCACAATTCCTTTAGTACTTTACAATCATATTCTCCCATGATTTATTTTTATTTAAACCTCAATTATTAAATAAATTTTTTACATTACTTACACTGTTGACCATATCTACATACTAATAACATGCAATTTTATTTATATAACAAAATAGAGGTTTGCTGTGTGAATGGAAGGCTAATTTGCATATTGATCAAAAATGATTTTAATAAAATATTGCTTAGTAATTGATTTCTAATTGTTTGGTTTTATCTTATTGAATAAGCAAAAATCTCTTCAATAAATCTTAAAAGAAATCCCTAAACAGAAGAAATAACTGCAATATATTTTTACTTCCTATTTAACTAAACAGTTAAATTAGGAAATTTACCAATGAAAGACGGGAGTAAGGGAAAATGATGGAACAGTTAGTTTCAAAGTGGTTCTATTTTTAAATCACCCCTCTGTTCCAATCTTTTTATCTGAATTCTATTCAGTTTCATTAGCCTTTCTAATTCAACAATGATATTCTATTATTAAAACTTAAATACTTGCACCAGAGGTGCATATATTTGCTAGTATATATATATATATATATATATAATAAATGAGAGAAAGAGCAATACCCTTCTTAGATAATTAGTAATTTGAATTCTAATTGAAATGAATGAAATTGTTGGTGGGTCATCATTCCCATTGAAATGTTATTAACTATAAATTTTCTATCATTTCTTCCTCTATATCACCATAGAGAGATGCTGTTATAATGGAACCCAACCTGTTCATGAGTTGTCTAGTACAACACCATGTCATTATGAATCATAGGCAAGAAAAAGAAAAAAACTCTTTAAACATTCTATGAATATTGGATGACATTACTCTACAACAACATGCTTAGTCTTTGTTTACATTTTTAAACATTGTTTTTGTTTACACTGATTTTTTTAATTTTATGAAAGACCTATCCTCCGCACGACAGGATGTGACACAAGGTCAATTTTCTTAAGCGGAGTTCAACAGGTTTGAATTCAGAGTTTTCCTTCTCCTAGACCGGTTGCCTAATCTGCCCTACTATTTACCCATAGCTGGAGGAGAATAGGATTCATACCTTTCCAAGGTATAGCCTTAAGTGAAAATATTGCACGTCCAGAATTTGAACTCGAGGCGACGAGCCATTTCCCATGACTTTAACCATTACACCACATGCTTCCTACTACGTTTCATAAGTTTATAAGTATGATAATAGTTATAATAAATTTTATACTAGTTGTTTTTATGAAAGTTGAAAATGTCAGCCAGAGATGACATTTCATAAAATTATCCAAAAATTAAAGTCATGTATATATATATATATATATATATATATGAATTGAAGTCATACCTAATGAAAATTAATTAGTTAATAATTAATGAAGTTTTTTTTAGCGGGCATATATGTTCAAATGTAAGGCTAAACAAATTGAAGAAATGTCAACAAAAAAAAAAAAATTAATTAATATTAACTAATTAATTTTCAAAATTAGGTATGACTTCAATTAAGCACATATCTCCAAAAATTGTCGGCTAAAAGCCATATCAAATAACACAGGTTTATTTACTTACTCTCAATATATATAATATATACTACACACACACACACACAGGTGTGTCAAAAAGTATGGAGATTTTTTTGACTTTTGACACACCTTGTATTCTGAAAATAAAATTAACATCCATTCATTGTTATTCTATTCTTGGTAAATACATCTTCAATCTCGATACTTTTATGACACAACTTGTATATATAAATTCTCTTTATGAAATGGTATGACCTATATATTTAACTAATGCTAAACGAAAAAAAGTGTCTAATTTTGTTTTTCAGACTGCTGTCCTCGTCTTATTGTGGTATAAATACACCTGGGAAGCAAAATTGACTGCTAAGTTTTCTCCTGCTCTAACAATTCATTGACCGAAAGAAAATAACCCACAGGTTGATATGCCATTAAACAAAATACCTAACCTTACACTGAGTGCTAAGTTAAAAAAAAAAAAAGCACATGCAAAATGTTATGTTGATTTTACACTCGCACACACATTTGTTCATATCTATGTATATTATTTGTTTTTTATCTATCTATCTATCTCAGTCTATTCCAAACTATATATCCATCTTCATATCTAAACAAGAATTACGACAAATTACGATTTTGATAGTCACCGGTAGCAATTTTTGAGGCAGGAGACCGGGACGCACTTCCTCATAAATTACCCACTGCTTTGAAGTTACAACTTTATCTAAACTTATTTTCTCATAGTTTGTGTGTGTGTGTGTGTGTGTGTGGTGTGTGTGTGTGTGGTGTGTGTTTAATTGAAAAAAACGTGTTTTTTATTTTTTAATTTTTATTTCCAATTTTTTTGTGTGTACAATAAAAAAATCAGTTAATAGGTAGTAGTACAATAGATTCTTTGTAGAGAAACAGGATGGTAGACTGTGTGGTGGGTTGTTGGGGTAACATTAACAACATGCTTTGATAAGAGTAAAAAGATAAGCACATTCTCCTTCTCCCCAAGGAGAGCATCTCTCTCTAGTTTATTCTTCTTTCTAGTCGTTTTGGAAATAAGGTTGGTGAATTGTTTTCATTATATCCTTACAGTTGCATCTCCCAACAAAATCCATTTTTAATCTTACTAGCAAAAATTGGGCACTCCAGGCGCAAGTATCTAAATATTAACCTAATAATAAGATACATGTTTGTCTGTCTGTAACTGAAACTAGAATCACTACTCAGTCATAATTCCCTTATTTATTTACGTCACATTCTCCATGATTTTATTGTTATTCCAATAAAAAAAAAATAAAAAAAACTCCAACATAAAAAGGGAACCACTCTGAATGAATTTATCTATTAATTAATCTATCCAATTTTCCCATTAAATTAACCCTAACCTAAACCTAACCCTAACTTCTTTTTTCCTATAGTAATCAATAAATAAATAAATATTTATCAGATGGTTCCCTTTTTATGTTGGAGTATAGAATACCATTTTATTTTTATTTATTTATTGATCTACTAGGAAAAAAGAATTAGGGGTTAGGTTAGGGTTAGGGTTAATCTTACTGGAAAATAATGTAGATTAATTAATAGATAAAATTCTTCAGAGTGCTTCCCCTTTTTATGTTGGAGTTTTTTTTTTATTTTTTTTATTGAAATAACCATAAATCATGGATAATTGAACGTAATAAAGGAATTATGACTTGAGTATGATATAGTGTTCAGTTAACAGACAGACAACACCACTATCCTATTATTAGTTAATATTAGAATACTTGCGCCTGGAGTGCCCATATTTTGCTAGTAAGATTAAAATAGTGGTTTGTGTGGAGATGCAATGTACTGGAATAATGGCCAATAAAACAATTCACCTAACCATATTTCCAAAACGACTAGAAAGTAAGATAAACTAGAGAGAGATGCCTCTCCTTGGGGAGAAGAGTAATGCTGCTATCTTTTACTCTATGCAAAGCCAGTTTAACTGTTACCCAAACAACCCACCCCCACATCCCCATCCTGTCTCTACAAAGAATCTATTGTACCTACCTACCTATTAACTGATTTTTTATTGTACAACACCAAAAAAATAGGAATAAAAATTAAAAAAATAAAAACACGTTTTTTTCAATTAAACACACTCACACACACACACACACACACACACCACACACACACACACACACAACTATGAAGAAAATAAAGTTTAGATAAAGTTGTAACTTCAAAGCAGTGTAATTTATGAGGAAAGTGCTCCGGTCTCCTGCCTCAAAAATTGCTACCGGTGACTATCAAAATCGTAATTTTCGTAATCTTGTTTAGATATGAAAGATGGATATATAGTTTTGATAGACTGAGATAGATAATAGATTAACAAACAAAATATATACATAGATATGAACAAATGTGTGTGCGAGTGTAAAATCAACAATAACATTTTGCATGTGCTTTTTTTTTTTTTTAACTAGCCAACTCAGTGTAAGGTTAGGTTATTTGTTAATGGCATATCAACCCCTGTGGTTATTTTCTTTCGGTCAATGAATTGTTAGAGCAGGAACAAAACTTAGCATCAATTTTGCTTCCCAGGTGATATATACCACAATAAGACGAGGACAAACAGTCTGAAAATAAAAATTAGACACTTTTTTTTCGTTATTAGCATTAGTATTAAATATATAGTTCATACCATTTTCAAATAAAAGAGAATTTATATATACAAGTTGTGTCATAAAAGTTATCGAGATTGAAGATGTATTTACCAAGATAGAAAACAAGAATGGAATTTAATTTTATTTTCAGAAATACAAGTGTGTCAAAAAGTACAAAAAATCTCCAATACTTTGACACACCTTGTGTGTGTGTGTGTGTGTATGTATATATATAATATGTATATGAGAGTGAGTAAATAACACTGTGTTTATTTGAATATGCTTTAGCCGACAAATTTGGAGGATATGTGCTTAATTGAAGTCATACCTAATTTTGAAAATTAATTAGTTAATAATTAATTAATTTTTTTTTTTTGTTGACATTTTCTCAATTTGTTTAGCCTTACATTTGAACATATATGCCGCCTAAAAAAAATTCATTAATATTAACTAATTAATTTCAAATTAGGTTGACTTCAATTCATATATATATATATAATATATATATACATGACTTAAATTTTTGGAATAATTTTATGAAATGTCATCTCTGCTGACATTTTCAAATCTTTCATAAAAACAACTAGTATAAAATTTATTATAACTTATTATCATAACTTATAAACTTATGAAACGTGGTAGGAAGCATGTGGTGTTAATGGTTAAAGTCATGGAAATGGACTCGTCGCCTCGAGTTCAAATCCTGGACGTGCAATTATTCACTTAGCGCTAATACCCTTGGGAAAGGTATGAATCCCTATTCTCCTCCAGCTATGGTAAATAGTAGGCAGATTAGGCAACCGGTCTAGGAGAAGGAAAACTCTGAATTCAACCTGTTGAACTCCGCTTAAGAAATTGACTTGTGTCACATCCTGCTCGTGCGGAGGATAGGTCTTTCATAAAATTAAAAAAAATCAGTGTAAACAAACACAATGTTTAAAAAAATGTAAACAAAGACTAAGCATGTTGTTGTAGAGTAATGTCATCCAATATTCATAGAATGTTTAAAAGAGTTTTTTTCTTTTCTTGCCTATGATTCATAATAGACATGGTGTTGTACTAGACAACTCATGAACAGGTTGGGTTCCCATTATAACAGCAATCTCTCTATGGTGATATAGAGGAAGAAATGATAGAAAATTTATAGTTAATAAACATTTCAATGGGAATGTAGACCCACCAATACAATTATCATTCAATTTCAAATTAGAATTCAAATTACTAATTATCTAAGAAGGGTATTGCTCTTTCTCTCAATTTATATATATTATATATATATATATATACTAGCAAATATATGCACCCTCTGTGCAAGTATTTAAGTTTAATATAAATAGAATATCATGTTGAATAGAAAGCTAATGAAACTGAATAAGAATTCAGATAAAAAGATTTGGAACAGAGGGGTATGATTAAAAAATAGAACCACTTTGAAACTAACTGTTCCATCATTTTCCCTTACTCCCGTCTTTCATTGTAAATTTCCTAATTTAACGTTTAGTTAAAATAGGAAGTAAAAAATAATATGCAGTTATTTCTTCTTGTTAAGGATTTCTTTTAAGATTTATTGAAGAGATTTTTGCTCATATTCAATAAGATAAAACCAAACAATTAGAAATCAATAATACTAAGCATATATTATTAAAATCATTTTTTAAGATCAATATGCAAATTAGCCTTCCCATTCACACAGCAACCTCTATTTTGTTGTATATATAAATAAAATTGCATGTTATTAGTATGTAGATATGGTCAACAGTGTAAGTAATGTAAAAAAATTTTATTAATAATTGAGGTTTAAATAAAAAATAAAATCATGGAGAATATGATGTAAATAACTAAAGGAATTGTGACTTGTATAGTAATATAGTTTCGGTTACAGACAGACAAACCCACAATCTCCATTATAATAAGATATATATATATATATATAAGATTTATCCAAAACTTGGTAGATGGTTACAATCCTATACTGTTAAAAAATATTTTTTATATTTTTTATTTTTTGTTTTTGTTTGAATTTATATATTTTTTTTTTAATATTCAGCTCTTTGGGTTTTTTTGTGATGTGCTTGTCCATAAGTGAATTGAGACCCATCTGATGAGACAAAAATTTGCGGAGCTGTTTTAAATCAACTTAGATTTATATAGGCCCCAATTTTGGTCGAAATAAATTTATTATGGAATTACGGTGTTGAGTTCTTCCTTCCTTTATTGAGATATATATATATATATATATATATATTTGAAGGATATGTGCTTAATTGAAGTCATACCTAATTTTGAAAATTAATTAGTTAATAATTAATGAATTTAGGCAGGCATATATATTCAAATGTAAGGCTAAACAAGTCAAGAAAATGTCAATCCCTGAATGTACATTTCGACCTATTAGGTCTCATCAGCAAGGTGATAGACATGGGAGACTGCTCCGTGTGTGACTCGCTTGGCAGTCGAGGTTTCAAGTCACACACGGAGCAGTCTCCCATGTCTATAACCTTGCTGATGAGACCTAATAGGTCGAAATGTACATACAGGGATTGACATTTTCTTGACTTGTTTAGCCTTACATTTGAATATATATGCCTGCCTAAATTCATTAATTATTAACTAATTAATTTTTAAAATTAGGTATGACTTCAATTAAGCACATATCCTCCAAAAATTGTCGGCTTAAAGCCATATAAAAAAAAGAAATAAACACATTTGTTTGTTTACTTACCCTCATATATATATGTTAAAAAGAGAAAGAAAGTATAGAATGGATAAAATAGGATTATTTTAAGGATAATTAATATTAACTAGCAAATATATGCACCCTCCGGGTGCAAGTATTTAAGTTTTAATATAATAAAATATCATGTTAAATTAGAAAAGCCAAAGAAACTGAATAAGAATTCAAATAAAAATATTTGAACAGAGGGGGTATGATTTTAAAATAGAACAACTTTGAAACTAACTCTTCCATTATTTTCCCTTACTCCCGTCTTTCATTGGTAAATTTTCCTAAATTAACTATTTAGTTAAAATAAGAAGTAAAGAATGAAATTACAGTTATTTCTTCTTTTTAATGAATTTCTTTTAAGATTTATCCCGAGATTTTTGCTCATATTCATTGATATAAAACCAAGCAATTAGAAATCAATAATACTAAGCATATATTTATTAAAATCAAATTTTTATTATCAATATGCAAATTAGCCTTCCCATTCACACTGTAAACCGCTATTTCTTGTATATATAAATACAATTGCATGTTATTAGTATGTAGATATGGTCAACAGTCTTAATGATGTCAAAGAATTTTGTTAATAATTGAAGTTTAAATAAAAATAAAATCATGGAGAATGTGATGTAAATAACTAAGGAAATTGTGACTTGAATAGTAATATAGTTTCGGTTACAGACATAAAAACCCACAATCTCCATTATAAGATATTTTAATTTTATCCATTCTATATTTCCTTTATTTCTCTTTTCAACATACCATCGGATTCACTTCCATTTTATATATATTATATATATATATATATATATATATATTATATATATATATATATATATATATATAAAGGTTGTTTGCATTTCACATAACGCTAATACTCTTGGGGAAGGCATGTACTAACTATTCTTTCTCCAGCTATGGGTAAATAGTAGGGCAGACTGGGCTCTTTAACTTTGGTATGGCAAATAATCTAGAAGAAACACTGAATTCAAACCTGTTAAACTCCGCTTAAGAAATTGAACTTGTGCCACATACTACTTGTGCAGATGGGTTGGTAAATATATATATATATATAAGAGAGTTTCATAATTTGCTTGAAGCATTGTGTATGTATTGGTTAGGAGGTTGATTTAGAAGGCTATCACAATGCAGTTTGGAATAAATAAAAATAATAATACGGTAACAATGGTGTTGTGTGTTGACCTGTTTTTATTATTTCTTGAATTTTCGAGGTAATACTCTTTTATCAAAAGAATTGAACTGAAGCAGTACAGCTATGGCATTTCTTCCTAAATGAATTTTTTTTTTTTTTTTTTTTTTTTTTAAATTCATTTAGGAAGAAATGCATAGCTGTACTGCTTCAGTTCAATTCTTTTGATAAAGAGGTATTACCTCGAAAATTCAAGAAATAATAAAAAATACAGGTCAACACACAACACCATTGTTACCGTATTATTATTTTTTATTTATTCCAAACTGCATTGTGATAGCCTTCTAAATCAACCTCCTAATATATATATATATATATATATTATTCACCATCCAGATAAAAATAAGTATTTACTTGGTTCCCAATGAACTCAAAATGTAACAATATCGATTTTTTATCCAGATGAAAATTTTACATCATTTCCTTCAGTTTTTTCAATAATTAGTTACAATTAAAAAGTACATCTTCAACCCTCTACAATTCACCCACCTGTCATATTTCTTTGGTTCTACCATTCCCTATCAACCACCCAGTATTGACGATTAGTAATCGTCGATTACCAATATATAATTGGGAGGGGGGCTAAAATGTGATTGTTCAATAAAAATAGAATTAAAATAAATAATAAACTTTTTTGAACAGTGAATAATAATGTGAATATTATATTTCTAGGTATCAACAATTATGACGTCATAGATGTATTTTACAAACCAAATCAATCCCCAAATGAAATTTAAAAAAAATTACCCCCAGGGAATAATCCGATTTTAGTGAAATTTTCAGTGTTGATTTATCAAGGGATGGATTTATAAATACATCAGTTATTTTATTCAAAAACTTTCTGATTTTTTTCCGGTCACTTAATTTTGACCCCACTTATTTTTGGGGTGCAAAATATCGTTGGGGATATATATATAAATTAATAAGAAACTAATTTCTGTATAACATAAAGACAAAAGACGTCATTTTTTGTACAATACAGCAGAAACAACGGAATATTTCATCAGCGGCTATTTTGGACAAACACCAAAATATTCGCTAAAAACGATAACCCCAATTTTACACATACAGTAAGCAAACCCTAAATTCAATATATTTTAATTTTTACTAAATAGGATCACTAGAGGACAAGATTTTTATTAAGATAATCGTTTAATCTTTTTAAAGATTACGCAAAAAATACATCTTATATCTTTGTTTGTTACTTTTAAGTTAAAATTCAAACAAAATATATTTATAGTCTAGGTTATTAAATGCGCAGTAAGGTAACCCGAAGCCAAACTTTTTTTAGACCTTATTTTCCGATGCATGTACTAAAAAGTTTAGTAAACGGGGCCGGCTTTATTTTGTTTACTGAAACTTTTCTCATTCCCAATGATACCTGCATCAGGAAAATAAGGTAAATATAAGTTCGGTTACCATTATCGTGGGGGGGGGGATAAATGTAATTCAACAAGTTTTATTAAAGCTAACGTAATTTTTTTATTTTTTATTTTGTTATTCACACGTAAGTAAGAAGTGAGTAATACTAATAAGATATTCATTTCAAATAATTTACCCGTAAAACCATTTTTAGAGCAAAAATATAAATAAAAAAAAGAATCCCCGAAAAAGTATTTTAAAAACTTTTAAAAAGTTTGAACCTCACAAAAATAGATAGATAAATATAGATAGATTCTATCTATATTTATCTGTATTTATAGGAGAGAGAGATATATATAAATATAGACAGATAGATAATAAAAAATTCATATCTATATCTGTTCATATATTTATATTATTATAAATATAGACAGATAGATATGCTTAGTGTTTTGTGTTATAAATATAAACAGATAGATAGATATAAAATGTATCTATATCTCTATATATTTAGACAGATAGATAGATAGATAGATAGATAGATAGAGAGAGAGAGAGAAAGAGAGACATGCTTAGTGTTTTGTGTTACTTACCACAGTAAAATAGATGTTCCGTTTTTGTTTAAGTTTTTTCTCTCTTTTTTATTATAATCCTTCGTTATTGTACCTCCAATTCTGTGTAATGTTAATAAATTATTTTTTTAAATGTAAATAAAAATTAGCTGAGACACTCTACTCTACTAAAAGCAGAGTGTCATAACTTCAAAAACTTCTTTTTTTTATTCTAAAACTAACTCAGTTACAGGCGCAGTATACCCACATCTCTACATATGCTCATATACCTGCCACAATAATTCACTTTTTTTTTCTTTTTCTTTCTCTCTGCTTCCTCTCGTTCTGAATTTGTGTGAACAGACAAGAGAGTGAGTAAATATTCGCCTCCAATTCTATCATAACACCTACACAAAAAAAACACCTCTATCTGTACGCACACACGCGCGCGCAGAAGACAGGTTTTCAGAATCCCGTCACCAGCACCATATTAGGGATGCGTGAACTCTGACCACGAACGAACCAGTAAAGCTGGTAGTGGTTTAAGCCTATCCTCAAGGCTCACACAGAACAAGAATGCCAGTTGAACTAATAAAGTATCTATAAATAGAAGAGAGGGTGGAAAAGAAAGAGAGAGAGAGATTAAGACAGAGGGATGGAGAAAGAAAAAAGAAAGAGAGAGAGGGAGTAGAGAGAGAGTATCATAAACTCACTTTGAATTCTTTATTTCTTCTCTTTCCTTTCCTTCCAGTTCGTCTGTCATATTTTTTCGACAGCAGTAGAAAAAACCTGCTGCTGCTGATAGAACCACCAAACATTATGGTGACTGTTCCAGCTTCAGTATTTTATACAAACAGTTGAGAGAGTAATTTTATGGGTGGAGTCCGGGACTAAAAAGAACATCTAGATACTTTTAGAAGTGCCACCGACAAAACCATCACCAAAAAAAATATTTTTTTAAAATAAAAAAACGCACACCAGAAAAAATAAATCCATTCACATACCAATTATTAGTCTTGTACTAACCACCTACCAATATTTTAATTGTCTACTAAATTAAACAAAAATACATAAATATAGATGGATTACTTAATTTTGTTTTAAAACAGATGTGGGGTCAGGGCCGACTTGGTTCTTCCACCTCCATCAACTCAAACACTATTGTCTATATATATATTACATAACCCTTCTCATACAAGGTCAATTTATAAACAGAGTTCTGCTGGTTGGAATTCAGTTTTCCTTCTCCTAGACTGGTTGCCTAACAAATACTAAAGAACCCAGTCTACCCTACTATTTACCTTCATTGTATGTATGTACCAATTCCTCCACACAAGGTCAATTTTTTTAAGCAGAGTTTAATAATAATAATAAATTTATTGTGTACAGTGCTGGTGACTATCAAATAACAACCCAGCTCGTCGTAATTCTTGTTTATTTATCATAATTTGTCATAATTCTTGTTTAGATATGAAGATGATATATAGTTTTGAATAGACTGAGATAGATAGATAGATAGATAGATAAACAACAAAATAATATAGATAGATACGAACAATGGAGATAGATAGATATTTTCGACAAGTAAATGTATTGGGGGGTCGCTTCTTTTTTGTCGTAATTCTTGTTTATTTAAACTAAAAACAAAACATTAAACAAACATGAATAAAAAAAAATCTTAGTATTTAAAGTAATATATAAATATGAACAAATTGAGATAGATAGATAGATAGATATGAAGATGGATAGTTTTGAATAGACTGAGCTGGGTTGTTATTTTAATAGTCACCGGGCAGCAACTCTTGAGGCAGGAGACCGGGACGCACTTCCTCATAAATTACCCTCAGGTGCACCACAATTCATCAAAGTCTCATGTCTAGTATATAGAATAATGTATTAGTGTCAGGAACATGAATAATGATAATAATAGCATATAGTAATAAATACATATATGTGTGTGTGTGTATATGCATATGTGTGTGGAGGGTATAAGTTTGGCAGTTTACAGGTAGCATGGAGGCTTTGAAAGATGCAGTGTTTCAGCAGCCTACAACAGATGCAGGCAGTTTATTCCATGCCTCAGCAACTCTGAGCATGAACAAATGTTTCCGAAAGTCATGTGAGCTATGCTGTTTTCTGACTTTGTAGGCATGCCCACGTGTTAGAAACAGGTTTGAAATCAGAGTTTTCCTTCTCCTAGACTGGTTTCCATACCAAGGTCAATATATAATAAGAAATAAGAAATTTATTAATCAATAGTAGTACAAATTATTAAAAAAAAAATATATAAGTAAAAGAAAAACTTTATTGGTTTAAACTACTATTGAAGGGAGGCCATGCCTAATAGCGTGAAGCTAATCCCATGGACATGACCACCCTTGGACGCTCACAGGAAACAATACATGAAACACACAACGTAAACATATACATATATATCATGAGACAAATTAGCCGTGTGAGAATCTAAATGCAAATCTGTTGTTTATAAGAGGCAATAAAATGATTTTTCAAAAGTGTTTTAAGGACAAAATAATTAACTGAAACAAGCTTCATCTTTTTTTATCAAAAAATAACGACTGAACAGTATTCCAAGAATTAATTGCATTAAAACGAATCGAATTATGCCCAAAACTAATAGTGTTGATGATAGGAAATTAAGAGTCCAGTCTGCCCTAAATTTTACTTTTAGAAGTGCCGTCAACAAATCTCATTACAACACCATATTAGGGAAGCGTGAATGAACTCTGACCATGAACGAACCAGTAAAGTTGGTAGGTTCTATCCTCAAGATTTGGCAAACCAACCAACCAGCCAACCAACCAACCATGAAATCATAGCTGGAGGAGAATATTGGATTCATACCTTTCCAGAGGGAAAAATATTGATTTTGATTAGGGGAAAAGGCCCACTGCTTTTGTTTTAATATAACCTGTTACTTCTCTTGGGTCTGTGGTACGTGTAGAGTTTACAAATATTTTATTGATTGGCAGGACAACTAAAAAAAATCAATAATAATAATAATAATGAGTGGAACCTCACCATTAGATGCAGTTTAATACCATCGTAGGAAAGCCACATTAAAAAATTTCTTTAAAAAATAAATCAATCAATGTTTTTTCCCCAATAAATAGATAAATAATAAAATAAATAATTGATTTCAGGACTTGATCAATATCACAATCTCTGGACAATATCGTTCTGTGTTATCAAAATATTTTGATCAAAATTATTCAATTAGATGAGTCATCAGGAACATTCAGCTTCAATAGAAAGAAAATAATATTACATGTAGGTGTCAGTGTGCCTAAATTGTATTTATATTCAGTTTTATACTAATAGGAGAGGGCCAGTTCAGCTCAATTGGTAGAGCACTTGCCTAGGAATCACAAGGTTCTGAGTTCAATACTGTTTATATTCGCGTTATTCGACTATTGTCCCCATCTTCATTGTTATTACAACGTTTCGGCCGATATGCCCTCCGGCCTTCTTCAGGTATTTCTTGTCGGACTCGGGAACTTCTCGAACTTGGAACTTTCTTGTCATAATTGGGAGCCATCACGGAACTTTGAAACTTAACCCTTTATTTAGTCCACGGGGGTATCCTGTTCTCATTCCGCTAACCATAGCTGGGGTAGGAGTTGTGTTAATTATTTTCTATGTTACTGACTCTACTCAGGATTGAACCCGGAATCCAGAGATAACTGTCACTTAGAACTGTCTTAACCTAACTACCTTATCCACTAGGCCATGTGTCCAATTGGACAATTGAGTGTGAATTTTGGGAACTTATAAACATAATGTCTTGTTTTGGCTAGAATATCTACCTATTCATTTTTATATATGATTTTTTTACCTAGACTCATATTGTGTTTTTTTTTATAGTCCGAATAACGCAGATAATACTAATCATCAAACCTCATCTCAAACATTCAGAGAAATGGTTTATATTCAATTTTATACTAGTAGGGAGAGTCCTGGAGACCTGAGGAGACTTGTTGTCACTCAGACTCCAGTGAAATACCATCAGCTTAGGCTGATATGAAAAACTCAAAAGAAGTGAATAATAATAATAATAATAATAATAATAATGAAAGTCAAAGTGATACCAATGGTGCACTTGGAACGGTCCCAAAAGGATTGGAAAAGGTTGGGAAAGTCTGGAAATCAGAGGAAGGATTGATACCATTCAGAACACTGCACTGCAGAATACTCAGAAGAGTCCTGGAGACCTGAGGAGACTTGCTGTCACTCAGACTCCAGTGAAAAACGATCAGCTGATGTGAAAAACTCAAAAGGAGTGAAAATATTAATAATAATAATAGTTCAAGCAGATCGATCACATGGTGAAACTGAAAGAAAATGAAAAGATAGACAAAAACCTGAACGATGCTAGAAAATGGAAAAAAACGTAGAATATGAGGGTGAAAATGATACCAATTGTAGTTGGTGCCCCCAACAGACTAGAGGAACTGGAAATCAGAGGAAGAATTGAGACTATCCAGACAACAGCATTCATCTGGATTTTATATCTTGATGTTGTACAACATGCTTTCTCTAATTCTTTATCGAATATATATATTTGGTCTATATTCAATTTTATACTAGTAGGGAGAGACACACGAGCAGTATGTGACACAAGTCAATTTTTAAGTGGAGTTCAACAGATTTTAATTCAGATTCTTCCTTCCTGTACACTGGTTGCCATTCTAAAGTTAAAGAGCCCAGTCTGCCCTACTATTACCCATAGCAATGTTTCTTGTTGCACATTCATCTGTGCGGCTTTCAAATCCCACAGGTGAAGTGATGTCAGTACAGCATACCTGCTACAGTTTGAACTGCTTCAGTGATGGCAGCAAATTCGTATCAATTGCTTAGCTTGACAGCTCAATTACGAAGTGGCTCTAGTCCTGCCAAAGTCTTGCACACCTTCCACAATTACAGGTATTTCCAGGAGCACAGGGTATTTTATTAGTCCATCCCGCCAATGCATAGATTGGTGACTGATCAGGCCAGCTTTGCTCATACATAGCCTTCCACACTGTCACATAGTAGACCGATTTGAAGCCCTTGATTGTCTACTTCTTTATTCTTGCGAATATCTCTCTTCAACTGCTCATGCTGTATACGGCCGGTCTCAAACCTTTCCGTGCCCTCCTGCAAAAAAAAAAGGTTTGAGACCGGCCGTATACAGCATGAGCAGTTGAAGTAATATACACCCCTGCAAACTAGCATGTTACCAACATATTGCAAAACTTTTGACTCGACCTTGTATTACACACCTAAAAACAGTCAACCTACAGAAAGTGAAAGACATTTGTTTCTTAAGAAAATAAAACACTAAATAATAATCTATCTATACATATACTAGCAGCGGATATCTGAGATATTTAAAAATCAAAATATACATAGAAATAGCATTGAAATTCTACTTAAAAATGTCCAGCATTTGTGAATCTCAAAGTAAACAAATCAATACACCAGTGTTTCCTCTCCCTCTACCTAGGCATCACTGGGTAGCCGCTTCTAGTTATTTAGATAAAGACAAAATAAAGAATGCTAGTGGGGTGGGGTGAATGCCACACATGCACGCCCACACAAAGAAAAACAAATTGGCATAGTCACAAAGTCCAAGAAAGTATGCAAATAAAAATGGGGTCATTTTGAAGAATATTTTCAGTAGTAACAGAAACTTTGGCATTGAATTGTAAAGCATAAAACCGGAAAAGATAAAAGAGTGATTGATTTAATGGCATGTCAAGCCAAGTTGGGTTATTTTATCTATGATTTGTAATCACATACATTGAACAAAAAAAAAAAGAAAAAGAGTGATTGATTTTAATGGCATGTCAAGCCAAGTTGGGTTATTTTATCTTATGATTTGGTAATCACATACATTGAACAAAAAAAAAGATAAAAGAGCGATTGATTTTAATGGCATGTCAAGCCAAGTTGGGTTATTTATCTTATTATTTGGTAATCACATACATTGAACATTTATATTTACATTTTTTTTTGTGTAGTTGTTTCATAAGAGGTTTTTTAACACAATTATATGGCATCACTTAAACTGAGTCGGGATGAGAGACTGCCAAACAGATTCTGTATGTTTTCTATGTCATTAAACAAAGACACCAAACAATATCTAATTCTTAATACAAATAATATTGTATCATGAAGGGTACCTCATGTAGTTAATGGTTAGCATTCTAGATTTGCAGACAATTCTAAGCAAGTTCGATTCTCATTGGGTGCTCCATTCTTCTGGCCTTGTGCCACATCTGAGCTAAGCTTAGTAAATAACTATTAATCATGAATTCCTATCTAATACAAATAATTTTTAAACAGATGTATTTGATTCATAGATAGGACTCTAACAGCTACTACAACTGCAAGTCAGTGGACCTGAAAGTAATGGGAATGAAGGGGGTGACTTCAGACTTTTCAGAAACTCTAGAAACGGAGCCTCACCATCAGATACAGTTTAGTGTCATACACAGGACACTGTATGGCTGAAGGCAGACAACAGTGATTCAAATTCTTTTCCGCAAATATTTGAACATCTTTTAAAAATCTAAAAAGAAAAAAGAAAAAAAAAAGAAAAAAATGTTTGAATTGGAAGAGGTTTACCATTCTTTTAACAAGCCTCCCCAACCTGGCAACACACACACACACACACACACATACATACATACACATTACCTGTCTATTTTTTTTATGCTGTTGTAATGTCAATCTTTCTCTACTTTCCTCCATTGCGCATTTTTCTTCCTTTTTGGTATCCATTCCATAAGGAAAAGGAAATCCCCTTCCAGAAATGGAATGTCCTGTGTCCCCCACCCCCCACCCCCACAGAAGACGTCAGTGGATATTTAAGTATGTAAGAGGGGTGGGGGGGATAAGATGAAATCAATCAATGTTTTAACACAAACTAATACAGGAATTCTCATATACATATTTTAGATTTAAATTTAAAGTTTAATGGTGACTGGAAAAATGCAGTTGTACTGACAGGCTTTCACCCCCGATGTCATCCGAGTGGTCTTCTCTGATTGTCTGGGAAGATCATGTAATCAAAACTTTGTCATATTTATTAAAAATTCGTGACAGTTGTTTGAATTAAAATGAACTTAGCACCAGCTCGTTTCATAAAATCGTTGAACATAGAAATTTTTCACCTCAATTGGTTCAAATTGCAATTTCTCGGTATTTCTGGTCTAATCTTTAAAATATTTATATGGTTGGAAAGAAAAAAAATAATCTTTCTAAATGTGGAATTTGTATAAGATTTTATCCATTTAATTATTTTTTACAGCAAGTTAAAATGATATTTTGCTTCAAACAACTGAAAACATAAAATATGACTTTTTTACCAGTTTAAATAGTAATTCATCGCTTATTCTGGTCCAGTTTTAAAGATATTTATATGGTTGGAAAGGAAAGAAAATAATCTTTCTAAATATGTAACTTTATGTATTTTTAACCATTGAATTTTTTTTTATGGGGAGTTAAAACAGTATTTTGTCTTTGAACAGCAAAAAATGCATTACAAAGCGCACACGCAGGACAGGCTTTGTTAAAAAATTATGTAAAGAGTTATTCTATGTCTTGTATGTAATACAACATAGCAGATATTTAAAAGTATTTTTAAGTCCAAAGTGATGTTATTTATATAAATTAATACTATATTGTGTATATATATGCTGTATGAGGCGTGTGGGCTAGTGGTTAGAGTCGTGGAAAATGGACTCGTCGAAATTGAGTTTAATTCCTAGATGAAGCTGTTGGCATTTCACATAGTGCTAATACCGTTGGGAAAGGTATGAATCCATATATTCTCCCTTCAGCTATGGGTTAAATAGTAGGCAGACTGGGCTCTTCAGCCTTGGGTAGTAACCAGTCTAGGAGAGGATTACTCTGAATTCCAAAATTCCTGAGGTCGGTCATTGATTGGGTATGTGGCAACCCTTGATGACCAATTCTTCCTATCGACTGTGCCAAAAAGTGTGGATGGTCCAACACAAGCCTTCACCACTATAAACAATCACTGTGTGGGTGTTCATTGTATGTATGAATCCTCATGCGTCGAAAATCGACGAGAGAGTCCATAATGCTGTATCAAAATGTAAATGTTGAATAATCTTGTAAACTTTTTTAAAAATAAACCTTGATATCCGTACTTCTTATTCCCCAAATATTTGCTTCCAATATATATATGTATATGTGTGTGTGTTCGCGAGAGTATGTATATATATGTGTGTGTGTGTGTGTGTGTGTGTTGTTGCCAGAGTATGTATGTAGTATAGTGTGTGGTGTGTGTGTTCGCGAGAGTATGTATGTATATATAATATATATATACTATATATAATTATATATATATATAATATGTATTATATATGTATATGTTGTGTGTTCGCCGAGAGTATGTATGTATATATATATATATATAATATATGTATATGTGTGTGTTGTGTTGTGTGTTCGCAAGATATGTATGTGTATATATGTGTGTGTGTGTTCGCGAGAGATTATGTATATATATATATATAATATAATATATATATGTGTGTTGTTTTTGCGCGAGTATGTATATATGTGTTGTGTGTGTATATGTTAACCAGTCTAGGAGAGGGATTACTCTGAATTCAAAATTCCTGAGTCGGTCGATTGATTTGGTATGTGCAACCCTTGATGTACCAATTCTTTCCTATCAACTGTGCCAAAAAAGTGGATGGTCCAACACAAGCCTTCACCACATAAACAAATCACGTGGGTGTTCATTGTATGTATAACCCTCATGCGTCGAAAATCGACGAGAGAGTCCATAATATGCTGTATTAAAATGTAAATGTTAAATAATCTGTAAACTTTTAAAAATAAAACCTTGAATCCCTACTTCTTATTCCCCAAATATTGACTTCCAACATGGAGATACATACAATTTAAGTGCAAATCAGAAAGAACATACAATTATGGCGTTACTTTCGTATTTGCCTGGAGATTTCTGCCCGTTAGTTTACTGGTTCCCGCTAGGGGCCTTTATATTTAAGCGTTGGTTTGAATGTCTCTTTCTCCTTTTCCGGTTGCTCGACCCACGAGACACCACTATGGTTAGACTCTGGTCTACCCCCTCTTGGGGCTTTGGCCCCCCTTACATTACTGTAAGTGATTTATACAGCATGGACTATTCTGTCTCATGTCTGTTGCTTTTATGTTCATCCTTTTACATGTATCTTTGTATTACTCATGTATGTATGTTTATGTAACCTCTATGTATTATGTACCCTGTTTATCCATTGCTGTACACCTATTAAATGTTTTGTCTATCACCCTTGTCAGAGTTTTATCCTCGTCTATTATCACCTTTTAACCGTACACAATTTTACATAAGAATGCAAAGTTTTATCAAATTGCTCCAAAAATTTTAAAAAATGTGAAGAAATTACTAAATTTCTTGTGAATTGTCGTGATTTGACATATTTTTTTAACAAAACTAAATAACTGCTTACGTCACAATACCCTCAGGAATTGCATAAGTTTATCAATGGTATTTAATTTATAGTCAAAATCATTAATACATAGAATAAAGAACAAACCCTTATTATATATATTCAGAAATAAAGTATGCAACATTAAATGGTCACATCGTTTGTTAAAACAAGTTTAATAAATACATGCGCAGTATTATTGGTTTATATATGGTTTGTTTTATCTGATATATATATTTAAAAGTTATCTAACGTATACAGTTTACGGAAAATTATTCACAAACAAGAAATAGACACATAATGTTTTTTACATTAAATTTAATCTATTATAATGAAGATTGTGTGTTTTTTCTGTCTGTAACCGAAACTCTATATTACTAATCGATCACAATTCACATAGTTATTTACATCACATTCTCCAAGATTTTATTTAAATTTAAACCTCAATATCAATAAAATTGCTTCACCTCTTTATTTAGTGTTGTCCATATCTACATACAAATAACATGCAATGTATTTATTATACAAAAAAATAGCGGTTTGCAGTGTGAATGGGAAAGCTAATTGCATATTATATTAAAAATGTGATTTTATTAAATATGTGCAGTATTTTGATTTCTAACGGTTTGGTTTTATTTTAATGAATATAAGCAAAAATCTCTTCAATGAATCTTAAATGAAATCCATTAACAAGAAAAAATAACTCATTTTATTCTTATTTCCTAATTTAACTAAATAGTTTAAATAAGTAAAATCAGCAATGAAAGACGAGTGATTGAAGAGTAAGTTTCATTTTCATTTCTATTATACCCCCACTCTGTTACATATCTTTTATCTGTCTTCTTATTAGACTTTCTAATTTAATACGATAGTTCATAAATTAAAACTTAAACTTGCACCCAGAGGTGCATATATTTGCTATTTTATTAAAAAACAAAGGCCGTCTATTTATTAATCATCTTTATAAAATTTTTGAAAACATTCCGAGGGTGGGAGTAAAAAATTCAATGTCACGAGTTTGTAAACCTAAGTAAGTAAAATCATCAAATTCATTAAAGGAGTAAAAAATAAAACAATTTGAAATTTAAACTTTAAATATGTATTAAAAATAAAAAACAACTATATATAGATATATAATAACCAGTCAATGTAATTGGTAAAACTTGTTTTAAAAAAACAATGAGACTGTCTAATGGCACGTTCAATTTGGATGTATTTATTCTGTTATGACGATTTTGGGTAATGTGACGTAAGCAGTGAGTAATTTTTGTTACAGACAAAAACCAGAAGCGAATCTCCCATTATTAAAATATTCAAAATTTTAATACATATAAAAACAACCCTGTATCATATACCACTCAGAAATTAAGTATGCAACATTAAATGGTCCACATTGTTTGTAAAACAAGTTTTAAAAATACATGCCGCAAATTCAAGATTTGCCTCAAACCAAACCAAACATTCAAGGATTTAAACGCTTTAATTACATAGGTTGTTTTGAGGCAAATCTAATTTGCGCATGTATTTATTAAAACTTGTTTTAACAAACAATGTGGACCATTTAATGTTGCATACTTAATTTCTGAGTGTATATGATACAGGGTTGTTCTTTATTCTATGTATTAAAGATTTTGACTATCTATTAATAATGGAGATTCGCTTCTGGTTTTTGTCTGTAACAAAAATTACATCACTGCTTACGTCACATTACCCAAAATCGTCATAACAGAATAAATACACTCAAAATTTGAACGTGCAACATTAGACAGTCCTCATTGTTTTTTAAAACAAGTTTTACCAAATACATGACTGGTATTATATATCTATATATAGTTTGTTTTATTTTAATACATATTTAAAGTTTACATTTCAAATTGTTTTATTTTTTACTCCTTTAATGAATTTGATGATTTTACTTACTTAGGTTACAAACTCGCTGACATTGAATTTTTTACTCCCACCCCTCAGGCAATGTTTCAAAAATTTTATAACAGATGATTATCAAAATAGAAGGCTTTGTTTTTTAATAAAACTAGCAAATATATGCACCCTCTGGGTGCAAGTATTTAAGTTTTAATTTAATGAAATATCGTATTAAATTAGAAAGTCTAATAAGAAGACAGATAAAAAGATATGTAACAGAGTGGGGGTATAATAGAAAAATAGAAATGAAACTTACTCTTCCATCACTCCCGTCTTTCATTGCTGAATTTTACTTATTTAACTATTTAGTTAAATTAGGAAATAAAGAATAAAATGACAGTTTTTTTCTTGTTAATGATTTCATTAAGATTCATGAAGAGATTTTTGCTTATATTCATTAAAATAAAACCAAACCGTTAGAAATCAATAATACTAAGCACATATTTAATAAAATCACATTTTTAATATCAATATGCAAATTAGCTTTCCCATTCACACTGCAAACCGCTATTTTTTGTATATATAAATACAATTGCATGTTATTTGTATGTAGATATGGACAACACTAATAAAGAGGTGAAGCAATTTTATTGATAATTGAGGTTTAAATATAAATAAAATCTTGGAGAATGTGATGTAAATAACTATGTGAATTGTGACTCGATTAGTAATATAGTTTCGGTTACAGACAGAAAAACACACAATCTTCATTATAATAAGATATAAAATTTAATGTAAAAAAACATTATGTGTCTATTTCTTGTTTGTGAATAATTTTCCCGTAAAACTGTATACGTTAGATAACTTTAAATATATATATCAGAATAAAACAAACCATATATAAACCAATAATACTGCGCATGTATTTATTAAAACTTGTTTTAACAAACGATGTGGACCATTTAATGTTGCATACTTTATTTCTGAATATATATAATACAGGGTTTGTTCTTTATTCTATGTATTAATGATTTTGACTATAAATTACATACCCATTGATAAACTTATGCAATTCCTGAGGGTATTGTGACGTAAGCAGTTATTTAGTTTTGTTAAAAAAATATGTCAAATCACAGACCAATTCAAAACAAGAAATTTAGTAATTTCTTCACCATTTTTTAAAATTTTTGGAGCAATTTTGATAAAACTTTGCATTCTTATGTAAAATTGTGTACGGTTAAAAGGTGATAATAGACGAGGATAAAACTCTGACAAGGGTTGATAGACAAAACATTTAATAGGTTACAGCACATGGATAAACAGGTACATAATACATAGAGGTGTACATAAACATACATACATGAGTAATACAAAGATACATGTAAAAGGATGAACATAAAAGCAACAGACATGAGACTAGGAATAGTCCATGCTGTATAAATCACTTACAGTAATGTAAGGGGGCCAAAGCCCCAACAAGAGGGGGGTAGACCAGAGTCTAACCCATAGTGGTGTCTCGTGGGTCGAGCAACCGGAAAAGGAGAAAGAGACATTCAAACCAACCGCTTAAATATAACAGGCCCCTAGCGGGAACCAGTAAACTAAACGGGCAGACAACTCTCCAGGCAAATACGAAAGTAACGCCATAATTGTATGTTCTTTCTGATTCTGCACTTAAATTGTATGTATCTCCATGTTGGAAGTCAATATTTGGGGAATAAGAAGTAGGGATATCAAGGTTTTTTATTTTTTAAAAAGTTTACAAGATTATTTAACATTTACATTTTAATACAGCATATTATGGACTCTCTCGTCGATTTTCGACGCATGAGGGTTCATACATACAATGAACACCCACACAGTGATTTGTTTATAGTGGTGAAGGCTTGTGTTGGACCATCCACACTTTTTGGCACAGTTGATAGGAAAGAATTGGTACATCAAGGGTTGCCACATACCCAATCAACGACCGACCTCAGGAATTTTGAATTCAGAGTAATCCCTCTCCTAGACTGGTTACACATATACACACACAAACACATATATACATACTCGCGCAAAAAAACACACACACATATATATATATATATATATATATATATATATACATACATACTCTCGCGAACACACACACACACATATATACACATACATACTCTTGCGAACACACACACACACACACACACATATACATATATATATATATATATATACATACATACTCTCGCGAACACACACACATATACATATATATACATATACATATATATATATATATATATATATATATATATATATATATACATACATACTCTCGCGAACACACACACACACACACATATACATACATACATACTCTGGCCAACACACACACACACACACACACACACACATATATATACATACTCTCGCGAACACACACACATATACATATATATATTTGGAAGCAAATATTTGGGGAATAAGAAGTACGGATATCAAGGTTTATTTTTAAAAAAAGTTTACAAGATTATTCAACATTTACATTTTGATACAGCATATTATGGACTCTCTCGTCGATTTTCGACGCATGAGGATTCATACATACAATGAACACCCACACAGTGATTTGTTTATAGTGGTGAAGGCTTGTGTTGGACCATCCACACTTTTTGGCACAGTCGATAGGAAAGAATTGGTGCATCAAGGGTTGCCACATACCCAATCAATGACCGACCTCAGGAATTTTGAATTCAGAGTAATCCCTCTCCTAGACTGGTTACCTACCCAAGGCTGAAGAGCCCAGTCTGCCCTACTATTTAACCCATAGCTGAAGGGAGAATATATGGATTCATACCTTTCCCAACGGTATTAGCACTATGTGAAATGCCAACAGCTTCATCTAGGAATTAAACTCAAATCGACGAGTCCATTTTCCACGACTCTAACCACTAGCCCACACGCCTCCATACAGCATATATATACACATATATAGTATTAATTTATATAAATAACATCACTTTGGACTTAAAAATACCTTTTAAAATATCTGCTATGTTGTATTACATACAAGACATAGAATAACTCTTTACATAATTTTATTTAACAAAGCCTGTCCTGCGTGTGCCGCTTTGTAATGCATTTTTTGCTGTTCAAAGACAAAATACTGTTTTAACTCCCCATAAAAAACAATTCAATGGTTAAAAATACATAAAAGTTACATATTTAGAAAGATTATTTTCTTTCCTTTCCAACCATATAAATATCTTTAAAACTGGACCAGAAATAAGCGATGAATTACTATTTAAACTGGTAAAAAAGTCATATTTTATGTTTTCAGTTGTTTGAAGCAAAATATCATTTTAACTTGCTGTAAAAAATAATTAAATGGATAAAATCTTATACAAATTCCACATTTAGAAAGATTATTTTCTTTTCTTTCCAACCATATAAATATTTTAAAGATTAGACCAGAAATACCGAGAAATTGCAATTTGAACCAATTGAGGTGAAAAATTTTCTATGTTCAACGATTTTATGAAACGAGCTGGTAATGCTAAGTTCATTTTAATTCAAAACAACTGTCACGAATTTTTAAATAAATATGACAAAGTTTTGATTACATGATCTTCCCAAGACAATCAGAGAAGACCACTCGGATGACATCGGGGTGAAAGCCTGTCAGTACAACTGCATTTTTCCAGTCACCATTAAACTTTAAATTTAAATCTAAAATATGTATATGAGAATTCCTGTATTAGTTTGTGTTAAAACATTGATTGATTTCATCTTATCCCCCCCACCCCTCTTACATACTTAAATATCCACTGACGTCTTCTGTGGGGGTGGGGTGGGGACACAGGACATTCCATTTCTGGAAGGGGATTTCCTTTTCCTTATGGAATGGATACCAAAAAGGAAGAAAAATGCGCAATGGAGGAAAGTAGAGAAAGATTGACATTACAACAGCATAAAAAAAATAGACAGGTAATGTGTATGTATGTATGTGTGTGTGTGTGTGTGTGTGTTGCCAGGTTGGGGAGGCTTGTTAAAAGAATGGTAAACCTCTTCCCAATTCCAAACATTTTTTTTCTTTTTTCTTTTTTCTTTTTTCTTTTTAGATTTTTAAAAGATGTTCAAATATTTGCGGAAAAGAATTTGAATCACTGTTGTCTGCCTTCAGCCATACAGTGTCCTGTGTATGACACTAAACTGTATCTGATGGTGAGGCTCCGTTTCTAGAGTTCTGAAAAGTCTGAAGTCACCCCCTTCATTCCCATTACTTTCAGGTCCACTCTGACTTGCAGTTGTAGTAGCTGTTAGAGTCCTATCTATGAATCAAATACATCTGTTTAAAAATTATTTGTATTAGATAGGAATTCATGATATAATAGTTATTTACTAAGCTTAGCTCAGATGTGGCACAAGGCCAGAAGAATGGAGCACCCAATGAGAATCGAACTTGCTTAGAATTGTCTGCAAATCTAGAATGCTAACCATTACACTACATGAGGTACCCTTCATGATACAATATTATTTGTATTAAGAATTAGATATTGTTTGGTGTCTTTGTTTAATGACATAGAAAACATACAGAATCTGTTTTGGCAGTCTCTCATCCCCGACTCAGTTTAAGTGATGCCATATAATTGTGTTAAAAAAACCTCTTATGAAACAACTACACAAAAAAAAATGTAAATATAAATGTTCAATGTATGTGATTACCAAATAATAAGATAAAATAACCCAACTTGGCTTGACATGCCATTAAAATCAATCGCTCTTTTATCTTTTTTTTTGTTCAATGTATGTGATTACCAAATCATAAGATAAAATAACCCAACTTGGCTTGACATGCCATTAAAATCAATCACTCTTTTATCTTTTTTTTTTGTTCAATGTATGTGATTACCAAATCATAAGATAAAATAACCCAACTTGGCTTGACATGCCATTAAAATCAATCACTCTTTTATCTTTTCCGGTTTTATGCTTTACAATTCAATGCCAAAGTTTCTGTTACTACTGAAAATATTCTTCCAAAATGACCCCATTTTTATTTGCATACTTCTTGGACTTTGTGACTATGCCAATTGTTTTTCTTTGTGTGGGCGTGCATGTGTGGCATTCACCCCCACCCCCACTAGCATTCTTTATTTTGTCTTTATCTAAATAACTAGAAGCGGCTACCCAGTGATGCCTAGGTAGAGGGAGAGGAAACACTGGTGTATTGATTTGTTTACTTTGAGATTCACAAATGCTGGACATTTTTAAGTAGAATTTCAATGCTATTTCTATGTATATTTTTGATTTTTAAATATCTCAGATATCCGCTGCTAGTATATGTATAGATAGATTATTATTTAGTGTTTTATTTTCTTAAGAAACAAATGTCTTTCACTTTCTGTAGGTTGACTGTTTTTAGGTGTGTAATACAAGGTCGAGTCAAAAGTTTTGCAATATGTTGGTAACATGCTAGTTTGCAGGGGTGTATATTACTTCAACTGCTCATGCTGTATACGGCCGGTCTCAAACCTTTTTTTTTGCAGAGGGCACGGAAAGGTTTGAGACCGGCCGTATACAGCATGAGCAGTTGAAGAGAGATATTCGCAAGAATAAAGAAGTAGACAATCAAGGGCTTCAAATCGGTCTACTATGTGACCAGTGTGGAAGGCTATGTATGAGCAAAGCTGGCCTGATCAGTCACCAATCTATGCATTGGCGGGATGGACTAATAAAATACCCTGTGCTCCCTGGAAATACCTGTAATTGTGGGAAGGTGTGCAAGACTTTGGCAGGACTAAAGAGCCACTTTCGTGCAGCTTATTATTGAACTTTTTTGAAGCTCACCATTATATTGTTTGAACTAATTGAGCTTTTTTTTTTTTTTTGTTATTGTTACTATATCAAGCAATGGCAATACTTGAATACGAATTTGCTGCCATCATCATATTACGTGACTGAAGCAGTTCAAACTGTAGCAGGTATCTGCTGTGGTTGGTAGTAGGTGTGCTGACATGTTATGCATTACTTCACTCCCTGTGGGATTTGAAAGCCGCACAGATGAATGTGCAACAAGAAACATTGCTATGGGTAAATAGTAGGGCAGACTGGGCTCTTTAACTTTAGAATGGCAACCAGTGTACAGGAAGGAAGAATCTGAATTAAAATCTGTTGAACTCCACTTAAAAATTGACCTTGTGTCACATACTGCTCGTGTGTCTCTCCCTACTAGTATAAAATTGAATATAGACCAAATATATATATTCGATAAAGAATTAGAGAAAGCATGTTGTACAACATCAAGATATAAAATCCAGATGAATGCTGTTGTCTGGATAGTCTCAATTCTTCCTCTGATTTTCCAGTTCCTCTAGTCTGTTGGGGGCACCAACTACAATTGGTATCATTTTCACCCTCATATTCTACGTTTTTTTCCATTTTCTAGCATCGTTCAGGTTTTTGTCTATCTTTTCATTTTCTTTCAGTTTCACCATGTGATCGATCTGCTTGAACTATTATTATTATTAATATTTTCACTCCTTTTGAGTTTTTCACATCAGCTGATCGTTTTTCACTGGAGTCTGAGTGACAGCAAGTCTCCTCAGGTCTCCAGGACTCTTCTGAGTATTCTGCAGTGCAGTGTTCTGAATGGTATCAATCCTTCCTCTGATTTCCAGACTTTCCCAACCCTTTTCCAATCCTTTTGGGACCGTTCCAAGTGCACCATTGGTATCACTTTGACTTTCATTATTATTATTATTATTATTATTATTATTTTCACTTCTTTTGAGTTTTTCATATCAGCCTAAGCTGATGGTATTTCACTGGAGTCTGAGTGACAACAAGTCTCCTCAGGTCTCCAGGACTCTCCCTACTAGTATAAAATTGAATATAAACCATTTCTCTGAATGTTTGAGATGAGGTTTGATGATTAGTATTATCTGCGTTATTCGGACTATAAAAAAAAACACAATATGAGTCTAGGTAAAAAAATCATATATAAAAATGAATAGGTAGATATTCTAGCCAAAACAAGACATTATGTTTATAAGTTCCCAAAATTCACACTCAATTGTCCAATTGGACACATGGCCTAGTGGATAAGGTAGTTAGGTTAAGACAGTTCTAAGTGACAGTTATCTCTGGATTCCGGGTTCAATCCTGAGTAGAGTCAGTAACATAGAAAAATAATTAACACAACTCCTACCCCAGCTATGGTTAGCGGAATGAGAACAGGATACCCCCGTGGACTAAATAAAGGGTTAAGTTCAAAGTTCCGTGATGGCTCCCAATTATGACAAGAAAGTTCCCAAGTTCGAGAAGGTTCCCGAGTCCGACAAGAAATACCTGAAGAAGGCCGGAGGGCATATCGGCCGAAACGTTGTAATAACAATGAAGATGGGGACAATAGTCCGAATAACGCGAATATAAACCAGTATTGAACTCAGAACCTTGTGATTCCTAGGCAAGTGCTCTACCAATTGAGCTGAACTGGCCCCTCTCCCTATTAGTATAAAACTGAATATAAATACAATTTAGGCACACTGACACCTACATGTAATATTATTTTCTTTTCTATTGAAGCTGAATGTTCCTGATGACTCATCTAATTGAATAATTTTGATCAAAATATTTTGATAACACAGAACGATATTGTCCAGAGATTGTGATATTGATCAAGTCCTGAAATCAATTATTTATTTTATTTATTTATCTATTTATTGGGGAAAAAACATTGATTGATTTATTTTTTAAAGAAATTTTTTAATGTGGCTTTCCTACGATGGTATTAAACTGCATCTAATGGTGAGGTTCCACTCATTATTATTATTATTATTGATTTTTTTTTAGTTGTCCTGCCAATCAATAAAATATTTGTAAACTCTACACGTACCACAGACCCAAGAGAAGTAACAGGTTATATTAAAACAAAAGCAGTGGGCCTTTTCCCCTAATCAAAATCAATATTTTTCCCTCTGGAAAGGTATGAATCCAATTATTCTCCTCCAGCTATGATTTCATGGTTGGTTGGTTGGCTGGTTGGTTGGTTTGCCAAATCTTGAGGATAGAACCTACCAACTTTACTGGTTCGTTCATGGTCAGAGTTCATTCACGCTTCCCTAATATGGTGTTGGTAATGAGATTTGTTGACGGCACTTCTAAAAGTAAAATTTAGGGCAGACTGGACTCTTAATTTCCCTATCATCAACACTATTAGTTTTGGGCATAATTCGATTCGTTTTAATGCAATTAATTCTTGGAATACTGTTCAGTCGTTATTTTTTGATAAAGAAAAGATGAAGCTTGTTTCAGTTAATTATTTTGTCCTTAAAACACTTTTGAAAAATCATTTTATTGCCTCTTATAAACAACAGATTTGCATTTAGATTCTCACACGGCTAATTTGTCTCATGATATATATGTATATGTTTACGTTGTGTGTTTCATGTATTGTTTCCTGTGAGCGTCCAAGGGTGGTCATGTCCATGGGATTAGCTTCACGCTATTAGGCATGGCCTCCCTTCAATAGTAGTTTAAACCAATAAAGTTTTTCTTTTACTTATATTTTTTTTTAATAATTTGTACTACTATTGATTAATAAATTTCTTATTTCTTATTATATATTGACCTTGGTATGGAAACCAGTCTAGGAGAAGGAAAACTCTGATTTCAAACCTGTTTCTAAACGTGGGCATGCCTACAAAGTCAGAAAACAGCATAGCTCACATGACTTTCGGAAACATTTGTTCATGCTCAGAGTTGCTGAGGCATGGAATAAACTGCCTGCATCTGTTGTAGGCTGCTGAAACACTGCATCTTTCAAAGCCTCCATGCTACCTGTAAACTGCCAACACTATACCCCTCCACACACATATGCATATACACGCACACATATATGTATATTATTACTATATGCTATTATTATCATTATTCATGTTCCTGACACTAATACATTATTCTATATACTAGACATGAGACTTTGATGAATTGTGGTGCACCTGAGGGTAATTTATGAGGAAGTGCGTCCCGGTCTCCTGCCTCAAGAGTTGCTGCCCGGTGACTATTAAAATAACAACCCAGCTCAGTCTATTCAAAACTATCCATCTTCATATCTATCTATCTATCTATCTCAATTTGTTCATATTTATTTATATTACTTTAAATACTAAGATTTTCTTTTATTCATGTTTGTTTAATGTTTTGTTTTTAGTTTAAATAAACAAGAATTACGACAAAAAAAGAAGCGACCCCCCCAATACATTTACTTGTCGAAAAATATCTATCTATCTCCATTTGTTCGTATCTATCTATATTATTTTGTTTGTTTATCTATCTATCTATCTATCTATCTCAGTCTATTCAAAACTATATATCCATCTTCATATCTAAACAAGAATTATGACAAATTATGATAAATAAACAAGAATTACGACGAGCTGGGGTTGTTATTTTGATAGTCACCAGCACTGTACACAATAAATTTCATTATTATTATTAAACTCTGCTTAAAAAAATTGACCTTGTGTGGAGGAATTGGTAAATACATACAATGAAGGTAAATAGTAGGGTAGACTGGGTTCTTTAGTATTTGTTAGGCAACCAGTCTAGGAGAAGGAAAACTGAATTCCAACCAGCAGAACTCTGTTTATAAATTGACCTTGTATGAGAAGGGTTATGTATATATATATAGACAATAGTGTTTGAGTTGATGGAGGTGGAAGAACCCAAGTCGGCCCTGACCCCCACATCTGTTTTAAAACAAAATTAAGTAATCCATCTATATTTATGTATTTTTGTTTAATTTAGTAGACAATTAAAATATTGGTAGGGTGGTTAGTACAAGACTAATAATTGGTATGTGAATGGATTTATTTTTTCTGGTGTGCGTTTTTTTATTTAAAAAAAATATTTTTTTTGGTGATGGTTTTGTCGGTGGCACTTCTAAAAGTATCTAGATGTTCTTTTTAGTCCCGGACTCCACCCATAAAATTACTCTCTCAACTGTTTGTATAAAATACTGAAGCTGGAACAGTCACCATAATGTTTGGTGGTTCTATCAGCAGCAGCAGGTTTTTCTACTGCTGTCGAAAAAATATGACAGACCGAACTGGAAGGAAAGGAAAGAGAAGAAATAAAGAATTCAAAGTGGTTTATGATACTCTCTCTCCCTCCCATCTCTCTTTCTTTCTTTCTTTCTCCATCCCTCTCTGTCTTAATCTCTCTCTCTCTTTCTTTTCCACCCTCCTCTTCTATTTATAGATACTTTATTAGTTCAACTGGCATTCTTGTTCTGTGTGAGCCTTGAGGATAGGCTTAAACCACTACCAGCTTTACTGGTTCGTTCGTGGTCAGAGTTCACGCATCCCTAATATGGTGCTGGTGACGGGATTCTGAAAACCTGTCTTCTGCGCGCGCGTGTGTGCGTACAGATAGAGGTGTTTTTTTTGTGTAGGTGTTATGATAGAATTGGAGGCGAATATTTACTCACTCTCCTTGTCTGTTCACACAAATTCAGAACGAGAGGAAGCAGAGAGAAAGAAAAAGAAAAAAAAAAGTGAATTATGTGGGCAGGTATATGAGCATATGTAGAGATGTGGGTATACTGCGCCTGTAACTGAGTTAGTTTTAGAAAAAAAAAGAAGTTTTTGAAGTTATGACACTCTGCTTTTAGTAGAGTAGAGTGTCTCAGCTAATTTTTATTTACCATTTAAAAAATAATTTATTAACATTACACAGAATTGGAGGTACAATAACGAAGGATTATAATAAAAAAAGAGAGAAAAAACTTAAACAAAAACGGAACAATCTATTTTACTGTGGTAAGTAACACAAAACACTAAGCATGTCTCTCTTTCTCTCTCTCTCTCTCTCTCTATCTATCTATCTATCTATCTATCTGTCTAAATATAGATATAGATACATTTTATATCTATCTATCTGTTTATATTTATAACACAAAACACTAAGCATATCTATCTGTCTATATTTATAATAATATAAATATATGAACAGATATAGATATGATTTTTTTTATCTATCTGTCTATATTTATATATATCTCTCTCTCCTATAAATACAGATAAATATAGATAGAATCTATCTATATTTATCTATCTATTTTTGTGAGGTTCAAACTTTTAAAAAGTTTTTAAAATACTTTTTCGGGGATTCTTTTTTATTTATATTTTTGCTCTAAAAATGGTTTTACGGGTAAATTATTTGAAATGAATATCTTATTATTACTCACTTCTTACTTACGTGTGAATAACAAATAAAAAATAAAAAAATTACGTTAGCTTTAATAAAACTTGTTGAATTACATTTATCCCCCCCCCCCACGATAATGGTAACCGAACTTATATTTACCTTATTTTCCTGATGCAGGTATCATTGGGGAATGAGAAAAGTTTCAGTAAACAAAATAAAGCCGGCCCCGTTTACTAAACTTTTTAGTACATGCATCGGAAAAATAAGGTCTAAAAAAAGTTTGGCTTCAGGTTACCCTTACTGCGCATTTAATAACCTAGACTATAAATATATTTTGTTTGAATTTTAACTTAAAAGTCACAAAACAAAGAATATAAGATGTATTTTTTTGCGTAATCTTTAAAAAAGATTAAACCGATTATCTTAATAAAATTATCTTGTCCCTCTAGTGATCCAATATTTAGTAAAAATTAAATATTTGAATTTAAGGGTTTGCTTACTGTATGTGTAAAATTGGGGTTATCGTTTTTAGCGAATATTTTGGTGTTTGTCCAAAATAGCCCGCTGATGAAATATTCCGTTGTTTCTGCTGTATTGTACAAAAAATAACGTCTTTTGTCTTTATGTTTATACAGAAATTAGTTTCTTATTAATTTATATATATATCCCCAACGATATTTTGCACCCCAAAAATAAGTGGGGTCAAAATTAAGTGACCGGAAAAAAAAAATCAGAAAGTTTTTGAATAAAATAACTGATGTATTATAAAATCCATCCCTTGATAAATCAACACTGAAAATTTCACTAAAATCGGATTATTCCCTGGGGGTAATTTTTTTATTTGATTTGGGGGATTGATTTGATTTTGTAAAATACATCTATGACGTCATAATTGTTGATACCTAGAAATATAATACTCACATTATTATTCACTGTTCAAAAAAGTTTATTATTTATTTTAATTCTATTTTTATTGAACAATCACATTTTAGCCCCCCCCTCCCAATTATATATTGGTAATCGACGATTACTAATCGTCAATACTGGGTGGTTGATAGGGAATGGTAGAACCAAAGAAATATGACAGGTGGGTGAATTGTAGAGGGTTGAAGATGTACTTTTTAAATGTAACTAATTATTGAAAAACTGAAGGAAATGATGTCGATTTTTATCTGGATAAAAAATCGATATTGTTACATTTTGAGTTCATTGGGAACCAAGTAAATACTTATTTTTATCTGGATGGTGAATAATATATATATATATATATTAATATATATATATATTTATATATATATATTATATATATAATATTATTCACCATATATTGAGTTCATTGGGAACCAAGTAAATACTTATTTTTATCTGGATGGTGAATAATCGTTCCTCTACTGAATTTAAGTCCCATTCCAACGGGCATGTTTATAACACCAAAGATTAATCGTAAACTCAATTAATTTAAAAGTAACCCTGAAGAATCTATCGATGAAACTCGAGTAGGTTACTCATTTCCATTCTTAAATAAATTTATGCTCTACAATGTATTGAGCACTTTGTATTTGTTTTTTCTCAACCTTAACCTCTGGATATTGTGCGCTTCCAACGATCGTTCTTATACCCACCGGTAAGTTAATACTTATACATATACAAATATATATATATATATATATATATATATATACCAACCCATCTGCATGAGTAGTATGTGGCACAAGTTCAATTTCTTAAGCGGAGTTTAACAGGTTTGAATTCAGTGTTTCTTCTACTAGATTATTTGCCATACCAAAGTTAAAGAGCCCAGTCTGCCCTACTATTTACCCATAGCTGGAGAAAGAATAGTTGGTACATGCCTTCCCCAAGGGTATTAGCGTTATGTGAAATGCAAACAACCTTTATATATATATATATATATATATATATATATAATATATATAAAATGGAAGTGAATCCGATGGTATGTTGAAAAGAGAAATAAAGGAAAGAAAGTATAGAATGGATAGAATTAAAATATCTTATAATGGAGATTGTGGGTTTTTATGTCTGTAACCGAAACTACATTACTATTCAAGTCACAATTTCCTTAGTTATTTACATCACATTCTCCATGATTTTATTTTTATTTAAACTTCAATTATTAACAAAATTCTTTGACATCATTAAGACTGTTGACCATATCTACATACTAATAACATGCAATTGTATTTATATATACAAGAAAATAGCGGTTTACAGTGTGAATGGGAAGGCTAATTTGCATATTGATAATAAAAATTTGATTTTAATAAATATATGCTTAGTATTATTGATTTCTAATTGCTTGGTTTTATATCAATGAATATGAGCAAAAATCTCGGGGATAAATCTTAAAAGAAATTCATTAAAAAGAAGAAATAACTGTAATTTCATTCTTTACTTCTTATTTTAACTAAATAGTTAATTTAGGAAAATTTACCAATGAAAGACGGGAGTAAGAGAAAATGATGGAAGAGTTAGTTTCAAAGTTGTTCTATTTTTAAATCATACCCCCTCTGTTCAAATATTTTTATTTGAATTCTTATTCAGTTTCTTTGGCTTTTCTAATTTAACATGATATTTTATCATATTAAAACTTAAATACTTGCACCCAGAGGGTGCATATATTTGCTAGTTAATATTAATTATCCTTAAAATAATCCTATTTTATCCATTCTATACTTTCTTTCCTTTCTTTCTCTTTTCAACATATATATATATATATATGAGGGTAAGTAAACAAACAAATGTGTTTATTTCTTTTTTTTATATGGCTTTAAGCTGACAATTTTTGGAGGATATATGCTTAATTGAAGTCATACCTAATTTTGAAAATTAATTAGTTAATAATTAATGAATTTAGGCGGGCATATATGTTCAAATGTAAGGCTAAACGAATCGAGAAAATGTCAATCCCTGTATGTACATTTCAACCTATTAGGTCTCATCAGCAAGGTTATAGACATGGGAGACTGCTCCATGTGTGACTCGAAACCTCGACTGTCAAGCGAGGCACACATGGAGCAGTCTCCCATGTCTATAACCTTGCTGATGAGACCTAATAGGTCGAAATGTACATACAGGGATTGACATTTTCTCGATTTGTTTAGCCTTAAATTTGAACATATATGCCCGCCTAAATTCATTAATTATTAACTAATTAATTTTCAAAATTAGGTATGACTTCAATTAAGCACATATCCTTCAAATATATATATATATATATATATCAATAAAGGAAGGAAGAACTCAACACCGTAATTCCATAATAAATTTATTTCGACCAAAATTGGGGCCTATATAAATCTAAGTTGATTTAAAACAGCTCCGCAAATTTTCGTCTCATCAGATGGGTCTCAATTCACATCACAAAAAAACCCAAAGAGCTGAATATTAAAAAAAAAAAATATAAATTCAAACAAAAACAAAAAATAAAATATAAAAAATATTTTTAACAGTATAGGATTGTAACCATCTACCAAGTTTTGGATAAATCTTATATATATATATATATATATATATATATATAAATTGAGAGAAAGAGCAATACCCTTCTTAGATAATTAGTAATTTGAGTTCTAATTTGAAATTGAATGATAATTGTATTGGTGGGTCTACATTCCCATTGAAATGTTTATTAACTATAAATTTTCTATCATTTCTTCCTCTATATCAGCATAGAGAGATTGCTGTTATAATGGGAACCCAACCTGTTCATGAGTTGTCTATTATGAATCATAGGCAAGAAAAGAAAAAAAACTCTTTAAAACATTCTATGAATATTGGATGACATTACTCTACAACAACATGCTTAGTCTTTGTTTACATTTTTTTTAACATTGTGTTTGTTTACACTGATTTTTTTTAAATTTTATGAAAGACCTATCCCTCCGCACGAGCAGGATGTGACACAAGGTCAATTTCTTAAGCGGAGTTCAACAGGTTTGAATTCAGAGTTTTCCTTCTCCTAGACCGGTTTTCTAACCAAGGTTAAAGAGCCCAATCTGCCCTACTATTTACCCATAGCTGGAGGGAAAGTAGGATTCATACCTTTCCCAAGGGTATTAGCGCTAAGTGAAATAATTGCCACGTCCAGGATTTGAACTCGAGGCGACGAGTCCATTTCCCATGACTTTAACCATTACACCACATGCTTCCTACTACGTTTCATAAGTTTATAAGTTATGATAATAAGTTATAATAAATTTTATACTAGTTTGTTTTTATGAAAGACTTGAAAATGTCAGCAGAGATGACATTTCATAAAATTATTCCAAAAATTTAAAGTCATATATATATATATATATATATATATATATATATATATATATATATATATGGAGGATATGTGCTTAATTGAAGTCATACCTAATTTTGAAAATTAATTAGTTAATAATTAATTAATTTTTTTTTTTATAGGCGGGCATATATGTTCAAATGTAAGGCTAAACAAATTGAGAAAATGTCAAAAAAAAACAAAACAAAAGAAAATTCATTAATTATTAACTAATTAATTTTCAAAATTAGGTATGACTTTAATTAAGCACATATCCTCCAAAAATTGTCGGCTAAAAGCCATATCAAATAAACACATTGTTTATTTACTCACTCTCATATATATATATATATATATACACACACACATACACACACACACACAAGGTGTGTCAAAAAGTATGGAGATTTTTTGTACTTTTTGACACACCTTGTATTCTGAAAATAAAATTAACATTCCATTCATTGTTTATTTCTATCTTGGTAAATACATCTTCAATCTCGATACTTTTGTGACACAACTTGTATATATAAATTATTTTTTATGAAAATGGCATGACCTATATATTTAACTAATGCTAATAACAAAAAAAAAGTGTATAATTTTGATTTTTCTGACTGTTGTCCTCGTCTTTTTTGTGGTATATAAATATATACCTGTGAAGCAAAATTGACTGCTAAGTTTTGTCTCCTGCTCTAACAATTCATTGACCCAAAGAAAATAACCCACAGGGGTTGATATGCCATTAAACAGAATAACCTAACCTTACACTGAGTTGGCTAAGTTAAAAAAAAAAAAAAGCACATGCAAAATGTTATTGTTGATTTTACACTCGCACACACATTTGTTCATATCTATGTATATTATTTTGTTTGTTTATCTATCTATCTATCTCAGTCTATTCCAAACTATATATCCATCTTCATATCTAAACAAGAATTACGACAAATTACGATTTTGATAGTCACCAGGTAGCAATTTTTGAGGCAGGAGACCGGGACGCACTTCCTCATAAATTACCCACTGCTTTGAAGTTACAACTTTATCTAAACTTTATTTTCTCATGTGTGTGTGTGTGTGTGTGTGTGTGTGTTTTAATTGAAAAAAAAAACGTTTTTTTTTTATTTTTTTTTTTGTAAATTTTTATTTCCTATTTTTTTTTTTGTGTTGTACAATAAAAAAATCAGTTAATAGGTAGGTAGGTACAATAGATTCTTTGTAGAGAAACAGGATGGTAGGATGTGTGGGTGGGTTGTTGGGTAACATTAACAACATGCTTTGATAAGAGTAAAAAGATAAGCACATTACTCTCTTCTCCCCAAGGAGAGGCATCTCTCTCTAGTTTATCTTCTTTCTAGTCGTTTTTGAAAATATGGTGAGGTGAATTGTTTTATTGGCTATTATATCCAGTGCAGTTGCATCTCCCACACAAAATCCACTATTTTTAATCTTACTAGCAAAAATATGGGCACTCCAGGCGCAAGTATCTAGATATTAACCTAATAATAGAGATAGTGTGTTTGTCTGTCTGTAACCGAAACTATATCACTACTCAAGTCATAATTCCCTTATTTATTTACGTCACATTCTCCATGATTTTATTGGTTATTTCCTATAACTCCAACCTAAAAAAGGGGAACCACTCTGAATTAATTTTATCTGTTAATTAATCTACCCATTATTTTCCCATTAAATTAACTCTAACCCTAACCCTGTCTTCTTTTTTTCCTAGTAGATAAATAAATAAATAAATAATTTATCAGTCAGAGTGGTTCCCCTTTTTTATGTCAGAGTTATAGGAAATATGGTCCAAAGCGGCTACCTGGCGTCACCTGGGTAGAGGAGGATTAAAAAAATGTTAGTCTTGCAGATTCATTATTTCTAATCGTAATGTAAAAAAAAAAAAAGAAATGAAGACCTGTTGGGACGTCAGGACTTTTTTCCCAAATATATATATATATTTACCAACCCCTCCACACGAGCAGGATGTGACACAAGGTCAATTTCTTAAGTGAAGTTTAACAGGTTTGAATTCAGAGTTTTCCTTCTCCTAGACTGGTTACCTAGCTAGCCATGGTTAAAAAGCCCAGTCTGCCTTGCTATATGCTCATAGCTGAAGTTTTTTTCCCAAATATAAATCAAATCTTCATTTTTTTTTTGTTCAAAAAGCAAGTTCTGGTGATAGTGAATGTGTATATATCTTTACTCTGTTGTTAATTATTTTATTTTTTATTGTTTCCTCCATACATACACACAACTGCCCTTTATGTATATACTAGAAGTGGCTACCCGGCGTCGCCTGGGTAGAGGGATGGGTAGATAATAAAAAGGTGGTCTCACAGATCCATTGATTGTTTTGGTCTTACATTATTGATGTAAAGTCTGATAGACCAAAACGTTATAACGTCGACATCTCTATTTATATTAAACATCCATTCAGTACTACATCCTGTGTTTGTCTATTTTTCTCCACACACACACACACACGCACACATATATCATCATTCATCATCAAGTCGTGCTGTTGGAACGGATATCCATGACAATCTCTCTCCATCCGTCCCTATTGCTCCTCATTCCCGGGATGTCCTCTGTGCAGCATCCCGCATCCACACAAAGCTGATCAATGTACGTCTTTGCTGGTCGGCCCATGTGCTGGCTTCCACAGGAGGACGTCGCTTATGAGTTTGTCCTTGCTTCTCCAGCAGTGTCCTGCGTGTCTTGTCCGTCTTACTCAGATGGTTTCGGTGATATGTGGCATAAACTCTGATAAAACTTAGTTCATGTCTTTCAATAACAAAAGTGACATCTCCACCATTGATGGCAAACTCCTAAACTTGGTAGAACAATTTAGATACTTAGGCAGTAACATCTCCTCCACAGAAAACAACATTAATGCACGTATAGGAAAGGCATGGGCTGCTATAAATAAATTATCGGTCATATGGAAATTCAATCTCACAGACAAGTTGAAGAGACAGTTCTTCCAGGCCGTTGTCGTGTCAGTGCTGCTGTATGGCTGCACCACCTGGACCCTAATGAAGCGACTAGAGAATAGGCTAGATGGGAACTGCACAAGAATGCTGCGGGTGATCCTGAACAAGACGTGGAAACGGCACCCCACGACACACATATATATATATATATATAATGAAAATCATACAGACTTATGTATAATGCATATATACATCAGAATATGTAATAAACACAAATGTTGTTTTATTTATATATATATATATATATATATATATATAAACACAAATGTTGTTTTATATATATATATACTAGAAGTGGACCTGTTAAGGTCCCATCTATGGGTTAAATAGAAAAATGTATTTATAAAAAAAAATTGTGTATCCATTAAGTATTAATTTATTTCAAAACTTTATCGGCATTAAATGACTCACTGAGGTTGATATGCCGTAAAACAAAACAAACCAAACTAGAAGTGGCTACCTGGCGTCACCTGGGTAGAGGGGGCATTTTAAAAAAGTTAGTCTCGCTGATCCATTATTACTTATCACAAATTAGATCCTCACTGAATGCCCCATAAAATCCCCATGTAAATACATAAAAATATAGTAAGAAATTTTAATTTAATAATTTACAATTTAAAAAAAATACAATATAAATGAGGTGATTAATTCAATCAATCAACATTATATTTCAATTACTTTCTCTTACTATGCAAATTTTAATTTTTAAATATCTTCACAAATATAAATAAAATCTTCATTATTTTTGCTCAAAAACCAAACCCTGGTGATAGTGAATGTGTATATATATTTACTTTATTGTTAATTGTTTTATTTTCGAAGTTTCTCTCCAGACATACATATACACACAACTGCCCTTTTTATATATATATATATATATATATATATAAAGTAAAGAAATAACAAAAGACTTAGAGATTTTGCATTATAGTCTATTTCGGGGAGCTTAGATAAAGTGTCTAATTCTCCTAGCTCATCAGATGCGTATGATGAATTCTTTATTACTTTTAAGGCATTTGAAAACAGATTTTTTTTTTTTTTTTTTTTTTTTTTTATATTTAAAATTTTTTTTTTATATTGTCCTGTCTCGTTCAGCACACATTGAACACTCAAACTGCAACAGCTTGTTTAAAAAAACACTCCTATGTCGTAAGGAAGATTTCTTCTCTGGACTTTTGGATTATATATATATATATATATGTGTGTGTTTGTGTGTTATAAACATCCAAGTGCAACTGCATATGTCGTTGCATGTGTGGGTGGTTGTGTATATTAATTGCTCAAAGTAAACCTACATTTCTTTTGTCGTTTATCGGAAATAATACAAAGGAGTGGTTGTAATATTACAAGTGGTTTTCATTCTTTTTAAGTTGAAAAAGGAAAATGGAAGGAGATGATAAGTTATTAAAATATGTATAAAATTACTTATTTGAATTTCAACTGACCTTTATGTTTTGTATTAAATAATATAGAACTATGTCAAAAATAATTTTTCTTGCTGGTAGTTTGTTCAGTTTTTTAAACAAAAAAGAAAGTAAAAAAAACAAAAAAAAAAAACAACAAAAAAACTGTCACTTAGAACTGTCTTAATCTAACTCCTTTATCCACTAGGCTATGTGTTCAATTTCAGTGTTATTTCTATGTCTCTGAATTTTTGAGATGAAGCTTGATAATTAGTATTATTTGTATTATTCGGACTATCGTCTTCATCTTCATTGTCCAATTGGACACATAACCTAGTGGATAAAGGAGTTAGGTTAAGAAAGTTCTAAGTAACAGTTATCTCTGGACGGCAGGTTCAATCCTGGTCAGGGGCAGCAGTAACATAGAATAATAATCAACACAGCTTAATACCTGTACCCCAGCTATGGTTAGTGGAATGAGAACAGGATACCTCCATAGACTGAATAAAAGGTTAGGTTAAAAGTTCTGTGATGGCTCCCAACTACGACAAAAAGGTTCCAGAGTTTGAAAAAAAGATTTCCGAGTCCGAGAAGGTTCCCGAGTCCAACAAGAAATACCTGAAGAAGGTCGGAGAGCATATTGGCCAAAACATTGTACAGATAACAATGAAGATGAGGACAATAGTCCGAATAATACAAATAATACTAATTATCAAGCCTCATCTAAAAAAAATTCAGAGAAATAAAGAAAAATTCAATCTTTGGCTAAAATGCCCAAAATCAATAATCACCAATACCCCTGCTTACTAAATCCACCAACACTACCGATACCACTGTATCTAGTGGCGAGGTTTCAATTCTGGAGCTCTGGGAGAGTGTGGAGGACCCCTTCAGTGTCATTGCTCCCAGATCCACTGACCAAAGACATGGTAGTGTCACAGCCATGCTGTTGGGAACTTAAATTCCTGCTAAGGACACTCAAGGTGGACGGGTTTTGCTCCCAGTGGTATTAGGGCTACAATCTGGCCAAAAATTCCGTTGGTTTGATTTTTCTCCTCTGGAGAGGTGCAGTCAGCATATTCTACTGCCCCAGCTGACAGGGTGGTGTAGTATTTGGGTTGTTTGTTTTCGTATCATTAAAACGAGACAAACTGACTTTAAACCTGTTACACAACTCGTATTTACATTTTCTGTTTTAAAGAGGAAAAAAGAGAAAAGAAAAAAGAAGAGAAAAAAGAGTAATAAATATTGCATTTCTTTAGGGGTCATTTCGCTTTGCTTTGCTTTGATATTTGATATATTGGTATTATCTAGCATTTCTTTTAGGGGTCACTTCTCTTGGCTTTGGTATTGATAGATTGCATTTCTTTTAGGGATCACTTCTCTTGGCTTTGGTATTGATAGATTGCATTTCTTTTAGGGATCACTTCTCTTGGCTTTGGTATTGATAGATTGCATTTCTTTTAGGGATCACTTCTCTTGGCTTTGGTATTGATAGATTGCATTTCTTTTAGGGATCACTTCTCTTGGCTTTGGTATTGATAGATTGCATTTCTTTTAGGGATCACTTCTCTTGGCTTTGTATTGATAGATTGCATTTCTTTTAGGGATCACTTCTCTTGGCTTTGGTATTGATAGATTGCATTTCTTTAGGGATCACTTCTTCTTGGCTTTGGTATTGATAGATTGCATTTCTTCAGCTTTATTAGCTTGTATTTATGCCCTTGAAGGTGAGGCCTTAAAAACATCCATGCAATACAAACAGCCACGAGAAGTGATCCGCGTAAAAGAAATGCAATTTATCAATACCAAAGCCAAGAGAAGTGATCCCTAAAAGAATGCAATCTATCAATACCAAAAGCCAAGAGAAGTGATGCCTAAAAAGAATGGGCAATCTATCAATACCAGCAAAAAGAGAAGTGATCCCTAAAGAAATGGCAATCTAATCAATACCAAAAGCCAGAGAACGTGATCCCTAAAAGAAATCAATCCATGCAATACCAAAGGCGGCCAAGAGAAGTGATGCCATAAAAGAAATGCAATCTATATAAACCAAAGGGCCAGAAGAAGTGGATCCTAAAGAAATGGCAATATTTAATTACTCTTTTTTTTTTCTCTCCTTTTTTCTTTTCTCTTCTTTTCCTCTTAAAACAGAAATGTTAAATACGAAGTTGTGTAAACAGGTTTTGAAGTCAGTTCTGTTCTCGTTTTAATGATACGAAAACAAACAACCCAAATCTACACCACCTTGTCAGCTTGGGGCCAGTAGAATATGCTGACTGCACTCTCCAGAGGAGAAAAATCAAACCAAACGAATTTTTGGCAGATTGTAAGCCCTTAATACACTGGGTGCAAAACCCGTCACCTTGAGTGTCCTTGCAGGAATTTAAGTTCCCACAGCATGGCTGTGACACTACCATGTTTTGGTCAGTGGATCTTGGGAGCAATGAACTGAAGGGGTTCTCCACACTCTCCCAGAGCTCCAGTTGAAACCTCGCACTAGATACAGTGGTTATCGTAGTGTTGGTGGATTAGTAAGCAGGGGTTATTGGTGATTATTGATTTTGGGCATTTTAAGCCAAAGATTGAATTTTTTCTTTATTTTCTCTGAATTTTTTTTTAGATGAGGGCTTGATAATTAGTATTATTTGTTTTATTCGGACTATTGTCCTATCTTCATTGTTTATGCTGTACAATGTTTTTGGCCATTGCTCTCCGACCTTTTCTTCAGGTATTTCTTGTTGGACTCGGGAACCTTCTCGGACTCGGATGCTTTTTTTCAAATCTGAACCTTTTTTTGTCGTAGTTGGGAGCCATCACAGAACTTTTAAACCTACCTTTTTATTCAGTCTATGGAGGTCCTGTTCTCATTCCACTGAACCTAGCTGGGGTAACGGTATAAGTTTGTGATTATTATTCTTGTTACGTGCTGGCCGGCCTGACAGGATTGAACCTGGCGTCAGAGAATACACTGTACTTAGAACTTTCTAGACCTAACCTCCTTTTATCCTACTAGGTTAATTGTCCAATTGACATGAGATGAAGACGCATAGTCGAATAATATCAAATAATACTAATATGATCTCAAGCTTCATCTCAAAATTCGAGACGCATAGGAAAAACACTGAATGACACATAGCCTAGTGATAAAGGAGTTAGATTAAGACAGTTCTAAGTGAAGTATTTTTTTGTTGTTTTCTTTTGTTTTGTTTTTTACTTTCTCTTTTTGTTTATAAAAACTGAACAAACATCCAGCAAGAAAATTATTTTTGCATATGTTCTATATTAATTTAATACAAAACATAAAGGTCAGTTGACGAATTTCCAAATAAGTATTTTATACATATTATAATAACTTATCATTCCCTTCCATTTTCCTTTTCACTTAAAAGAATGAAAACACTTGTATATATTACAAGCGCACTCCTTTTGTATTATTATCGGATAAACGAAAAAGAAAATGCTAGGTTTATCTTTGGAGCAATTAATTATACACAAGTACCACCCACACATGCCGGAGACGATGCCAACATATGCAGTTGCCTTGGATGTTTTAATAACACGAAAACACACCATCATATAATATATATATAATATAATCCAAAAGTTCAAGAGAAAGAAATCTTTTCCTTACGACATAGGAGTCGTTTTTTAAACAAGCTGTGCAGTTTGAGATGTTCAACTGTGTGCTGAACGAGATCAGGACAGATAATACAACAAAAAATTTTAAAATATACAAAAAAAAAAAAAAAAAAAAATCTGTTTTTCAAGATGCCTTAAAACGTAATCAAAGAATCATCATACTCGCATCTGATGAGCTAGGAGAATTTAGAGCCTTTACTAAGGCTCCCCGAAATAGACTATAATGCAAATCTCTAAGTTCTTCTTGTTATTTCTTTAACTTTTATATATATATATTATATATTATATACGGTAATATAAAAGGGCAAGTTGTGTGTATATGTATGTCTGGAGAGAAACTTCGAAAATAAAACAATTAACATAAAAGTAAATATATATACACATTACTATCACCCTGGTTGGTGTTTTTGAGCAAAACATAATGAAGATTTTATTTATATTTGTGAAGATATTTAAAAATTAAAATTTGCATAGTAAGAGAAGTAGATTGAAATATATATGTTGATTGATTGAATTAAGTCACTCATTTGTATATTGTATTTTTTTTAAATTGTAACATTATTAAATATAAAATATTTCTTACTAATTTTTATGTATTTAACATGGGGATTTTATGGGGCATTCAGTGAGGGATTCTAATTTTTGTGATAAGTATATAATGGATCAGCGAGACTACTTTTTTAAAATGCCCCCTCTATCCGACAGGTGCACGCAGGTGGTAGCCCTTCCAGTCTTTTGGGTTTGTTTTGTTTTACCGGCAATATACTTCAGTGAGTCATTTATGCCGATAGAAGTTTTTGAATTAAATTAATACTTACGGGAAAATGGAGGGGCGTGGATACACAATTTTTTTTTATAAATACTATTTTTCTATTTAACCCATAGATGGGACTTAACAGGTCCACTTCTAGTAATATATATATATAAAACACATTTTGTGTTTATATATATATAGTATATATATATATTATATAATAAAACAACATTGTGTTTATTTACATATTCTGATGTATATATGCATTATACATAGTCCTGTATGAATTTTCTTGTATATTATTAATATATGTTGTCGTGGGGTGCCGTTTCCACGCTTGTTTCAGAGATCACCCTGCAGCATCCTGTGGCAGTTCCATCTAGCCTATGTCTCTACGTCCGCTCATTTAGGGTCCAGGTGGTGCAGCCATACAGCACAAAAGCACTGACAACGACACGGCCCTGGAAGAACTGTCTGCTTCAACTCTGTCTGTGGAGAATTTGAATTTCCATATGACGATAATTTATTTTATAGCAGCCCATGCCTTTTCCTATACGTGCAATATAAATGTTCGTTTTCTGTGGAGGAGATGCTTACTGCCTAAGTATCTAAATTGTTTTCTCCGATTTAGGAGTTTGCCCATCAATTGGGTGGAGATGTCACTTTTGTTACTTGAAAGACAGAACTAAGTTTTTATCAGAGTTTTATCGCCACATATCACGAAACCATCTGAGTAAGACGGACAAGACGACAAGCAGGACCAACTGCGAGAAGCAAGGACAAACTCATAAGCGACGTCTCACTGTGGGAAGCCAGCACATGGCGACAGCAAGAACGTAATTGATTCAGCTTTGTGTGGATGCGGGATGCTGCAACAGAGGACATCCCGGGAATGAGGAGCAATGGGACGGATGGAGAAGAAGATTTGTCATGGATATCCGTTCCAAAGCACGACTATGATTGATGAATTGATGATATATGTGTGCGGTGTGTGTGTGTGGTGGTGGGAGAAAAATAGACGAAACCAAGGAATGTAGTAACTGAATGGATTGTTTAATATAAATGACGAATGTCGACGTTATAACGTTTTGGTCTATGAGACTTTACATCAATATGTAAGAGCCAAAACAATCAATGGATCTGTGAGACCACCCTTTTTATTATCTACCCATCCCTCTACCACGGCGACGCCGGGTAGCCACTTCTAGTATATAATTAAAGGCAGTTGTGGTGTATGTATGGAGGAAACAATAAAAAATAACAAGTAATTAACCAACAGAGTAAGATATATACACATTCACTATCACCAGACTTGCCCTTTTTGAACAAAAAAAAAATGAAGATTTGATTAATATTTGGGAAAAACTTTCAGCCTATGGAGCATATAGAGGCAAGACTGGGCTTTTTAACCATGGCTACTAGGTAACTCAAGTCCTAGGAAGAAACTCTGGAAATTCAACCTGTTAAATTTCACTCTAAAGAAATTGACCTTTCCGTGTACATCCTACTACGTGTGGAGGGGTTGGTATAAATATATATATATTTGGGAAAAAGTCTGACGTCCCAACAGGTCTTCCATTTCTTTTTTTTTTTTTACTATTACGATTAGAAATAATGAATCTGCAAGACTATACATTTTTTAATCCTCCCTACCCAGGTGACGCCAGGTAGCCGCTTGGACATATTTCTATAGACTCTGACATAAAAAAAGGGGAACGCACTGCTGACTGATAAATTATTTATTTATTTATTTATCTATAGGAAAAAAGAAGACAGGGTTAGGGTTAGAGTTAATTAATGGAAAATAATGGGTAGATTTTAATTACGATAAAATTAATTCAGAGTGGTTCCCTTTTTTAGGCTTGGAGTTATAGGAAATAACCATATAAATCATGGAGAATGTCGACCGTAAATAAATAGGGAATTATGACTTGTAGTAGTGATATAGTTTCGGTTACAGACAGCAACACACTATCTCTATTATTAGGTTATATCTAGATACTTGCGCCTGGAGTGCCCATTATTTTTGCCTATAAGATTTAAAAATGTGGATTTTGTGTGGGAGATGCAACTTGCACTGGATATAATTAGCCATAAACACAATTCACCTCACCATTTTTCAAAACGACTAAGAAGAAGATAAACTGAGAGAGAGGCCTCTTCCTTGGGGAGAAGAGAGTAATGCTTATCTTTTTACTCTTATCAAGCATGTTGTTATGTTACCCACAACCCACCCACACATCCTACCATCCTGTTTCTCTACAAGAATCTATTGTACCTACCTACCTATTAACTGATTTTTTTATTGTACAACACAAAAAAAAATAGGAATAAAATTTACAAAAAAAAAAAATAAAAAAAACGTTTTTTTTTCAATTAAAACACACACACACACACACACACACAGACACACAATGAGAAATAAGTTTAGATAAATTGTAACTTCAAAGCAGTGGGTAATTTATGAGGAAGTGCGTCCGGTCTCCTGCCTCAAAAAATTGCTACCTGGTGACTATCAAAATCGTAATTTGTCGTAATTCTTGTTAGATATGAAGATGGATATATAGTTTTGGATAGACTGAGAATAGATAGATAATAGATAGATAACAACACAAATAATATACATTAGATATGAACAAATGTGTGTGCGAGTGTAAAATCAACAATAACATTTTGCATGTGCTTTTTTTTTTTTTAACTAGCCAACTCAGTGTAAAGGTTAGTTATTCTGTTAAATGCGCATATCAACCCCTGTGGTTATTTTCTTGGTTCAATGATTGTTTAGAGCAGGGAGACAAAACTTAGCCAGTCAATTTTGCTTCACAGGTATATATTTATATACACACAATAAAAAGACGAGCACAACAGTCAGAAAAATCAAAATTATACACTTTTTTTTGTTATTAGCATTAGTTAAAATATAGGTCATGCCATTTTCATAAAAAAATAATTTATATATACAAGTTGTGGTCACAAAAGTATCGAGATTGAAGATGTATTTTACCAGATAGAAAATAAACAATGAATGGACATGTTAATTTTATTTTTAGAAATACAAGGTTGTGTCAAAAGTATAAAAAAAAAAAAATCTCATACTTTTTGATCACACATTTGTGTGTGTAGGTGTGTATGTGTGTGTGTATATATATATATTAGTATATGAGAGTGTAAGATTTAACACAATGTTTGTTTATTTGATATGGCTTTTAGCCGACAATTTTTTGGGAGGATATGTGCTTAATTAAAGTCATACTAATTTGATAAATTAATAGTTAATAATTATGAATTTCTTTGTTTGTTTTTTTTTGAATTTTCTCAATTTTTTAGCCTTACATTTTGAACAATAATATGCCCCCTATAAAAAAAAAAATTAAATTAACTTATTAACCTAATTAATTTTCAAAATTAGGTAATGACTTCATTAAGCACATATCCTCCATTATATATATAAAATATATATATTATATATTTTATGATAGTATATGACTTTAAAATTTTTTGGAATAATATTTATGAAATGTCATCTCTGCTGACATTTTCAGTCTTTCATAAAAACAAACTAGTAAAAATTTATTATAACTTATTATCTATAACTTTAAAACTTTGAACGTAGTAGGAAGCATGTGGTGGTATGGTTAAAGTCATTGGAAATGGAACCATCGTCGCTCGAGTTCAAATCCTGGGACGTGGCATTTATTTCACTAGCGCTAATACCCTTGGGAAAGGTATGATCTACTTTCCCTCCAGCTTATGGTAAATTAGTAGGGCAGATTGGCTCTTTAACCTTGTTAGAAAACGGTCTAGGAGAAGGAACTCTGAATTCAAACTGTTGAACTCGTTAAGAAATTGACCTTGTGTCACATCCTGCTCGGTGGGAGGGAATACGGTCTTTCAAAAATTTAAAAAAAATCAGTGTAAACAAACACAATGTAAAAAAATGTAAAAAGACCTAAGCATGTTGTTGTAGAGTATGTCATCCATTATTCATAGAATGTTTTACAAGTTTTTTTTCTTTTCTTGCTATGATTCATCAATAGACAACTCATAACAGGTTGGTTCCCATTATAACAGCATCTCTCTATGCTGATATAGAGAGAAGAAATGATAGAAAATTTTATAGTTAATAAACTCAATGGTGATGTAAGACCCACCAAATTACAATTATCAATTCATTTCAAATTAGACTCAAATCTAACTTATTATCTCAAGAAGGGTATTGCTCTTTCTCTCAATTTATATATATATATTATTTAAATATATATATATATAAGATTTATCCAAACTGGTATGGTTAAATCCTATACTGTTAAAAAATATTTTTAATTTTTTTTATTTTTGTTTTTGTTTGAATTTATATTTTTTTTTTTTAATATTCAGCTCTTTGGTTTTTTTTTTTGTGATGTGAATTGAGACCCATCTGATGAGAACGAAATTTGCGGAGCTGTTTTAAATAACTTAGATTTATATAGGCCCCAATTTTGGTCGAAATAATTTATTATGGATTACGGTGTTGAGTTCTTCCTTCCTTTTTTGAATATATATATATATATATATATTTTGAAGGATATTGTGCTTAATTGAAGCATACCTAATTTTGAAATTAATTAGTTAATAATTATGAATTTAGGCGGGCATATATGTTTCAAATTTAAGGCTAAACAAGTCGAGAAAAATGTCAATCCCTGTTGTACTTTTCGACCTATTAGGTCTCATCAGCAAGGTTTATAGACATGGGAGACTGCTCCATGTGTGCCTCGCTTGACAGTCGAGGTTTTCGAGTCCACACATGAGGCAGTCTCCCATGTCTATAACCTTGCTGATGAGACTAATAGGTGAAATGTACATACAGGGATTGACATTTTCTCGATTCGTTTAGCCTTCCATTTGGAATCATATATGCCCGCCTAAATTCATTAATTATTAACTAATTAATTTTCAATGTAGGTATGACTTCAATTAAGCCTATATCTCCAAAAATTGTCAGCTTAAGCCATATAAAAAAAAGAAATAAACACATTTGTTTGTTTACTTACCCTCATATATATATATTATTGTTGAAAAGAGAAAGAAGGAAGAAAGTATAGAATGGATAAAATAGGATTATTTTTAAGGATAATTAATATTAACTAGCAAATATATGCACCCTCGGTGCAAGTATTTAAGTTTTAATATATAAAATATTGTTAAATTAGAAAGGCAAATGAAACTAATAAGAATCAAATAAAAATTTGAACAGAGGGGGTATATAAAAAATAGAACAACTTTGAAACTTAACTCTTCCATCACTACTCCCGTCTTTCATTGTATTTTTCTAATTATATTTAGTTAAAATAAGAAGTAAAGAATAATGACAGTTATTTTTTTTTTAATGATTTCATTTTAAGATTTCATGAGATTTTTGCTATATTCATTAATAAAACCAACAATTAGAAATCAATAATACTAAGCATATATTTATAATCAAATTTTTTTATAATATGCAAATTAGCCTTCCCTTCACACTGTAAACCGCTATTTTTTTGTATATATAAATAAATTGCTGTTATTAGTATGTAGATATGTAACAGTTTAATATGTAAAGAATTTTTAATAATTGAGTTTAAATAAAAATAAAATCATGAGAATGTGATGTAAATACTAAGAGAATTGTGACTTGATAGAATTAGTTTCGGTTACAGACAAAAAAACCCACAATCTCCATATATAAGATATTTTAATTCTATCCATTCTATATTTCTCCTTATTTCTCTTTTCAACATACCATCGATTCACTTCCATTTATATATATTATATATATATATATATATATATATTATATATAAAGGTTGTTTGCATTTCCACATACGCTAATACCCTTGGGGAAGGCATGTACCAACTATTCTTTCTCCAGCTATGGGTAAATAGTAGGGCGACTGGCTCTTTAACTTTGTATGGCAAATAATCTAGTAGAAGAAACACTGAATTCAAAATGTTAAACTCCGCTTAAGAAATTGAACTTGTGCCACATAACTACTCTGCAGATGGGTTGGTAATATATATATATATTATATATAGTATTATATTTGTATATGTTATAAGTATTAATTACCGGGGGTATAAGAACGATGTTGGAAGCGCACAATACCAGAGGTTTAAGGTTGAAGAAAAATACAAAGTGCTCATACATTGTTAGAGCATAAATTTTATTTAGATGGAAATGAGTAACCTACTCGAGTTTCATCCGATAGATTCTTCAGGGTTACTTTTAAATTAAATTGAAAAGTTTTCGATTAAATCTTTGTGTTAATAAACATGCCCGTTGGAATGGGACCTTAAATTCAGTAGAGGACGATTATTCACCATCCAGATAAAAATAGTATTTACTTGGTTTCCATGACTCAATTATGGTGAATAATATCTATATATATATATATATAATATAATATATATATAATATATATATATAATATTTTCATTATTCACCATCAGATAAAAATAAGTATTTTACTTGGTTCCCAATGAACTCAAAATGTACAATATCGATTTTTTTATCCAGATAAAAATCGACATCATTTCTTCAGTTTTTCACTAATTAGTTACAATTTAAAAAAGTACATCTTCACCCTCTACAATTCACCCACCTGTCATATTTCTTGGTTTCTACCATTCCCTATCAACCACCAGTATTGAGATTAGTAATCGTCGATTACCATATATATTGGGAGGGGGGGGCCTAAAATGTATTGTTCAATAAAAATAGAATTAAATAAATAATAATACTTTTTTGAACAGTGAATAATAATGGTGAGTATTATATTTTCTAGGTATATCACAATTATGACGTCATAGATGTATTTTACAAACAAATCAATCCCCAAATCAAATAAAAAAATTACCCCCAGGGAATAATCCGATTTTAGTGAAATTTTCAGTTATTGATTTATAAGGGATGGATTTTATAATGCATCAGTTATTTTATTCAAAAACTTTCTGATTTTTTTTTCCGGTCACTTAATTTTACCCACTTATTTTTGGGGTGCAAAATATCGTGGGATATATATATAAATAATAAGAAACTAATTTCTGTATAACATAAAGACAAAAGACGTTTATTTTTTTACAATACAGCAGAACAACGGAATATTTTCATCAGCGGGCTATTTGGAACAAACCCAAATATTCGCTAAAAACGATAACCCCAATTTTACCATACAGAAAGCAAAACCTTAAATTCAAATATTTAATTTTTACTAAATATTGGATACTAGAGGGACAAGATAATTTTATTAAGATAATCGGTTTTTAATCTTTTTTTAAAGATTACGCAAAAAAAATACATCTTATTCTTTGTTTTGTGACTTTTAGTTAAAATTCAAACAAATATATTTTATAGTTAGGTTATTAAAATGCGCAGTAAGGGTAACCTGAAGCCAAACTTTTTTTAGACGCTTATTTTTCCGATGCATGTACTAAAAAGTTTAAGTAAACGGGGCGGCTTTATTTTGTTTACTGAAACTTTTCTCATTCCCAATGATACCTGCATCAGGAAAATAAGGTAAATATAAGTTCGGTTACCATTATCGTGGGGGGGGGGAGCAATAATTGTAATTCAACAAGTTTTATTAAAGCTAACGTAATTTTTTTTTTTTTTTATTTTGTTATTCACACGTAAGTAAGAAGTGAGATAATAAGATATTCATTTCAAAATTTACCCGTAAAACCAATTTTTAGAGCAAAAATATAAATAAAAAAAGAATCCCGAAAAAGTATTTTAAAAAACTTTTTTAAAGTTTGAAACCTCACAAAAATAGATAGATAAATATAGATAGATTCTATCTATATTTATTCTGTATTTATAGGAGCAGAGAGAGAGATATTATAATATAATATAGACAGATAGATAAAAAAAAATCATATCTATATCTGAGTGTTCATATATTTTATATTATAAATATAGACAGATAGATATGCTTAGTGGTTTTGTGTTTATATAATAAACAGATAGATAGATATAAAATGTATCTATATCTCTTATATTTAGACAGATAGATAGATAGATAGATAAGATAGAAGAAGAGAGAGAGAGAGAGAGAGAGAAGAGAGAGAGAGAGCATGCTTAGTGTTTTGTGTTACTTACCACAGTAAAATGATTGTTCCGTTTTTGTTTAGTTTTTTCTCTCTTTTTTTATTATAATCCTTCGTTATTGTACCTCCAATTTCTGTGTAATGTTAATAAATTATTTTTTAAAATGTAATAAAATTAGCTGAGACACTCTACTCTACTAAAGCAGAGTGTCATAACTTCAAAAACTCTTTTTTTTCTAAAACTAACTCAGTTACAAGGCGCAGTATACCACATCTCTACATATGCTCATATACTGCCCACATAATTCATTTTTTTTTTTCTTTTTCTTTCTCTCTGCTTCGCCTCTCGTTCTGAATTTGTGTGAAACAGCCAAGGAGGGTGAGTAAATATTCGCCTCCAATTCTATCATAAACCTACACAAAAAAAACACCTCTATTGTACGCACACACGCGCGCGCAGAAGACAGGTTTTCAGAAATCCCGTCACCAGCACCATATTAGGGATGCGTGAACTCCTGACCCGACGAACAAGTAAAGCTGGTAGTGGTTTAAGCCTATCCTCAAGGCTCAACAGAACAGAATGCCAGTTGAACTATAAAGTAATCTATAAATAGAAGAGGAGGGTGGAAAAAGAGAAGAAAGAGAGATTAAGACAGGGGAAGGATGGAGAAGAAAGAGAGAGAGAGAGAGAGAGATTAGACAGAGAGGGTGAGAAAGAAATAAAGAAAGTGGGAAGGAGAGAGAGTAATCATAAACCCACTTTGAATTCTTTATTTCTTCTCTTTTCCTTTCCTTCAGTTTCGGTCTGTCATATTTTTTCGACAGCAGTAGAAAAACTGCTGCTGCTGATAGAACACCAAACATTATGGTGACTGTTCCAGCTTCAGTATTTTATTACAAACAGTTGAGAGAGTAATTTTATGGGTGGAGTCCGGGACTAAAAAGAAATCTAGATACTTTTAGAAAGTGCCACGACAAAACCATCACAAAAAAATATTTTTTTTTAAATAAAAAAACGCACACCAGAAAAAATAAAATCCATTCACATACCAATTATTAGTCTTGTACTAACCACCCTACCAATATTTTAATTGTCTACTAAATTAAAAAAAACTACATAAATATAGATGGATTACTTAATTTTGTTTTAAACAGATGTGGGGGTCAGGGCCGACTTGGGTTCTCCACCTCCATCAACTCAAATATTGTCTATATATATATATTATATATATATTATAATACATAACCCTTCTCATACAAGGTCAATTTTAATAAAGAGGTTCTGCTGGTTGGAATTCAGTTTTTCCTCTCTAGACTGGTTTGCCTAACAAATACTAAAGAACCAGTCTACCCTACTATTTACCTCCATTGTATGTATTTACCAACCCCTCCACACAAGCAGGTAGCACAATCAATTTTTTTAAGCGAGAGTTTAATAATATAATGAAATTTATTGTGTAGTGCTCAGTGTTCGTGGTGAACTACTACAAAATAACAACCCCAGCTCGTCGTAATTCTTGTTTATTTAATCATAATTTGTCGTAATTCTTGTTTAGATATGAAGATGGATATATAGTTTTTGAATAGACTGAGATAGATAGATAGATAAACAAACAAAATAATATAGATAGATACGAACAATGGAATAGATAGATAGATAGATATTTTCGACAAGTAAATGTATTGGGGGGTCGCTTCTTTTTTTGTCGTAATTCTTGTTTATTTAAATAAAAACAACATTAAACAAACATGAATAAAAGAAAATCTTAGTATTAAGTATATAAATAAATATGAAAAATTGAGATAGATGATAGATAGATATGAAGATGGATAGTTTTGAATAGACTGAGCTGGGTGTGATTTTTAATAGTCCACGGGCAGCAACTCTTGAGGCAGGAGACCGGGACGCCACTTCTCATAAAATTACCCTCAGGTGCACCACAAATCATCAAAGTCTCATGTCTGTAAATAGATAAATGTATTAGTGTCAGGAACATGAAATAATGATAATAATGGTATAAAGTAATAATATACATATATGTGTGGGTAATGCATGTGTGTGTGGAGGGGTATAGTGTTGGCAGTTTACAGGTAGCATGGAGGCTTTGAAAGATGCAGTGTTTCAGCAGCCTCAACAGATGCAGGCGTTTATATTCCATGCCTCAGCAACTCTGAGCATGAACAAATGTTTCCGAAAGTCATGTGAGCTATGCTGTTTTTTGACTTTGTAGCATGCCCACGTTTAGAAACAGGTTTGAAATCAGAGTTTTTCCTTCTCCTAGACTGGTTTCATACCAAGGTCAATATATAATAGAAATAAGAAATTTATTAATCAATAGTAGTAAAATTATTAAAAAAAAAATATAAGTAAAAGAAAACTTTATTGTTTAAACTACTATTGAAGGGAGGCCATGCTAATAGCGTGAAGCTAATCCCATGGACATGCCACCCTTGGACGCTCACAGGAAACAATACATGAAACACACAACGTAAACATATACATATATATCATGAGACAAATTAGCCGTGTGGAATCTAAATGCAAATCTGTTGTTTATAAGAGGCAATAAATGATTTTTTCAAAAGTGTTTTAGGACAAAAATAATTAACTGAAACAAGCTTCATCTTTTCTTATAAAAAATAACGACTGAACAGTATTCCAAGAATTAATTGCATTAAACGAATCGAAATTATGCCCAACTAATAGTGTTGATGATAGGGAAATTAAGAGTCCAGTCTGCCCTAAATTTTTACTTTTAGAAGTGCCGTCAACAAATCTCATTACCAACACCATATTAGGGAAGCGTGAATGAACTCTGACCATGAACGAACCAGTAAAAGTTGGTAGGTTCTATCCTCAAGATTTGGCAAACCAACCAACCAGCCAACCAACCAACATGAAATCATAGCTGGAGGAGAATAATTGGATTCATACCTTTCCAGAGGGAAAAATATTGATTTTGATTAGGGAGAAAAGGCCCACTGCTTTTGTTTTAATATAACCTGTTACTTCTCTTGGGTCTGTGGTACGTGTAGAGTTTTACAAATATTTTATTGATTGGCAGGACAACTAAAAAAAATCAATAATATAAATAATAATGAGTGGAACCTCACCATTAGATGCAGTTTAATACCATCGTAGGAAAGCCACATTAAAAAATTTCTTTAAAAAATAAATCAATCAATGTTTTTTCCCCAATAAATAGATAAATAAATAAAATAAATAATTGATTTCAGGACTTGATCAATATACAATCTCTGGACAATATCGTTCTGTGTTATCAAAATTTTTGATCAAAATTATTCAATTAGATGAGTCATCAGGAACATTCAGCTTCATAGAAAAGAAATAATATTACATGTAGGTGTCAGTGTGCCTAAATTGTATTTATATTCAGTTTTTAACTAATAGGGAGAGGGGCCCAGTTCAGCTCAATTGGTAGAGCACTTGCCTAGGAATCACAAGGTTCTGAGTTCAATACTGGTTTATATTCGCGTTATTCGGACTATTGTCCCATCTTCATTGTTATTACAACGTTTCGGCCGATATGCCCTCCGGCCTTCTTCAGGTATTTCTTGTCGGACTCGGGAACCTTCTCGAAACTTGGAACTTTCTTGTCATATTGGGAGCCATCCGGAACTTTGAAATTAACCCTTTATTTAGTCCACGGGGGTATCCTGTTCTCATTCCGCTAACCATAGCTGGGGTAGGAGTTGTGTTAATTATTTTTTCTATGTTACTGACTCTACTCAGGATTGAAACCCGGAATCCAGAGATAACTGTCACTTAGAACTGTCTTAACCTAACTACCTTATCCACTAGGCCAGGTGTCCAATTGGACAATTGAGTGTGAATTTTGGGAACTTATAAACATAATGTCTTGTTTTGGCTAGAATATCTACCTATTCATTTTTATATATGATTTTTTTACCTAGACTCATATTGTGTTTTTTTTTTATAGTCCGAAATAACGCAGATAATACTAATCATCAAACCTCATCTCAAACATTCAGAGAAATGTTTATATTCAATTTTATACTAGTAGGGAGAGTCCTGGAGACCTGAGGAGACTTGTTGTCACTCAGACTCCAGTGAAATACCATCAGCTTAGGCTGATATGAAAAACTCAAAAGAAGTGAAAATAATAATAATAATAATATAATAATAATAATGAAAGTCAAAGTGATACAATGGTGCACTTGGAACGGTCCCAAAAGGATTGGAAAAGGGTTGGGAAAGTCTGGAATCAGAGGAAGGATTGATACCATTCAGAACACTGCACTGCAGAATACTCAGAAGAGTCCTGGAGACCTGAGGAGACTTGCTGTCACTCAGACTCCAGTGAAAACGATCAGCTAGCTGATGTGAAAAACTCAAAAGGAGTGAAAATATTAATAATAATAATAGTTCAAGCAGATCGATCACATGGTGAAACTGAAAGAAAATGAAAAGATAGACAAAAACCTGAACGATGCTAGAAAATGGAAAAAAACGTAGAATATGAGGGTGAAAATGATACCAATTGTAGTTGGTGCCCCCACAGACTAGAGGAACTGGAAAAATCAGAGGAGAATTGAGACATCCAGACAACAGCATTCATCTGGATTTTATATCTTGATGTTGTACAACATGCTTTCTCTAATTCTTTATCGAATATATATATTTGGTCTATATTCAATTTTATACTAGTAGGGAGAGACACACGAGCAGTATGTGACACAAGGTCAATTTTTAAGTGGAGTTCAACAGATTTTAATTCAGATTCTTCTTCCTGTACACTGTGTTGCCATTCTAAAGTTAAAGAGCCCAGTCTGCCCTACTATTTTACCATAGCAAATGTTTCTTGTTGCACATTCATTGTGCGGCTTTCAAATCCCACAGGGAGTGAAGTAATGCATAACATGTCAGCACACCTACTACCAACCACAGCAGATACCTGCTACAGTTTGAACTGCTTCAGTCACGTAATATGATGATGGCAGCAAATTCGTATTCAAGTATTGCATTGCTTGATATAGTAACAATAACAAAAAAAAAAAAAAAAAAGCTCAATTAGTTCAAACAATATAATGGTGAGCTTCAAAAAAGTTCAATAATAAGCTGCACGAAAGTGGCTCTTTAGTCCTGCAAAGTCTTGCACACCTTCCCACAATTACAGGTATTCCAGGGAGCACAGGGTATTTTATTAGTCCATCCCCGCCAATGCATAGATTGGTGACTGATCAGGCCAGCTTTGCTCAACATAGCCTTCCACACTGGTCACATAGTAGACCGATTTGAAGCCTTGATTGTCTACTTCTTTATTCTTGCAATATCTTCTTCAACTGCTCATCTGCTATACGGCCGGTCTCAAACCGTTTCCGTGCCCTACTGCAAAAAAAAGGTTTGAGACGGCCGTATACAGCATGAGCAGTTGAAGTAATATACACCCCTGCAAACTAGCATGTTACAAAATATTGCAAACTTTTGACTCGACCTTGTATTACACACCTAAAAACAGTCAACCTACAGAAAGTGAAAGACATTTGTTTCTTAAGAAAATAAAACACTGAATAATAATCTATCTATACATATACTAGCAGCGGCTATGATATCGGAGATATTTAAAAATCAAAATTTACATAGAAATAGCATTGAAATTCTTCCTAGAAATTTCCTTTATATTTGAAAGAATATTTAAAATCAAAATTTTACATGAAATAGCATTGAAAATTCCTCTAGCATTTCCTTTATATTGAAGATATTAAAAACTCAAAATTTACATAGAAATAGCATTGAATTCTTCTAGAATTTCTTTATATTTGAACGATATTTAAAAATCAAATTTACATAGAAATGCATTGAAATTCTTCCTAGAAATTTCCTTTATATTGAGATATTTAAAATCAAAAATTTACATAGAATAGCATTGAAATTCTACGTAAAAATGTCCAGCATTGTGAATCTCAAAGTAAGCAAATCAATACGCCAGTGTTTCCTCCTCTCTCTACCTAGGCATCACTGGGTAGCCGCTTCTAGTTATTTAGATAAAGAAAAATAAAGAATGCTGTGGGGTGGGGTGAATGCCACCATGCACGCCCACACAAAAAACAATTGGCATAGTCAAAAGTCAGAAGTAATGCAAATAAAAATGGGTCATTTTGGAAGAATATTTTCAGAGTACAGAAAGTCTGGCATTGAATTGTAAAGCATAAAACCGGAAAGATAAAAGAGTGATTGATTTTAATGGCATGTCAAGCCAAGTTGGGTTATTTTATCTTATGATTTGGTAATCACATACATTGAACAAAAAAAAAAGATAAAAGAGTGATTGATTTTAATGGCATGTCAAGCCAAGTTGGGTTATTTTATCTTATGATTTGGTAATCACATACATTGAACATTTATATTACATTTTTTTTTGTGTAGTTTTGTTTCATAAGAGGTTTTTTAACACAATTATATGGCATCACTTAAACTGAGTCGGGGATGAGAGACTGCCAAAACGATTCTGTATGTTTTCTGTGTCATTAAACAAAGACACCAACAATATCTAATTCTTAATACAAATAATATTGTATAATGAAGGGTACCTCATGTAGTGTAATGGTTAGCATTCTAGATTTGCAGACAATTCTAAGCAAGTTCGATTCTCATTGGGTGCTCCATTCTTCTGGNCAAAATCATATAGGTGCTAGGGCTTGAGTGTGCCAGCCGATTGATCGGAGGGGGCCTCTCCGACCGCCCGTCTATCCAAGATAGGGCCAAAGTCGAGTATTGCATCCACCTGCTCATCCACCTAGGCTCTATCCTTAAGCATCACGGGTCGCCACCCATGGCAACAGGTGACCCCATTGGAGGAGTCTTACCCCTCTGCAGAGGTGCAGTCGGTGCATTCTAACGCCCCAGCCGACAATCCTTGAATGTATTATATATCACTAAGTAATAAAGGTTTATATATATATACTGTGATTAATTTGCATACTGGTTTTAACAAAACTGGGTTTAATAAATAGGGTTTAGCTCAGTCGGTAAAGTGTACAAGGAACCACAAGGTTCCTAGTTCGATCCCGTCCCCCCAACTCACGGTATAAGTAGCACAGGGATCAGTGCGTAAAGTAAGGAGTGATGGTAGGTGTGCGCTCCCACCCAGATGCCAAAACAATCTCCTTGGTCTATGCTAGTGAAAAGGGGATAGACTCCTTCGCTGTCTGGTGATACCGACTTTAGGCCACCCAACACTACTACTTTACTTGGTGTTATTGATCTCTAATATTATTGATTTATTCTACAAAGTATTAAAATCAATCCTATGAATAATTTCATATAGAAACAAGACATAATTAAAATAAGTGTAATCTTTTTTATATGTGTTCTTATTTAATTTAAATTTAGTTAGTCATTCTAATATATTTCGTTACATTAAAACTTAAATACTTACGCCCCACAGAGGGCGCATATTCTTACTAACTAAAAGAAACTAAACCGTTAAAAAGAAAATGTTCTTATGCAAGGGGAGACAACTTAGTATCATATTTCCTTTTTTTTTTTTTCTCAAGCATAGATATTATTTGATATTGATTCAACTGAAAAGATTATTTGGGTGCGTCTAAAAGTGACGCAAGGTGGGGAAAACCTTGTCAACTTAACAGAAATCTATAACAGGTGATTGTATATCAATACACTTTTATTCTTACAAAAAAAATAAAAATATGAAAGTAACTCAAAAGAGAAAAAAAAAAATATATATATATATATATATATATATATATATATATATATATCTTATTATAATGGAGATTGTGTGTTTTTCTGTCTGTAACCGAAACTATATTCCTACTCAAGTCACAATTCTCTTAGTTATTGACATCACATTCTCCATGATTTTATTTTTATCTAAACCTCAATTATTAATAAAATTGTCTTACATTATTAATACTGTTAACTATGTCAACATGCAATTATATTTATATATACAACAAAATAGCGGTTTACTGTGTGAACGGGAAGGCTAATTTGCATATTAATATTAAAAAATCGAATTTAATAAATATGTGCTTAGTATTATTGATTTCTAACTGTTTGGTTTTATTTTAATGAATATAAGCAAAAATCTCTTCAATGAATCTTAAATGAAATCCATTAACAAGATAAAATAACTGTCATTTTATTCTTTACTTCCTCTTATAACTAAATACTTAAATTAGAAAAAATAACAATGAAAGACGATAGTGATGGAAGAGTAAGTTTCAGTTGTTCCATTTTTTATTATACTCCCTCTGTTTCAAATCTTTTATTATACCCCCCTCTGTTTCAAATCTTTTTATCTGTATTCTTATTTAGTTTCATTAGCCTTTCTAATTTAATACAATATTTTATTACATTAAAACTTAAATACTTGCACCCGGAGGGTGCATATATTTGCTAGTATATATAAGTTAAAAGAAAGGAAATGAATCCGACAGTATGAGTATGAAAAGGTGGAATGAAAACATCACACAATGCTGTTAAAGAGAAAATATTATAAATTGTTTTCTCTTTAACAGCATTGTGTGATGTTTTCATTCCACCTTTTCATACTTATATATATATATATATATTATATATATATATATATATATATATATATACCAACTCCTCCGCACGAGTAGGATGTGACACAAGGTCAATTTCTTAAGCAGAGTTTAACAGGCTTGAATTCAGAGTTTTCCTTCTCCTAGATCGGTCGCCTAACTAAGGTTAAAGAGCTCAGTCTGTAACTGTATTTATCCATAGCTGGAGGGAGAGCAGGATTCATACCTTTCCCAAGGGTATTAGAATTTGGGGGTAGGGTGATAGTACGCCCTGTGGGGATTAAAATGAAATTCAAATAAAAAGAATAAACTCCCATGAGCCTTCACACCAGAAGAACCCTCCGAGCATGTGCAGGAAAAAGGACCAACTTCTGATCCCCAAAGAATCTCTCGGCCATTCGATTCAGGCCTTAACTGGAGCAAGATACTACTACTGGCCAGGGAGAAATTTCCTTGCCATGTGATGGCTATGACCCGTGAATAAAGCCTAAATAATAAAACTAACTTTTGTCTTTGTCTCTTTTTTTTTTTCTCCCCTTGAATTCCTTTTTCAGCACGACCACCAAATAACATGGGGTTAAAAGCAAACCCTAGGAACACACACCAAGAATAACAAGCTACTTTTTAAACCTAAAACATTAAAATGAGGCAAAAGTTTTTCAGGGGTAGAGAGGTAGTCACATGGCATAGGAGCTAAAGTGTTAGACTTGCAACTTGAAATGAACTTAATTGTTATTGAGAACACATTTTATGATATTTTCGTGTTAAAACATGCAGTTGTGGTGTCTATGAACCGTAAATAAAGCCTAAAGAATAAAACTAACTTTTGTCTTTGTCTCTTGAATTTCTTTTTCAGCATGACCATGGGGGTTAAAAGCAAACCCTAGGAACACGCACCAAGAATAACAAGCTATCTTTTAAACCTAAAACATTAAAAACCGCTTACCACCCCACAGCCCTGACCCTACATAGACTAAATGCAGAGATATTCTTTCACTTTACAGACAGAAATTGAACAGAAACAAAAAAGTTTTATCCTCAAAAAGGTCAAAGTTTGAAAAACCTGGTTACAAATAACAAACATAACTCGCTTTTTTTTTCTTTTTCTTTTTCTTTTAACTAGGGTGAGTCAAAAGTTTTTCAGGGGTAGAGAGATAGTCACATGACATAGGAGCTAAAGTGTTAGACTGCAACTTGAAATGAACTTAATTGTTATTAAGAACACATTTTATGATATTTTCGTGTTAAAACATGCAGTTGTATTGATTCGAACAAATTCGTATTTTCAGTGTAGATTTACGGTAAAATGAAAATGGCCAAACAAAACAAACGGCTTCCTCAAAGTGAAACATACAAGGGGAGGTTACTCTCATTTATGTAGCTGATGTTCAGATTACCTAAAAAAAAATATTTTTAAAAAGAAAAAGAAAATGGAAAAAAATAGATATAAATGCTAATTTTTTACATTAGAAATGAAATTATTGAATTTTAGAATTTGTTTACATTTGGAAAAAAACAACTGAAACATTTTTTTAAAATCTACACAAATAAAATGAAAATTCAATAAAACATGTATTTTTTGCAAAAAATTATTGGCTGAACTTGCACAAAGATGTCAAAATTAGGGTGACCCAGAAAAAACAGAACCCAAATTATCTATTTATTTTCCCATTAAACTAACCTTAAACCCCAAACCTGACCCCTAAGCCTAACCCCCCTAGTTAAAATTAACAGTTTTATTACAAAATTTGTGGGGCTGACTTCTGATTTAGGTTGGAAAATTAAAACGGAAAGTTTTTTGGTGGTACCCAATGACAGTTTAACTACAGTCTATGAATTAACATTTTGCGAATTGAGTTACGGTTTTAGGGGATTAAGGTTGTTTTCATTTACGTATTGCTTAAAAAATGTTAATTCATAGACTGTAGTTAAACTGTCATTGGGTACCACCAAAAAACTTTGTTTTAATTTTCCAACCTAAATCAGAAGTCAGCCAAGAAAAGTTGGTTATTTCCTATAAGTCCAACCTAAAAAAGGGGAACCACTCTGAATTAATTTTATCTGTTAATTAATCTACCCAATATTTTTCCACATTAAAGAAAGGAAAAAAAGAAGACGGGGTTAAGGTTAGGGTTAGGGTTTAGGGTTAGTTTAATGGGAAAATAATGGGTAGATTAATTAACAGATAAAATTCATTCAGAGTGGTTCCCCTTTTTTAGGTTGGACTTATAGGAAAAAAACGAAAAGTTTTAGCAATTTGCATCAAATTTAATCAAAATTTAATCAAAATTGCTACAACTTCTTTTTAATGACATAAATTTTATGTCATTTAAATTAAAAAGAATTTGGCTGAACTTGCACAAAGGTGTCAAAATTAGGGGGACCCAGAAAAAAACAGAACCCACAAATGGCTAAACTTGCAAACTGGTCGGAAAATTAAAATGGAAACTTATTTGGTGGTGCTGTAGTGTATGAATTAACATTTTCAGAATTGGGTTACGGTTTAGGGGTTTGTTGATTAAGGTTGTTTTTATTACGTATTGCTTAAAAACAAAAACAACAACACCGCCAAATTACTATACATTTAATTAACCATTGAAATTAATTATTGAATACAACGGTAGACACATTAGTCTCAGTTGTTTGTGTTAGTATTGCAATGTATAATTTCAATTAAACTTGGTTAAAAAAATATTTTTCAACATTAATTGTATAGTAATTTGGGGGTTTTTGTTGTTGTTTTTTTAAGCAATACGTAATTAAAAACAACCTTAATCCCCAAACCCCTAAACCGTAACCGAATTCACAAAAAGTTCATTCATACTCTACAGCATCACCAAAAAAGTTTCCGTTTTAATTTTCCGACCAATTTGCAAGTTTAGTTTAGACGTCAAAATTAACCAGTAAATTGTAAATAAATAGCGAAAATACATTTCAGATTCTAAAAACACGAGAAAAAAAAATTGGCTTCAAGAAAAGATACCGCTATAATTCTCTGTCCATTCTGTTGATTCTCTAACAAGGCATAAAAAAGAACTTTTATTTCAGAAATAAAAGTTCTTTTTTATGCCATTGTTAGAGAATCAGTAGAATGGACAGAGACTTATAAAGGTATCTTTTCTTTATTTAAGACTATTAATAAACGAAATCTTTGTTCTAAAGATAAGGCATATCTCTAACTTTAAAGTGATAAAATGTATTTAAAGCCAGAGATATGACATATTTTCATCGTCATATTTCACAGCGTTAAGTTGATTAATAATGAGGATAATAATAAACATATCATTTATTAAATCATTTAATAAATCATATCACTTATTTGATTTAAATGATATCAGCTCATTAGTCAATTTAACGCAGTGAAATTAAACAGAAATAAAATAAAATTTATTACTTTGAAAAATAGATTTTCTCAGGATAATTCAAGAAAATACTTTTTATTTTTCACAAAGGAATAAAAAAAATTTTTTTAGTTTACTTTAACACTTGGAACTAAATAAGTAGTCGCGTATTTCTCTGATTTTTTTTTTTTACATGAGGCTTGATAATTAGTATTATTTGTATCTAATAATGAAGATGGGGACAATAGTCCGAATAATACAAATAATACTAATAGTCGCATATTTCAATTATAATCGCAATTTTATTTGAAATTGCACTTGTTTTATCATTTTCAAATAATGATGATATTTTGTTATTTTTTAAATGTTTTTTTATTCTTTTTTTTTTTTTTTAGTTATTTATATACTTATTTACATCCAAAAGTTTTAGAAAAATACTGTCTCAGTGCTTAGTGCCACTTAAGCACTAAATTTATTGTCTATTTGATTTGTCAAATATAAACTTATGAAACAAAACTGAAAAGTGAAGACTAAAGAAGTGGTTACCTAAAATTAATTTGCAGCATTTTTTTTCATTTTTTTTAATATTTAAAAATTAAATGATCAAATAAAAACTATGTTGACCAAAGAAAACCGAGTGTTTTCTGTTTAGTTTAAGTTACGAAATAAAAAAATTTTTAAAGTTTCTTTTGATAAAAACTAAAATCAGAAAGTTTGTGTTATTTTTTATTCAATGTATATTTTAATTTTGATTTTAGTAGAAAGTAAGTAATCCAACCGTTCGATAATTAAATTTCCTCAAACTTAAAAGATTATATTATTGTGTTATTCTTTATAAACTACGATCATTGAACATAAGTATAAAAAAGAAAAAAAAAAGAAAAAGGAATAAAACTATTTTACTTACCAAAATTTGACAGACGACAGTCTAACCTTAAATAAGCCATTACAAGCTAAAATAGCAATCTAATGAAGAAATCTACTTCATTTAACAGGGAAACAAATATCTAGCAACTTCTCGTTCACTTCAAAATGGAAATGTTAAAACTTTTTCCTCTAAGAAAACATTTAAAAGTAAACTTTTCTTGTTCCCACATTCCGCGCACTTGTTGTTATTGTTGTTTGCGGACTTTTTCGTCTCAGCGCAATAAAGAGCGGATTTGAGTCAAGGGCACGTAACTCTCATCTACTTACTAATACAAGCGTGGCGCCATTTTAAAACAGACACGTTATCTTAAAAGGTTAGTGTCTCGTCTTTAAACAGAAACAAAAAAAATTTTTTTTTAGAATTGTCGCATCATTCCTAGGGTAGAAAATAATCGTCATGCCGTCGGTAAGTACAATGTCGCTGATACTTTTTTAAATTTAAAATTTCTATTTTTATTTAACAATTTTTTGTAGATGCCGGTTTACGAACCGGTTGAAAATCACCCTAAACGGAAAACTCGTATTCTATGGATGACCAAAGTTACTAAGAAATATGAAGATCGTTTTATTTATTTATTGTCAATGATACACATCGTTTGTCGGATAATACACATTTTAATAGGAATACTATGACACTAATTATAAGCCAGATTTTTTTACATCGTTAAAGAAAAATATTTTAATTTTGTTATAGAGTTACAGATATCCTTTGTTTCGCAAAATTTGTTTTTTTATGAAATAATTTTTAAAGATATCCATTTTGGTAAAAAAGAACCATTTCCTCGTAAATTCCTACCATAAAATAAACTGAACCCTCATTTTATGTCCGTGTTTTTGCAATAAATGCTTTATTTTTCTTGCACCCGTTATTTTACAATACAAAATATATTTTCTTTATTCTTTAACAAATAAAGAAAATATATTTAGTATTGTAAAATAACGGGTGCAAGAAAAATAAAACATTTATTACAAAAACACGGACATAAAATGAGGGTTTATTTTATGGTAGGAATTTACGAGGAAATGGTTCTTTTTTACCTTATTCATTTTAAGGTAAATTACCAGCAATTTTATTAAATTCATACATTCATTTATTTTTTATTTTTCTTTAACAAAAAAACACTTGCTCTGGGAATACATTTTAACGTGAGCTTTTCTTCTTTTTTTTTTTTTTAATTTAATTTAATTTGACTTGAATTCAGCCTTTTTTTATTTGTTCCTCCTTTCCAATAATTCAGTATAATTCAGTAATTTAGTTATTCAATATAATTCAATAATTGTCCTCGAAAAAGCAATTTTTAAACCGGGTCCAGCTTCCGGGTTTAAAATCGCCGCCGCACAGGTGCTAGTGAGCAGGTGCGACGGATTTCTTTTAGTACCAACATCCGGGCCATTTAAAAAAAAAATTTTTTCCATTATGCCATAGAATGGTAAGCACCGTGCGTTTGTGATCGAAACATATTTTTAAAATACCGACTATTATTACAACGCAACGGTTATTTCGCTACTATTTTGGAGTCGGTCGACACAAAGAAATTCCCGACCGGCACACCGTATTGTTGTGGGTTAGACATTTCCTTTCTTTAAAGGGGAAATCGTCAATACCAAAAACAATGACTAGGCTTGTTCTGCAAAACTTGAGGGTGAGGTTTCAGCGTGTAGACGAGCTCGTGGGTGCAAGCATCTGGACGATTATAATAGTTAATTCATTTATAAGTTTTAAAAAATAAACGACAGCATTAATTGGTTTTGTATAGATTTAAAGTTGTTGCGTAGTGATTCGGTTATACACTTTTTGAGGGAATTGAGAATGTAAACTTATCAAATCCTAATACTGAAAATTACTATTCGCTAATCATTTTGCCGAGTATTTAACGATATATCAAATAACTGATGATAAATATTTTCTTCTGGTAAAATTAAAATTTTCAAAACTATTGCCTTAAAAAAATTATGTTCCAAACCCGATAAATGAAACTGCCGACCCGGCTGTTTAAGTATAAATCATTTTTAATGTAGGCATTTAGGTCCCTCTAGCTCTCCATAGTTTTGACTGATGCCATGAGTGTTCAACATGCTGCCTTTTATGTCGAAGACATGTTACCGGTCATTTTTTTTATTTTTGTTATATAAACTTATTGGATAAATCGTTTTAGTGTAAATTTAATCACGCTGCCATTGTTTTTATTTTCTGTGTAAGACCAAGTAATTACTTTTTGTGAGAACTTTTTTTCTCTTTATTTCTGTTACTTTTTTTTTAATTTAAGGAGGATTTTTGTTTTAAGTTTTAAAATGAAGAACAATGATATTTATTAGTTTTAAGTTTTATATATATTACAATGATATTTATTATAGTTTTATATAAACAATGATGTTTATTATAAGGAAGAATCTATATTGAAACCACGTGCTATCCCCCTACACCCACACTGTCCTTAAGATCACGCACGTTTTTTCTTTTCTTTTTTTAAATTCTCAAGGATTTTTTTAAAGTATTAACGTTTTTATTGCTACTTCCTAGATGTTTTTTTTAACTTGGTTTCTCCCGGTGCTTTTTTTATTATTTATTTATTTTTTTTTTTTTTTGCTTATTTTTTCCCCCCTCTGTGGTTGGTGGGTACCCGTGATTTAAATAAGTTGACCGTTCATTTTTGTTCCGATCTTGCTATTTCGTATATTATATCTTGTTTATATTCTAACTCAAATAAACCTGGCATTTTCGTTTCTTATTCCTAGGAATTACTAGAGACAAAAAAAAATCACTCCTTTTTTTTTTTTTTTTCTTCTTCTTTGTGGCAGTTACAAATAGAAAAACGTGTTTTAAAAATTTACACCGCGTCGATAATAAAACCCAGCAAAAATGACATTAGAATTTTTTATTTAAAAATTTTTTTTTCTTTTACAATTTTAAAACATTGCTAAGTATAGGTAGTAACAATGATTTATTTTGTCATAAAAAATAAAGCATAAGGGTGTTTTTTTTTTGGGGGGGGGTCAATTGAAAGTAGAAGTCATAAAGTTCAAGGCGATTTTCAAAGTCTTTTTATCACGTATCAGTAAAAACTTTTTTGTTTTTTAAACAAAATAAAAATGATTTGACAAAGCAAAATAAGTCAATATGGATGTTTTTGTTTCTTTTTAGTTTTTAAATAAAATTCCGATCCAGCCTTTTTTTTTTTTTTTTTTTTTTTTTATTAATCTGCACCCATAGCCTTCATGAATCTTCTTTTTCTCCCATCTAGCAATTATTTAATGACAGTCCAACTCGGACATGACACTTTAAAAAAGAAAAAAAAAATTTCCTGGTCATATTATTTCCGACTAGCGATCAAGGTTTCCTTTTTATTTTTAACATCAAATTAAAGTGTCAAAAGTGATATTATTTTTGGTGGGGTAAATTGGGTTGCCTTACAAAAGGATTTTTTTTTTTCTTTTTTTAATTTTGCAAAACAAATGAAAGGCAAAGTTATTTTAGTTACAGGGTGGTGAATACATTGAATAAACTACCATCATCAATAGTGAATGCCCCAAATCTAAACTCCTTTAAGGCACGGTTGGATAATCTGTGGAAAGATTAAATATTCTGTGGAATTAAGATTAATGTTTGAAACATAAGGAACAGCTGACAGGTCTCCGACTTAATATACTAGCTGAAAAAGAAATCATTATTATTAATAATGATATAATAATAATAATAATAATGAAATCGTTAAGAAGATTGATAGGCTTTCTTCACAGATGTTTTTTTGGGGGTGTGAGAAACTTAGGGGTATAAAAAAAAAAATTGGGGGGGGAGCAAGTTGTGATTGATAACTTTTTCTTTCGCATGCATAGTAGTGAAAAAATATCAAAAAAATCGGTGGGGTTATTAATTTCTGCATGGATAAAAACGACAAAATACCCAAGGTGAAATAGAAGAAAAAGAAAATCTTAAGGATACCTCTCTGGTAGAGAATAAGTATCAAAAAAATAAAATTTTTTTTTTTTTTTTTTTTTTTTTTTCCTCATTTCGATAATTATTTAATTGGCTATTATCTTATAAAAGAAAAAAATCATACATCAATATTTGTTCTGTTTAAAAGTGGGGTACACTGAATTTTCAATAGTTTTTGACAAATTATTAGAGGTTGATACTAAAGTAAAGTAGTTATTAAAGATATTTTTTTAGAATCTAATAATGACATTTTAAACTTAACCTCATGATGCTCCTATTTTAAATGGATTTTATATATTAATTTATCATAGCAGAAATACCTAATTAAATCGGAAAGTTTTGAAATAAAATAACCGATGCATTATGAAATTGATTAATTCATAATTCAATACTGAAAATTTCATTAAAATCGGATAATTCAATTAATTTTGGTGAAAAAACTTTTTCAATCGAGTGTTAAATTTATTTTGAGTACTATTTGCAGAATTCCATCCCAGCCTCCTGCCTTAAAAAAACGCTAGGCAGTGTTAGCTTTAAAAAAAAAAATGTCGATAAAAACACCTTCAATGAAATATGAAAAAAATGAACCGACAAAAAACTATTTTTACTTTTTTTTTTTTTTTTTTTTTTTTTTTTTTTCTATAAAGATAAGTTTGTATAATTATTTCAGAAGATTTATATAAGTTTCGATGCGAGAGCTTTTTAGTAAAAGAACCAGGAATACAGAATTCTGATAAAGAATATCAAAGAAATTGAACCTGTGGGTAAAAAAAAAACTGACTGTTTTACCATAAAATAATTTTTTTTTTTTTTTTTTTTTTTAATTAAAAATGAACTGATATTTTTTTATTAAAATATAAAAGAATATCTAAATACTCAGATTTTCTCTCTTTTTGTGAGTTTAAATAAACAAGAATATCTAAATATTTCATTGAAGGTGTTTTATCAACAATTTTTAAGCTAACACCGCCTAGCATTTTTTAAGGCAGAAGGCCAGGACGGAACTCTGCAAATGGTACCTTATTTTGTAAACACTGATTTTATGCCATCTTTATATAGCAGTTATGGCCATATTTGATCAAAATTGACCAAAAAAATATAAATGTATTAAAAATAAATTACATGTGTAATATTATTTTGCTTTTCTTTTTACTAATGTTACTACTTTTTGATTTAGACAAAGGCTTCTTCAGGTGCTTCTTGTCTAACAGTCCTTTATTCAATCCATTGAGATAGTTCTCATTCCGTTAACCATGACCAGTGTTGAGTGCTCTGTTGACTGTAGCTAGGATTGAACCTGCAACCTTCCAGATGATTGTCACTTAGAACTCTATTAACTATACCCTTATATCCATTTTCCGTGTGTTTGTTTTTTGTTTTTTTGTGTTTTGTACAATAAAGAAGAATGGTAGGGAGTCTTTAAATCTTTCAAAGATTTTTTTTTTAATCAGTACAAATGCAGAATAGCATGCAAGAGATATTAGATTACCTATAAAAAAAATTTACTATATTACTTTTTACAGAAATACCCAAAACCTTTGATATGTTAGGGATACGCTACTTTGGGAGTTTCCGTAAACTAATGCTATATATACATAAAATGCAATTCTAATGATATTATCTCTTGCGCACTATTCTGCATTAGTACCCTTGAATCAACTGTAGCTGAAAATCTTTGCCATTTATTTAAATAATCCTTTCTTTTCCAGGTGTCGAAAGCTGGAGATAAACGGAAACAAAAGAAAAGTACAGTAAACAGTAACGATGCTGCTAAACGTGTTAAAGGTAACTTCTTTTTAGAGAGCTCTTATTAAATCTGTTTTTCCTTCTATCACAATTGACAACATTTAAGCAGACCTTTTATTTCATTGCCCTATTTCTGTATAATTATTCTATTTACCTTAATATACAGGATGGACTATAATGATGGGACACATTTTAAATGCTATTTTCTCAGCTTACAAAAGCGACACAGAGTACTAATTATATTTATTGCATAACTGGTACACAGGAGTTTTACATGTGATCTAAGATTTGAATATTCTGTCCTTGAGATGGTCACCATCATGACAAAAACATTAGAGAGCTCGATTTCTCATATCACGTAAAGTGTAGTTTAGCATATCAACTGGATTAGCTGTTATCTCTCTACGGATGCTTTCTTTCAGTTCCGCTGTTGTGTAGAGCCTGCCTGCGTATACCCGATGTTTCAGGTAACTCCACAATGATGGATCTTTGGCTGGTGAAGTATTCTTTGACTACATATGCAATTTCTTTTGGACTCCACGGCATTATGAGGATCACCAAAATCAACACCTGAAAGTAATAAAAACTTAATAATATTCAAATCTTAGATAACATGTAAAACTCCTGTGTATCAGTTATGTAATAAATATATTTAGTACTCCATGTTTTTTTTTATAATCTGAGAAAATAGCATTTAAAATGTGTTCCATCATTATGGTCCACCCTGTATTTACCAACCCTCCACACAAACAAGTTTTTTAAACTGTGTAAAAGGTTTGAACTTAAGTTTTCTTTCTAGACAGGTTGCAAGTTTAAAGATCTGTCCGCCTTGTTACTTATCCATAGCTGGAGAAAGAATAGCTAGATCCCTACTTTTCTCAAGAGCAGGGCATCCCATCGTGGTGTAATGGTTAGCAAACTAGTCTCGCAGATTCATTGTCATCCATCTGTGGCGAGTGGGTTGGATAAATACCTACCTTTTTCCCCAAAGGTATTTGCATTGTGTGAAATGCAAACAGCCTCATCCAAGATTTGAAATTTGGATCACCATATCCATTTTCTATGACAAACCTTACACTACAAGCACCTCGCATTTGTTTTATATTTAGTTTTAGAAAGATGATTGGTCTTAACTTTTGTAACAAGATGAGGCTAGAATTTCCAGCTCTCTGCAGAAATCGGTGGACATTGACAAATTTGCGACCTTAATTAGTTTAATTCGCAAATTCTCAAGAATTTGTAAAATATTTATATGTTGGAAAGGAAAAAAATCTTTCTAAATATGTCATTTCCATGTGTTTTTATCTATTGAATTTTATTTTTACAGCAATTTAAAATGGTATTTTGTTTCGTAATGCCAAAAACGCAAAATATGACTTTTTTTTCAGAGGCTAAAATTTACTTGTTTTGTTTGTTTTTCGCAAAACCAAAGAGGATGATCTTTATCAATATTCTTGAAATTAAACACTTAATTCGAAGACAGTTTAAATTACATCATCTAGCTTGTTTTTTCTTCAACCTTTTGGAAGTGAAACTACTACCAATGGAAGTTGGCACATATGTCCCTTCAAAAAGTATAAGATAAAAAAAAAAAATTTAAAAAAGCACTATATCCTTAATAGAAGATAGTCTCAGAATTATTTTTATATTTAATGTTACATTTGATGATGGTTAATAATCAGAATTTTTTGTCAAACCTTCAATTTTTGAAAAAACGAATTTTGATCTGACAAGACAGAGATTGAAACCCACATAATGATGCTGGTCTAAGCCACAACGCTACACTTTGATTTGCTAATTTTACTATAAATCTGTATTCCATGATTCCAAAATCAGGGTCAAATTGGATAATCAAATGTCATCTGATGGGGGTGAGGGAATTACACAGCAACAACTCAAAATCTTTTTGGAGAATATAAATTGTTTGGTAATCTGAACATTAATTACATAAATGAGTAATCTTTCGCTTTGAGGAAGCCGTTTGTTTTGGTCGGCCGTTTTCATTTCACTGTAAATTTACACTGAAAATATGAATTTGTTCAAATCAGTACAACTGCATGTTTTAACACAAAAATATCATAAAATGTGTTCTTAATTGTGCTTGCACATTATTTGAAATTAATTTTTATTAAGAACACATTTTTATATTTTCATGTTAAAACATTAGGTTGTATTGATTCGAACAATTTCAGTGTAGATTTACAGTGAAATGAAAATGGCCGACCAAAACATACGGCTTCCTCAAAGTGAAACAAACAAGGGGAGGTCATTCTTATGTAACTATTTTTGAAATTACCACTATATTAGTGTTGATTTTTAAAAAAAACAAAAACAAAAAACCTGAGTACTTCCTGAATTGACTAGTGTGGTAAGGTTTGTTTTATTTATGCAACATTTTCCAGTCTCTTGAAATAAAATTTGCATATGAATACACATACAACACTTATATCGATTGTTTTTTTTTTTTTTTTTTTGTTTGTTTTTTTTCTTTTACTTTTTTTTTTCTTTGTACTATTTTTATTTCATTGTTTTATATTCTTGTCATCATTTGATTAAGCTACAGCCCAATTCATTTGTACAAGTAAGAAGGCAGAATGCACTCGATAGGCAGTAAACTAGTAACACTTAAAATTAATAGACATCAAAAAGTTAATGTTTATATTCTCCCTCTGGTGGCCATTGCTTTTACTACAAATCTTATCATAATGGAGATTTGCTGTCAGTTTATCTGTATCCGAAACTGCGTCACAATGCATAATAAATCAAAGAGTATTTATAGTCAAAATCATTACTACATAGAATAGAATAAATTGTTATTTATCAACAATGTCTCTATGAAAATCTGTTAAATTTGCATCAAAACAGCCCATGTTATTAGTGTGTTTAAAATCCCGCAATGTCATGTGTGAGATATATATATATATATATATATATATATATATATATATATATATATATATATATATATATATATATATATATATATATATATATATATATAATCTCATTAAGAAATAAAGGTTTTCATACTGGTTTTAACAAAACTGGGTTTAATAAATAATTTCTTGGTGTTATTAATCTCTAATATTGTTTTATTCTCCAATGTATTAAAATCAATCCTATGAAGGATTTTATTTAGAAACTAATTAAAATATAATTAAAATAAGAGTAATCTTTTTAGATGTGTTCTTATTTAATTTCATTTGTTTTTCTAATTTAATATATTTCATTACATTAAAACTTAAATACTTACAACCAGAGGGCAAATATTCTTGCTAGTGTGGGAGGAATTTTTTTTTTTTTTTTTTTTTTTTTCTTTGTTACCATTGTCAAGTTTATACTATTTATTTATTTATTTATTGTTAATATTTTCAGTCTCCCACAGAAGTCACCAGTCAGAACCAGGTATTGTTTTGTGTGTTGGTAATGGAGATGTTGGTCAATTGGGCCTTGGCCCAGATATCATGGAAAAAACCCGGCCTGGTTTGGTCAACATAACTGAGCCTATAGTCCAAGTGTGTGCTGGTGGTATGCATACAGTATGTCTTTCTAAGACAGGCAAGGTAAGTAACTTGAGGTTCCTCTTCTTCTCCCCCACACACACCTCCTCTCTGTTTAGACACATCCCTGTCTGTCCATCAACGTTACAGACTCCTAAGACTCATCAGTCAATACTTACCTGGCAAGTTTCATCGGCGACTGACTAGTTGCTATAAAAATCTTAAATTAATACACAATTAGTCTAGACGAAATCAGTAAGTCAACTGTATTTCTTTTCAAATTAATCCATTTGAATTACTAGTTGTACCATTCTCTCATGCTTCATAAAACCCAGTACATTTATTTTTTATGACCATAACATCAAATGTGGGAAGCATACACAAAAACCTTACAATTTTGAAAATATATATGGGTTAGCTCAGTCAGGAGTGCGTTTGGCTAGAAACCATAAGGTTTAGTTCGATATCGGCCCACACCAACTCAGCGTATGCGTAGTACAGGGATCTGTGTGGTAAAGGAGCTGATGGTAGGTGTGGCGCTCCACCTCAGATGCTAAAAACAATCTCCTTAGTGCTAGTGAAAAGGAGATAGACTCCCTCGCTGGTTGACTGATACCGACTTTAGGCCACCTCGACAACATTTTTATATATCATTATAATAGAGATTGTGTATCTGTAACTGAAACTACATCACAATTCCCTTAGTTGTTTACATTATATTCTCTAATGGTTATTAAACAATAATTATTTAATCTTAATTAGCATCTTTTGTTTATTAACAATATTTCTAATTAATGGTGTGATTTATTTCTGATATTGTTTGCTTCTAATATGTTAGAGAATAAATCCTATATATAATTTTCTACTGAATCAATTAGAATGAAGTAAAAATAAGTAATCATTTTTGTGTTCTTATATAATTTCAATAATCTTCTAATTCAATATATTTAATAATCTTAAAACTGAAATACTTGTACCCAGAGTATTTTTTTTTTTTTTTTTTTTTTTTTTTTTAGTTAGTATATATTACATGTCTAAATGTTACAAAAATGTCATATTATGCAAGAGTCTAATTTTTATTTTCTTAAGAACCTATTAGTCTTTTGTGCTTGAATTTCATTTTTTCTTCTCTTTTTTTTCTAGGTGTATACATTTGGTTGTAATGATGAAAGTGCCCTTGGCCGAGATACAAGTGAAGAAGGCACAGAAACAGAACCTGCTCTTGTAGAATTACCAGAAAATATTGTTCAAGTTTCGGCTGGAGATAGTCATACGGCAGCATTATCAGAGAATGGCAAAGTTTTTGTATGGGGGAACTTTAGGGTGAGTCCTTTTTTATTTCTTTTTATTATTGTAGTAATTATAATCACCCTTTTAGAAAATGTCATTTTATTTCCTCTCCTTGGCAAAATTTTCTAAGGTTAGGAGTTAAATAAAGTTTTTAAGTTTTTTTTTTTTCATTGATATGTTATGGAAAAAATAAATTTACTGTTTGGTGGTTGGTTTGAAGGCTATCACAATGCAAGTGTAAAGAAAAATAAGGTAACTATGGTGTTGTTTGTTAACCTGAAATTAATTCTTAATATTTCGAGATAAAATCTCTTCAACAGAAGATTTCTGAAACTGTTGTTAGTGATCATCCATTCTGCTTTGTGTCTTATATCTTCCAAATTCTCTGCATGTGGGTGTGTGTGTCTATTCAATAATGTCTGGTTATCATTCCAGGTTTGGCCTACCCTTTTTGTTTTATTAAGCAGTAGCCTGTTTATTTGTGGGTGGGTGTAATTTACTGTTGTATTACTACTTTTACACACACGGACGGAATTGGTAACTTTTTGTACTAAGAAAGTAATTGCTTTAAAATCTTTGGTTCCATTGTTAAATCAAATTATCTAGTTTTACCAATGAGGCCTTTTTGTTAGGATCTGCATTAGAAAAATCTCTCAGACTTTGAAACGGATTTAGGTCGACCTGACCATGCCAATCTTCTTGGTCTAGTGTTTGCGAAAAGGAGATAATCTCGCTTGCCGTCCAGCTGATACCGACAATAGACTATGCCACAAAGTTTACTTTCACTAGTGCGAGTCAAGTTTTTGGTTGTTTTTGAAGCATTGTGGCCCAGCAGTTTAGCTCTGTCAGTAGAGTACTTGCTTTGGATGGCTTTCACCTGCTGCTGTCCACTCAGCTGGCTGCCAATTTGACTTCGGAGTAAAGTAGTGGATCCATATTTCATCCATTGTCACATATTTATGCAAAAACTCCTTTTTGTTGCGTTGAAACAGTTGCAAACAACGATCTGAATTGTCAACACATTTTTGATTGACTGTGAGCAAACGTGACACCCACTTTGAACATGGCTTTTTTCATTGACAAATGTTCATGCAAAATGATGAATGCACTGCCTTCTGATATCATCAACTCTATCTGCTATCTCACGCAACTTCAATTTACAATCGGTCAAAAGGAGTTTTTGGTGTTTTCCAGGACAACTGTCAAATTTGGACAAAGTCAGCATACCACCTCTTAACCGTTGTTTCCGATGGTGCAGAGTCCGAATAATACTTATCAAGCCATTGCTTTGCTTGAACAGTGATTTTTTTTTTTTTTTTTCTAATCAGAAAGCAATGCTTTTTCAATACATGAAATTCAGATTTTTCCATTGTTTTGAAAATTTGCAACAGTAGCTTCACTTAAATAACTGTAATTTGTAAACTAATAATCAGATTGGGCTCAAATTTTGACACATGCTATTTGAAGGTTAGTACTTTATAAAAATCAATTTTTTAAATTAGTGGCACCATCTATTTGTCAGGACCGGGACTTATTGAGTGATGTGTTATAGATGGAATTGGCACAACCTATTCCGGGTGAATGTTGCCACAACCAACCAGATAATATAGCATGTGCATCTGTGCTGCTTTCAAATCTCACACTGAAGCAATGCACATGTCTGTACACTACTACAATACTACCAACCACAGCAATTACCTACCATCACTTGAGTTGCCTCGGTCAGGTAATATGCACCACAAACTAGCATATCCCAAAATAATACAAAATTTTGACTGTTACAATTTTAGTGGCCATCCTTTAGGCTTCAAGCAAGAGGGCTTGTCCAGCGGAGATTCTTTGTGTTAAGCAGAGCGTAATCCTTAGTGACGAATCCTTTGGTTGTTTCTTGGTGCTCCTCAGTCTTGCAAGTCCTTCGTCAATGATTGCAAATGGACGTTTGTCAGTATCAGCCAATTAAGTAGTTAACCAACCATGTATTCAGGCTGTTGATTAGCTGACCTCACTTAGTCTACACATTTAAGTGGTGTATTGCAGCACACCTTATATACAAAATTTTCCAACATTGCTTCTAATATTTTGATTCAAAAGAGAAAAATGTTTTCAGTTGAGAATAAATTTTTTTTCTTCCAATAAGAAAATAATAAATATATATAATAATACTGCCCATCCTTGTGACTTATAATCAATCTACTAGCTGTTACCTTTTGAAAAAGCACCGGTCAAAAGGGCCTCTAAGTTTCCTCTTTTTTTTTCCTCTCTTTGCTTGGTAGTGGATCATGTTTAAATAAAGTATGATTCCTCTACTGAAATTCTTATATCCTATTAATTGTACCAAACATTTATTGAAAATGATTTAATTGGATTTGTTTTATCATTTCTTTTAGGATGCTTCTGGTTCAATAGGCTTAACACAAGCCGGTCCACAAAAAACCCCACTTGAATATTTACCTGACAAAGTGTTTGTAAAGGTGGCTTCAGGGGGTGACCACTTACTTTTGCTGACAATCGATGGTAGAATATACACATCAGGTAAACATTCTTCAATCTCTTTTCTTTTTCACTTATTCTTTTTTTCCCACAGTCAAAATTATAACTTGTTCATTTTGTAAATTGTTCAGACAAGGTATCTAATTGCCCCATTAGATGGGGAAGTTTTAAAAAGAATAGACTTCAGGTTTGTGAACAGCAGACTTTTTTTTTTTTTTTTTTTTCTTTTTTTTTTCTTTTTTTGCATTAGAATTTTTTTTTTAAAGTTGGTTCATATTCATATTGGATATCTGGTTCAATTTTTCTTTCTTTCTTACAATTGAGCCTTACTCTTAACGTCCTATACCGCCTCATTCCACCCAGCTGGAAGTAACATTTTTCATAATCCACCCCAAAGATAGCGTTTGTTTAAATGTAATATTAAACATATTTAGAAGTCTTTAATTTACGGGAAATAACGGGTAACTTTAAATGAAAAGGAAATTTTTAGCCATTTTTTTTGATAAATCCCTATAAGAATGGGGCTCTGGATTTAGAAAATTCTCAACAGGGTGTTAAGAGTTAATGTGTATAAAAATAATTTTTTTTTTTTTTTTTTTTTTTTAATAAAATAGTACAAATTAAGTAAACATATGAAACGTTTTAGTAATGAAATTATCATACAATGGTATATCCACAGGTCCTGCTAGTTTCTTATATTGCAACTGTAGTGTTTTTGTTTTTTTGTTTTTGTTTTTTTTTAAGTCTGATATACAATGTTTATCTAAACAAAAAAAAAAGCTAATATATATTTTTTTTCTTTCTCCAGGGTGTGCTGAACAAGGCCAATTAGGAAGAATTGCCAGTCACTTTACAGAACGAGGTGGAAGAAAAGGATTAGGTAATTCCAACTTTCAGTTTAAAACAAACAAACAAAAAGTCTTGGCAGTTCTTCGCATTTCTCCTAAAAGGGGTCAATCGGTGCGAAATTTGTTAACATTAGGAAGTTGTAAATGTAAACTTGACAAGTTTAATGGTGAAGGTCTGAGGGAGTGTACAGTACCCTTTCATGGCCATTACTCCTAGGTCCACTCTGTCTCAGAGTGGTAGTACCTCTTAGGGTCCTATCTAGAAATAAAAATGTTTAAAATGTATTCAAATTTTTTTTGAATACCCATAAAGAATTTTTAAAATTGTTTTTGTTTTCAAATAAACCAAATGTTGATGTCATAAAAGCCAATCTTACAACAAGTCAAGGAAGGTCGTATATGAAAATAAACAATCACATTTAGAGTTTGAAATTGGCTCAAGCTTGGAGATGACAAGGGAAGATAAATATCTAATGCGGTTGAAGAAAAATGATTTGACTAAAACTTGAGTATAGAAAAACAAATAACTTGATGTAATATTATTTGGATTATTCAGACTATTGTCCTCATTTTCATTGTTATCTGTACAACGTTTTGGATGATGTGATCTCCTGCCTTCTTCAGGTATTTCTTGTCAGACTTTTTTTTTTTTTTTCTTTTTTTTTTTTTTTTTTTTTTTTTTTTTTGTAATAGATTTGGAAATTAAACAGTTTTAGTGAACTGCATATCTGAAGCTCACTCATACCTCAAATTTTACACAAAGCAAAAAATTGAGTGACAGCTTGTAACACAGAAACCTAATAAGTTGGGTCATTCGTAAGTCAAGGTATCACTGTATTTATTTGTTAATCTTTTTTTTCTCTCTTTCCAGAGTTGCTTTTAACTCCTGAAGTTGTTCGGTGTAAAACAACCCGGAAGGCCCAGCCCAAATTCACTGATATCTGGACAGGTCAATACACTTCCTATGCACAGGACAGTGACGGAAACATTTATTCTTGGGGATTGAACAACTATTTTCAATTAGGTAAGTTTTGAGTAACCTCGTTATTCTTATCTGTCTGACCTTCTATTTCTGCTTCTCTGTTCATCTGGAATTGGCTGAGGCTGTAGAATACACTGACTGCATCTCTCCACCTGTTGGCCATGGGTGGTCACCTGTGATACTTAAGGACGGAATCCTGGTGGCTGAGCGCTTCATGACCTTCAACACTCCATTTGCTTAGACTAGACAGGCAGTTGGAGAGGCCCCTTCTGTTTAATTGGCTGGTCACGTCAAGCCCTAGCAACTATATGATTGTCCCAACCCTACTGCCTTTATGGCAAGCCTCCAACCCTTTTTATCATATGTGCTAGAAGGCAGTAGCTAAGGGTCTTAATGTTCTGGGTATGTCGTTATACTGCATCTGATGAAGTACCAGTTCTGAAGCTCTGGGGAGTACCCCTTCATTGCCATTACTTCCAGGTCTACCCATACCCAGAATGGTATTACCTGTTAGGGTACCATTTACAGGTTAAAGTTAAAAAAAAAAAAAGCCAGACAGCGATGGAGTCTATCCCCTTTTCACTAGTGCTAGACTAAGGAGATTATTTTAGCATCTGAGGTGGAGCACCACACCTACCATCAGCTCCTCGCTTTACCACACAGAACCTTGTGATTCCTAGGCAAGTGCTATCAAAAAATGAGTTTGGAAAAAAATTAAGTTCTTAACAAGAATGAATAAAACAATGTTTTCAGTATGAAATAACCCAAGGTTGACATGCCATAAAATCCAACCAACTGAACATCTTCATCTGGGTTTGGTGTCTTTTGGGTCTTTCGTCTCCACATCAATTTGCATGTTCTTAATGAATACAAATACTTATTTCATTTTTTTATGTCTTTATTTCCCGAGACCCAACATTCCAATGCATGGAAAACAATTCAGAGATGTACATTATTTGCATCTGGGTCCAAGAAGCACTTAAGCTCATTAACTTTCTGAACTTTCCCACAGACTTTAACTATTATGTAACACTCTAAAACAATGAGATCATGTCCAAGTCAATCAGGGGTCAGTGTCTGCCTGTCTGTCAAATCTAAGGTTATTTTCCATGACTCTTCTCCAAAATTATCTTAACTTTTGAATTTAAATATTTTTACACTACATTACAAAATGAATAGGCTACCCTATTCATTATTTTTGGGAGAATATGTGCTTAATTGAAGTCGTGCCTAATTTGGAAAAAATTAATAAGCGGGCATACCTATTTAAATGTAAGGCTAAACAAATCAAGAAAAATCAATCTCTGTATGTACATTTCGGCCTATTAGGCCTCATCAACAGAGCTATAGACAGGAAGACACTTTGTGTGTGATTCGAACCCTGACTGTCAAGCTGGCATGGGGACTCCAACCATTACACCAGCTGGCCTTTTCCAGATTTTTCGTTTTGTTTAGAAGTAGGTTATATACCACTTATGGTGACTTTTACTACACGACAGTGAGAAGTAAACAATGTGTTTGATATGGCTTTATTTAGCCAACAATTTTTGGAGAATATGTGCTTAATTGAAGTCGTACCTAATTTGGAAATTAATTAATTAATTAATGAATTGGCAGGCATACCTATTCAAATGTAAGGCTAAACAAATCATTATGTAGCATAAGCATCTTGTTCTGTGTATTTGTTCTTTTATGTGAAGGGTAATTTTTATATGCTAATCTTTTTTCTTTTTCTTTTTTAGGATTTTCAGATATGGAAGACCGTTTCACACCAGAAAAAGTTGAATCTTTTAAATGTTGTGATGGATGGTTGGACATAGTTGGCGGACAACATCATACGGTGGCCCTCGGCTCTGATAGTAAGTACTTACTAATCTTATTATAATGGAGATTCTGTGTCTGTTTGTCTAACTGAAACTCAGTCACCACCAAAGTCACAATTCCCTTAAGTATTTACTTTATATTCTCAATGGTTATTAAATAATCATTATTTAAACTTAATTAGTATCTTGTATATTAACAATGTCTCTAAGGTCTAGGTGAGATAGAGTTGTCTCAAAACAACCCAAATTATTAATGTTTAAAATCCTGCAATGTGTTTTATATATCCTTAAGAAATAAACGTTTCCATAGTATATGGTGTAAATAATTTACATAATAAATTTGTTTAATAAATAATTACTTGGTGTTATCGATTTCTAATATTGTTATATTGAACTTATTAAATCCACACGTGCAACCACACACACAAAACACCTAAAAATGCACAATGCCTTTTTTCGATACACACTCTCTCATACTCACACCATAAAAGAGAATATTTGACGTCATATTTCAAACCGTCCACTTTTTTCAGCGTCCTTTCTTCAGTTTTCAAATTTTGGATAGATTGATAAACAAGATTTTTTTATCACCTTCCATACACCAACAAATGCCCTGAAGATGATCTAATTAATAGATCGAAACACTGCAGCGTCGGCCAATAAACTTACCACTCAACTTATTTAAACCTGTGTTTTTTCAATTTTCTTAATATTAAATCCTGTGTATAATTTTACATTGAAATCAATTAAGATGAAGTAAAAAATAAGCATAATCTTTTTTGTGTCCGTATTTAATTACATTAGTCTTTCTAATTCAATATAATATTCCCCCCTGTCAGCTGGGGCGATAGAATACACCGACTGCATCTCTGCAGAGGGGTGAGACTCCCCCAATGGGGCCCACCTGTTGGCCGTGGTGTCAACTCGTGATGCTTAAGGATGGAACCCAGGTGGCTGAGCAGTCCATGACATGCAACACTCCACTTTGACCCTTACTTAGGCTAGACAGGCAGTCGAGAGGCTCCCTCCGATCAATCAGCTAGTCACATCAAGTCCTAGCACATATATGATTGCCCTTATAGCAAACCCCCAACCCTTTTTATCATATGGGTGCTAGAAGGCGGTAGCTGAGTGTCTTCATGTCCTGGGGATGACATTAAACTCTATCTGATTGTGATGTTCCAGTTCTGGAGGTTTGGGGAATGTGGGCACCCCTTCATCACCATTGCTCCCTGGTCCACTCTGACCGGAGTGGTAGTACCTGTTAGGGTCCCATCTATGATTTAAATAGAAAACATGAGTTTATAAACAAAATTGTATTATCCATTAAAAATGAAATCTTAGTTAGCATAAAATAACCCAAGGGGTTGACATGCTGTAAAACCCAACCAACCAAACCATCAAGCCCTAGCACCTATATGATTGCCCCAATCCTATTGCCCTTATAGCAAACCCCAACTCTTTTTATCATATGGGTACTAGAAAGCGGTAGGTGAGGGTTTTCATGTCCTGGGAATGACATTAAACTCTATCTGATGGTGAGGTTCCATGTCTGGGGAATGTGGCGCACCTCTTCATCACCATTGCTCCCTCTCTGACTATATGTAGATATGGTCAACAGTATTAATCGTGTAAAACAATTTTATTGATAATTGGAAGTTTAAATAAAAAAAAAATCATGGAGAATGTGACGTAAATAACTAAGGGAATTATGACTAGAGTAGTGATATAATTTTGGTTACAGACAGACATCAAATCTCCATTTATAAGATTTGATAGAACCATGCACAAAAATGACGTTAAGAAACAACTACACAAAATGTAAATATGAATGTACACTGAAGGTGATTCCCTAACCTCTCCCTGGTCTAGCGCTATTGAAAGGGGGGGGTAGGATCCCTTGCAGTCTGGCTGATCCCATCAGTAGGCCACTTCGCCTACTGTACTACTTACTTATTTACTTATACCAATTATACACTTAATGAAGGTGTGTGGTGTAATGGTTAGTCATAGGAAATGGACTCGTTGATGCGAGTTCAAATCTTGGACGAGGCTTTTTACATTTCACATAGTGCTAATACCCATGGGAAAGATATGCATCCGATTATTCTCCCTCCAGCTATGGGTAAATAGTAGGGCAGGCTGGGCTCTTTAACCTTAGCTAGGTAACCTGTCTAGGAGAAGGAAAACTCAGAATTCAAACCTGTTAAACTCTGCTTAAGAAATTGACCTTGTGTCACATCCTGCTTGTGCAGAGGGGGGTATGTGTATATATATATATATATATATATACACACACCACACACAAGCAAGGTGCGACACAAGGTTAATTTCTTATGCAGAATTTAACAGGTTTGAATTCTGTTTTCCTTTTCCTAGACTGGTTAAAGAGCCCAGCCTGCCCTAGTATTTATCCATAGCTGGAGAGAGAATTGGATTCATACTTTTCCAAGGGTATTTCCAAGGCGCTTTGTGAAATGCAAACAGCTTTGTCTAGGAATTCAAAGAGTTCATTTCCTATGACTCTAACCATTAGACCAATATATGTATATCAATTATACACTTGAAGGCCATAAAATGAATAGGCTGAAATATATGATAATATAATCAATAGTTCGAACAAACCTGCCCCCCCCCCAACAACTTCATGAAAGATAAAATTTCCATAACAAAAATATTTCTCCTCCTCTTCCTCCCCCCCCCCCATTCTATTTAACATTAATATCTTTTGGCTGTGGAAAAACCAACCTATTATCAATGTCTTAGCTACACCCGACCCAAGGTCAAAGATTTGAAGTATGGTGTACCTAGTGAGAATTAAACTCCCTGACAATGGTCTATGAATTTGGATTGCTAACCATTACATCATATGAGGTGCCTACCAAAAGGATCCAACTCGTGATTACTAATAATGGATCTGCAAGACTAACTTTCTAATCAAAGTGGCTAATCTTTTTCAATATTCTTGAAATTTTACACTTCGTTAGAATACACCTTGTAATACAAGTAGGAACTTGGTTTTTTGTTTTTTTTTGTTTTGTTTTTTTTGTTTTTTCTGACCTTTGGAAGCAAAAATATGCCAGACAAAATTTGGAGATTTTTTTAAAAAGTATAAGAATAGAAAACTATATCACATATCACTAATAGAAGATAGTCTCAGAATTATTTTCATATATATATATATATATGCTCCCCACCCTCTAGGGTTGAGCACTCTGGGGGGGGATCTTGCTTACGGCCGCCAACTTAAGCGTAAAACGCAACGCTCTTCTAAGGAATGGAGCACTTTGTGACGGCCTTTACACGCAAAGCAATGTGTGTATTAAAACGGTTAAAATCCCCTTCCCATTCTGTAAGTGAAGACAGCCTAATGGTTAAGGTGCCGACGGACACCCAACCGATTGGATTTCAATTCCGGCTGTAGGTAGCTTACAAAATGTCTAGCCACACTGAGGAGACTTGATAAGTCAAAACACGTGTCTGTGAATGACCTATATATATATATATATATATATATATATATATTATAATATATATATACCAACCCCTCCGCACGAGTAGGGTGTGACACAAGGTCAATTTTTTAAGCAGAGTTTAACAGGTTTGAATTCAGTTTTCCTTCTCCTAGACTGGTTACCTAGCCATAGTTAAAGAGTCCAGTCTGCCCTGCTATTTACCCATAGCTGGAGGGAGAATTGGATTCATACCTTTCCCAAGGGTATTAGCGCTATGTGAAATTCCAACAGCTTTGTTCGGGAATTGAACTCGCATTGACAAGTCCATTTCCTACGACTCTAACCCTTAGACCACGCGCCTCCATTTTCCTATATAATGTGTTAAATGTTAATGATGCTGTACCGTCAGGGTTTTTTCATCAAACTTTCAATTTTGGAAAAAAACAACTGAAAATTACAATAAATGTAAACAAAACTCGGCACATGCCTAGCTTTGTTTAAAAACATATGTAAGTAGGTATTATATTTTTATGTGTAATTCAACATAGGTATTTAAAAATGTATTTTAAAGTTCAAAGTGATGTTATATATTTAAATTAATACTATATATGTGTATACATGCAATATTAAGATGAAATGTTGAATAATCTTGTGGTAAACTTTTTAGAAAAATTTTTTTAAACCTTGCTATTTGTACCTCTTATTCACTAAATAATGGTTACAGCATAGAGATACATACAATTTGAGTGTAGAATCAGAAAGAACATATAATTTTACATAAGAATGCAAGTTTTATCAAAATTGCTCCAAAAATAAAATGAAATTACTGAATTTCTTGTTTTGAATTGGTCTGTGATTTGACATATTTTTTTAGCAAAATCAGATCCATTTTTGTACTCCCAATTTTGGGGCTTTAAATTCTCATAAAGTATTAACTACAAATGCATAACAATTTTATACATTGTATTTTATTATTAGTCTGATAGATTATCTTATTGTTTACTCCTTATTTACAAAGAAAACTTGTTGATACTATTAAAAAGGAAAATCTTTGCTGCCTGAGTACAAGTAATTTATTTGACTTATGGCCAAAATTGAACTGTTTCTCTTATTGTTTTTTTTTTTTTTTTTTTTTTTTTTTTCAACAGATAAAGTATACACATTTGGTCGAAGTGAATATGGCCGTCTTGGATTGGGTGAAAATGCCGCAGAAACCAAAGAGCCAACTTTAGTTAAAGCTTTGCAAGATAAAAAGATTGTTGCAATTGGGGGTGGAGCTTCTGTATCTTATGCTATCACTTCAGAAGGTACGTCTTTTTTTTTTCTTGCTTGTCTGTTTTTTGTTAATTCTCCAACTATTTTCAGGTGAATAGTCGGTAAAGTGTCCGCCTAGGAACCACAGGGTTCCAGGTTCAATACTGGTCCTCGCTAACTCAGCGCATGAGTGGCATAGCTTGGGTCTGTGCAGTAAAGTGAGGAGCTGACGGTAGATGTAGTTCTCCACCTCAGACACTTATAAACAATCTCCTTGGTCTAGTGCTATCGAAAAGGGGATAGATTCCCTCGCTATCTGGCTGATACCAACTTCAGGCCACCCCAACAACTTTACTTCACTTATTTACTTCCCGCCCTGTAGGCTGATGTGTTAGAATGCAGCGACTGCACCTCTGCAGAGGGTAAGACTCTCCCAATGGGGCCACCTGTTGGCCATGGGTGGCAACCCGTGATGCTTAAGGATAGAACCCAGGTGGATGAACAGTCCATGACTTGTAATACTCCACTTTGGCCCTTTTGGGGGCTAGACGGTCGGAGAGACCCCCCCTCCAATCAATCAGCTGGTCACATCAAGCCCTTGCTCTAACCCTATTGCCCTTATGGTAAGCCCAAACCCTTTTTATCATGGGTGCTAGAAGGTGGTGACTGAGGGTCTACATGTCCTGGGAATGACATTAAACTTGAGGTTCCAGTTTTAGAGGTTTGGGGAATGTGGAGCACCTCTTCATCACCATTGCTCCCAGCTTCACTCTGACCCGGAGTGGTAGTACCTGTTAAGGTCCCATCTATGGGTTAAATAGAAAAACGTATTTATAAAAAATTGATTATCCATTAAGAATGACTTTATTTCAAAACTATCAGCATAAATGGCCCACTGAGGTTGATATGCCGTAAAACAAAACAAACTTATTTACTTCAGTTAAATTCTTTTAACACTGTTCTTGTAGTGTTTGTTACAAAGTATTCTTTATGTAGAAGATACATTTGTTGTATTTTAATAATATTTATTATATTATATATATATATATATATATTTGGAGGATATGTGCTTAATTGAAGTCATACCTAATTTTGAAAATTAATTAGTTAATAATTAATGAATTTTAGGCGGGCATATATGTTCAAATGTAAGGCTAAACAAATCGAGAAAATGTCAATCCCTGTATGTACATTTTGACCTACAGGGATTGACATTTTCTCGGTTTTGTTTAGCCTTACATTTGAACATATATGCCCGCCTAAAATTCATTAATTATTAACTAATTTTCAAAATTAGGTATGACTTCAATTAAGCACATATGGCCTTTTTTAGCCACAATTTTTGGAGGATATCAAAAATAAACACATCGTTTGTTTACTTACTTTCATATATATATTATATAGATCTGTATAGAGATAACCATTGAACTCCCAATTTAGTAGTAATGGATCTGCAAGAGACTGACTTGTTAACCATAACACCATGATAGGACACCTTAAAATTATGAAAGTCACTATTTATTATCCGCCATATTCAAATAGAGTAATGTCTGCCTTTTCAAAGTTTTGATTTCTGCAGTTTACCAATCAAACTGACCTTGTTACAATTTGTCCTTGTGGCGAACCCAATATAATAGAAAATATATTTTTTTTTTTTTTCTTCTCTTTATTATACAAGACAATTTTCAAGCATTAAGTTTTAAAAAAAAAAATTTGAAAACTCTGCCACTTATTTAATTTTTCTTTTTGAGCAATTCCATTTATTTTCCGTGTTTTCAGGTGTGTTGTATGCTTGGGGAATGGGAACCAATTATCAATTGGCCAGTGGTAATGATGATGATGATTCTTGGACTCCAAATGTGATGAGTGGAAAACAACTTGCAGAAAGGTACGATGATAAAACAAAATTTTATACACATTTTAAAGAATTTTGTATACTTTAACTCTTAACGTCCTATACCGCCTCATTCCACCCGGCCGGAAATCACATTCCTTTTCCTAATCTACCCCAAATGATAGCCTTTGTTTAAATGTAATATTAAACATATTTAGAAGTCTTTGATCTAAGGGAAATAACAGGTAACTTTAAATGAAAAGGACATTTTTAGCCTTTTATGATAAATCCTTATAGGAATTGGGCTCTGGACTTAGAAAATTTTCAACAGGATGTTAAGAGTTAAATATAATAATACCCAGTATTCTGCCTTCTCTTGTCTCATCTATGGGTTAAATAGAAAAATGTTTATAAAAAAAATTTAAAAAATTTTTTAAATTGAGTATCTCTGCATTAAATGACCCACCGAGGTTGATATGCCATAAACCAAACTGAAACCCATATGGAAGACAAGTTCTATTTGACCCTTTTTTTGGCAATAACTGACCCCCAGAGATTTGATATGCTGTTAAACAAAATTCAAACTGGTGTCCCAGACGAATTTAATTATAAACATATTAAAAGCATTTTGCATATCTAAAACCAATGGTAGTAAAAGGGTTATGGTTCAATTTTGTACATTGTATTATTTAGATGTTTATGACTGTTATTCTCATCTTTTATTGTTATATACAAAATTTTGGGTAATCTGAACATAAATGAGTAACCTCCCCTTGTTTCTTTCACTTTGAGAAAGCCATGTTTTTGTTGGCCCTTTTCATTTCACCATAAATCTACACTGAAAATACGAATTTGTTCAAATCAATACAACTGCATGTTTTAAAACGAAAATATCATAAAATGTGTTCTTAATTGTGCTTGCGCATTAATTGAAATGAACTTAATTGTTATTAACACATTTTATGATATTTTTGTGTTAAAACATGCAGTTGTATTGATTATGGTGAAATGAAAATGGCCGACCAAAACATACGGCTTCCTCAAAGTGAAACAAACAAGGGGGAGGTTACTCTCATTTATGTAACTAAAGTTCAGATTATCAAATTTTGACGAATGTGCCCTCCAGCCTTCTTGATAGTAACATAGAATAACACTTGTACTCGGTCATGGTTAATGGACTGAAAAGTCTAGCCCCATGGATTAAATAAAGGGTTTGAAGTTACATGAGGGCTCCCAAGTTCAACAAGAAACCCCTGAAGAAGACCAAAGGGCAAATTGGCCAAAACGTTGGGTATATCTTATTATAATGGAGATGTGTGTTTTTCTGTCTGTAACCGAAACTATATTACTACTCAAATCACAATTTATTTAGTTATTGACATCACATTCTCCACGATATTAGTTTTATTTAAATCTCAATTATTAATAAAATTGTTGTACATTATTAATACTGTTAACCATATCTACATATTAACAACATGCAATTATATTTATATGTACAACAAAATAGCGGTTTATAGTGTGAACGGGAAGGCTAATTTGCATATTGATATTAAAAATGTGATTTTATTAAATGTGCTTAGTATTATTGATTTTTAACTGTTTGGATTTATTTTAATGAATATAAGCAAACATCTCTTCAATGAATCTTAAATGAAATCCATTAACAAGAAAAAATAAATGTCATTTTATTCTTTACTTCCTCTTTTAACTAAATACTTAAATTAGAAAAAATAACAATGAAAGACGAGAGTGATGGAAGAGCAAGTTTCAGTTGTTCTATTTTTCTATTATACCTCCCTCTGTTTCAAATCATTTTATCTGCATTCTTATTCAGTTTCATTAGCCTTTCTAATTTAATACAATACTTTATTACATTAAAACTTAAATACTTGCACCGGAGAGTGCATATATTTGCTAGTAACAATAAAGATGAGGACAACTATCCGAAAAAATCTAAATAATACAAATGATCGAGCCTCATGTCTTGTGCTTTTGTATCTAATAATCTTTGTTATTAATAAAAGCTTTTTTATTTTCTTTTTCATTGCAGAAAAGGAATGTCTATATCAGGAGGTGGACAACATTGTGTTCTACTATGCAAGTCATCATCGTAGCCTTTAGACCAACGCTTAAAATACTTTGGTGTTAGAATGCCTCATGCAAAACGCAAGGAAATTTTTATCTTTTTTAAAAAATCCAAATGAACTAAAATTTCATTCCCTCCTCCTCCTCTTCCTCCCTCCACAAATTGTGGGGGGTAATCAATAAAGAATTTCATCCCTCATTACTTCCACATTTTTTTTTCTTTCTTTTTCTTTTTCCCCTCCTACCCCCTCGAATTTTAAATTTCAATCCTCCCTCGGACCTGCCAACCAATTTGATACTGGCAATGATTTTGTTGAATGATGTCAATTTGAATAATTTTGATATTTTGGACTGTTGTCCTCATCTTTATTGTGTATAAACATGTTTAGGCCACAGTAACCTCAGACTGTTCAGGTGTTTTTTTTTTTTTTTTTTTTTTTTTTTTGTTTTTTTTTTTTTTCTTCTTCTTCAAATTACCTGTCTGAAGATGACTTATTTTAAGGTAATTAAAAAAGAAAAAACACCTAAGAGCCCAAGATTACTGTAGCCTGAATGTTGTGTTTATACACAATAAAGATGAGGACAACAGTCCAAAATATCAATTATTCATATCAAGCCTCATCTCATAAATACAGACAAGTAGAGGTATAGACATTTTTATTTTTATTTTTCCAAATTTCTGCTTTAATTTGCTAAAAGACCAGAATGGGGTGGGGGGCATACTTTAAAAATTTAAAAATAAATTTTCACTATTTTAATATCTTGATATAGTAATATTGAATTTCATCTACCTAATTTGTCAGAGTACTACACCAGAAAAGACGTATTGTGCTATAGTTTGTCTTGTCTAATAATAACTACATATAAATATCAACTTCTCTTTCGATTTTTAGCCCATTAATAATGACAAGCCTATTTAATCCAGAGGTGTATTATTATCAGATTAAGATAGCTTTGGCATTACATAACCCACAAAGATTGATGTGTCATTACACTATAAATCGTTTTTTCTTTCCATTTCCTATATTTTGTTGACTTTTATTAAAGTCATCTTTATTTTCACCTTTTTTATAAATCCGTCTCTGACATTCCCATCTTTAATGACAAAATGAGAATTCTAGCTTCATTGTATTCTTTTAAAAAAAAAAAATTTAAAAAAATTTCTATATTCTTATTTGGCCAATGATATTTAAGTGTACAGAATTAATATCATTGGATTAAATGATATTCTTGTATAATTCTTTTCTTCTCATTTATATTTTTCTGGCAATTTTCTAAGTTTTTTATCTGACATTTTAAATCTTTTTATCACCCCCATGCTTTGCTTCACCCTTTTATGTCCAATGACATCGAGGTGGTTGAGGCTGCTGTAGTTTATAATGGCAAATCTCTGATTAATAGGGGTACTAATTGGGGGCGGGGGGCAATGAGGTATTCTCCAAGTAACAGGCGACAGGTTGTACTGGATTACATGGCCTAATCTCTTAAGGCCTTCCCTGCATCTTTTTAAACAAAAACAAAACACCAAAAATTTAATGTAGAAAAATAAGATTTTATTTCTTTCACTGACACTGATGTTGTGCAAACTATTTGAGATCATGTCTGTTATAGGCACATTTCAGCTGTTTGTTCATATATTCACAATTCAGGAGTAGATGAAATGATTTTTTTTTTTTTTTTTCCTTTTTATCACATAAATGTGTCCTGGCCTCCTGTTCTAAAAAAAAATGCTAAGTGTTGCCATTCCCTAGTTGTTTGAAGGCATTTTTCCCAAAAAGTTAATGATGTTACCCCCCCCCCATCTTTCCTCAACAAGTAAATGTAAATACTTTAACCCTCTTTTTTTTTTTTTTTTTTTTTTTTTTTTTTTGCGGTTTGAATTAAAAGTAAGCCACCTCCCCAGTATTTTCATTTTATTTTAATTCAAAACAACCATCCATTATTCATAAGTAGCACAGGTCAGAATTTCAGCAGACACCACTTAGTTTTTTTTTTTTTTTTTTTTTTTTTTTTTTGTTTGTTTGTTTTTTATTTATTTAGAAGCCAGGACGCATTACTGTGGATATCAACTAGATGAATTGGGTGGTGGAATTTTAAAAAAAATTTTTTGTCTTAAAGGTTTTTGATGTCATCTTACCTAATCATTGTCCATCTGATGTGAAGAAAGGGATTATCCATTTGGGAAACTTTTTTTTCTAATTAAATTAAAACCAGTGTATTGTTCTACAGTAACGGTAACTTGTAGCAAAATTCTTTAGACCTTATTATTTCCAATGATACATGGGGGGGGGGTAAGGTCTAAAAAGAATTTGGCTTACTTTTTACCTCACTGTTAATATAATGCTGCAGATATTTAGAGGATCTTGTGGAATGAAAAACAGAGCCACATTGGCAAATATAATTAAAAGAATTAATATATATAAATTGTTTTGTTTGACCCTACTATTTAACCATAGCGAAAAGCAAACAACCTTGCCTGTTAAAAACAAATATTATATGGAAGGAGGGCGCATGGTCTAATGATTAGTCATAAGAAATGGACTTGTTGATCAGTTCAAATCCTCAACAAGGCTGTTAATACCCCTGGGAAAGGTATGAATCCATGTTCTCCCTCCAGCTATGGGTAAATAATTGTGCACCCTCACCACTATATTCATAGGATGAACCCTCACATGCATAGAAATTGAGAGTCCATAGTAATATTGAATTTCATCTACCTATTTGCCAGAGTACTACACCAGAAAAGATGTCTTGTGCTATAGTTGGCATTGTCTAATAATTTTAAAAAAAGTAAAGTCATTGCAGTGGCCTAATGTCGGTATCAACCAGACAGCGAGAGAGTCTCTCTCCCCTTTTCATTAGTACTAAACCAAGATTATTTTAGCATCTGAGGTAAAGTGCCACACCTATTCCTGTGCTACTCATATGCTGAGTTGGCGAGGCCGGTATCCTGGGCTAAAAAACATCCAAAAGCCTATTTAGTCCAGGTGTATTAATACTAGATTAGGATATCCTATGATAATAACCATACATGGTTTTAAGTCTACTCATTGCAAGCAGCATTTCAAGAAGAACCTGAACAAATTTAATTGGGTAATCTGAACATTAGCTACATAAATGAGAGTAACCTTCCCTTGTATGTTTCACTTTCCGGAAGCCTTATGTTTTGGTCGGCCATTTTCATTTCACCGTAAATCTACACTGAAAATACGAATTTGTTTGAATCAATACAACTGCATGTTTTAGAACACATTTTGATATTTTTGTGTTAAAACATGCAGTTGTATGGATTCAAACAAATTCGTATTTTCAGTGAAATGAAAATAGCCGACCAAAACATAATGCTTCCTCAAAGTGAAAAAAAGAGGAGGTTACTCATTTATAAAGCTAATGTTCAGATTACCATTAATTGTATAGTCATTAATATCACTGGTCAGTTTCATATGGTGATGACCACAAATAAATGTTCCCAGCTGAAGCGGTCAACAAACACATATTCTTTGGATGATGGGAGAGAGAATGAATTGGACGTGTTGTTTCATGGTAAAGTTTCTTTTTCACTTTGGCCTGAAAGAAGAGAAGAAAATCTGGTTAAAATGTAAATTATTCCATTCTTTAATTTCAAATAAATGAGGTAAGAAAGTTAAATTTCAATATTAGAATATTAGCTACATAAATGAGGAAGCTGTGTGTTTTAGTCGGCCATTTTCATTTCACTTTAATAAATACAACTGCATGTTTTAACACAAAAAAGTTTATTTCAAATAATGCACAAGCACAATTTATATTTTCATGTTAAAACCTTCAGTTGCATTGATTCAAACAAATTCCCTTTTTTTTTTTGTGTACATTTACAGTGAAATGAATAAGGCTTCCTCAAAGTGAAATAAACAAGGGGAGGTTACTCTCATTTATGTAGCTAATGTTCAGATTACCGATTATAATTTCTGCAACAGTATAATTGTTATATCAAGCAATTATGTTCACCAAATACAGATCTCATAAAATTATATTTTCAAAGTGTTTTTTTTTTTTTTTTTTTTTTTTTTAAACTACAGTGATGCTGATAGCTTTTTAAATTTGAATTTGTGTCCCAACTAAAGTTTCTTAATAAATTAGAGTTTTTATCTATGAACAACTACAACTGTCTAACCCCTACCTTGTAATTCATTTTAAAGAAAATATTGAAATGTATTTACAGTTAGCTGGAAATGGTGGGATATGCTTTTTTTTTTTATGTGTCAGTGATGCAGGACACGTACCTATCAGCATCTCTGTCATTATATTATAATCTAAAACTATGAAGTAGCTTATGTACAATTTTAAACTAACTTTTTTTTTCCTTTCCGTCCATAAATTCGCAACAAATAAAACATTATCTAGGGCTGGTTTAACTTACTCGGTAGCACAAGTTTCCAAGTTTGATACCGGCCCTCAAGTAGAACAATCTTGGATATGTGCTGAGAATAGGTCTGGCACTTCACTTCAGACTCAAAAACGATCTCACTGGTTTAGCACTAATGAAAAGGGGGTTAGACTTCCTTACTGTATGGCTGATAAGAGAATCATCTAGTATAGAAGTACTGGTGGTGACAACTAGCTAGCTACTACTCGGTAAGCCATGAGGGCAGGCCAACAATTTTCATCATAATGGTCAAAGGAGAAACTTAATATAAGCTCCATCTTATTTTGGGGGAAACACTGTTAAATTAGTGAGAAATGGATCACTAATTAGGATTGAGCCTATTCTAGTAGTGACCACCCCAAGTGGATTTGAATTCAGAGTTTTCCTCTCCTAAACTGATTGCCTGGCCAAGGTTAAAGAGCCCGGTCTGCGCTACTGAGTGAGTAGTTGGATTCATACCTTTCCCAAGGGTATTAGCGCTATGTGAACTGTAGCTTCATCCAGGATTTGAAGTCCACTTGCTACAACTCTAACCATTAGATAACACACCTCCAACTATATTGTATAATTTTGGGGGGCACCTCATGTAGCCTAATGGTTAGTTAGTGATTTCAATTCCAATAGGGTGCCCCATACTTCTGGATTTAGCAAATAACTATATTGTATATTTTTCCAATGTATTGGGAAATGTTAGGTTTTGGCCCATTTACCAAAATTTCTCATTCCCCAATCGGAAAACTTTTTAAATGAGTAACCTCCCCTTGAGGAAGCCGTGTGTTATGGTCGGCCATTGTCATTTCACAGACGATGTACACTGAAAATACAAATTTGTTTGAATCAATACAACTGCATGTTTTAACACGAAAATATCATAAAATGTGTTCCTAATAACAATTAAATTCATTTCAAATATACAATTAAGAACACATTTTATAATATTTTCGTGTTAAAACATGCAGTTGTATTGATTCAAACAAATTCATATTTTCAGTGTACATTTACTGTGAAATGAAAATGGCCGACCAAAACATAAGGCTTCCTCAAAGTGAAATAAACAAGGAGAGATTACTCTCATATATGTAGCTAATGATCAGATTATCAAAAAAATATAGAAAGTCACATAGTTAAAGTGACTTTTAACAATGAAGGATTGTGTATTTTTTTTTTTTTTTAGAATAAATAAGGCATTATTTAAAAATATCATTTGAGTATGAATTAGTTGCAAAAATGTGTCATGAAAATAAAAAATAAACTTTCAACTTACTTCAATAAGATCCCAGATATAAACATAACCATCTTCAGATCCACTGAGGACCTGGTCATCCTTATTATTCATACAACTGTCTATTTTGTATTCAGTATTCTTGTGACCTTTATATCTGGAAAGAAGAAGAAAAAAAGTAAAATTGAAAAACAAGATTAATTTGGGAACTTTACTTTTTTTAATGCCATTTTTTTGCATTGAGATTTCTATATAATAAATCAGTCAATTATATCAACAAAATATCACCTGCTGCACAAGAATTATCATTGGTTTGAATTTCTATCCAAATTCACTACAATGGGGGAGGGGGGGGGGTAAGAAGACTAAAAACCTTGTTAAAAATATCACATTCCTTAGAGGTATTTGTACATTTCTTTGAGTCCTGAGACCCACAGATTTGATTTGAATGAGTCCCTGGGAAATTTGATGGGTCCCAACTAAAGTTTCTTAAATTGCAGGGACCTAAGATTTCTTTTTACATCATCCCACCCACCCCCCAAAAAAAAAAATGATTTTAATTGTCCTGAATCACTTAAATTGACAGTACAAAAGTTTGTTTTTTTTTTTGGGGGGGGGGGTTAATCAAATTCATACATTTTAAAAGAAAAACAGCAATTCAATCAAGAAAAAATCATTTTTGAGAATTATGACAATTTAATTTTTTTAATTTAACCCCCCCCCCCAAAAAAAAAGGCAAATAGATCTCAACTGAATTACTAAAAGACTTATGACACCAATGTTTTCTTTAACAATATTTTAGTAATTCATTTCTTAAATACTTTATCTTAAAATTAAGAGATTATAAGGAACCTTAGCAAAAATTTGCTCCAATTTTCATTTAAAAAGTCTTCTTTTTTTTTTTTTTTTTTACAGAATGTGAACTTTTAGTAAAGTTATTTTTAAGTATGTTTTATACAATATTCCCTTTAATTGAAATGTTTTTTTTTGTTTTTTTTTTTACATTACTACTATACAAGCAATGATTGAATTTAATTTATGGTTGTCAATTTTACAAAATTCCCCCCACAAAAATAAATATATCAAGATTTTTTTTAATGGAAAATTTGCGTCCCTGGGAGACACGGATATGATTTTGCTGCGTAGCCTGCAGCATCTTTGCTTCAAGGGCATCATTAAGTTTGGGTTCAGTTGGTTAATCGTTGTTCAGTTCCTTGAAATCTTAGTAGAAAAGAGTGTGGTATCAGTAAATACTCCTTATAAATATTAAAAGCATGGTAAGGGTAACCTGAAGCTAAACTTTTTTTTATATCTTATTTTTTTTTGATGCAAGTATTATTGGTGAATGAGAAAAGTTTTGGTAAATGGACTAAAGTTTGGCCTGTTTACTAACATTTTTCGTTCCCCAATGATACTTACATTGGAAAAAATAAGGCCTTAGAAAAAAGAAGAAAAAAGCTATCCTTAAGGTCACCTTTACAGTACTTTTAACTTGGACCAGTAAATCTTAAAGTATGAATGTTATCATGATGCAATTAAATCTTTGGCAAGTCTGTAGATACTTCTTGTAATCCTCCTCTGTAGGTTTTGGTAGCAGAAAGTTAAATTTGCAATTGATTTCAGGACAAATACCAATGATTTTAAATGTGTTCTATATTGTTTCTGATTGGCTAATTTTTACCAGAAATGCCTGCTGCTGATGTTGGGAAAGTTCATAAATATAAGTGGGAATCTGGCATCCATCTTATACCCAAGAATATTCCAATATTTATCACATTTTGAGATTTCATTAGCTGGTTTAAAAAAAAAACAATTCTTTTGCCAAACAGATTTCTTCTCACAAGATGTAGAATAAAGAAGTTTTGCCAACTTATAAACTACACTTTTTTTTTTTAAAAATGGTGCTGTTATAGTATGTGGCCTACCCAGTTTGAATGTGTCCTACCTCAGTAAGAGTATATAGATATAAGTAGTAGGCAATTTATTGAAACTAATTATTTTCCCATATATTCAATTTCAAGAAATGCAATTCAGTCATAAGCTGCATATAGTAATTAAGAATAATTAAAAAAGAATTTATCCATAATTTACATGAATCAGAGATCTACTTAATTCTAAAATGGACTTAGTGTTAGCAGTTATTATTATAACCTTATAATATGCTTTTTATGGAGGCGCGTAGTCTAATGGTTAGATTCATGGGAAATGGACTCGTCGACCTGAGTTCAATTCCTGGACGAAGCTGTTTGAATTTCACATTGCACTAATACCCTTGGGAAAGGTATGAATCCAATACTCCCTCCAGTTATGGGCAAATAGCAGGGCAGACTGGGCTCTTTAACCATGGCTAGGAAAAGGAAAACTCTGAATTCAAACCTGTTAAACTCCACTTAAGAAATTGACCTTGTGTCACATCCTGCTCGTGTGAGGGGTTGGTAAATATATATAATATGCTTTTTATGGTAGGCCACATACTATAAGAGAGACAGGATTTCGTAGGCCACATTCAAAAGGTAGGCCACATAGTATAATCGTACCAAATTTTTTTTTTTTTAATAGAAAAACTTACGACTCACTCATTTAATAATTCTCCTGTTTGCTTGTCAAAAAGGCGAACGACTCCATCTAATGAACTGACCAACACACATTGGTCATCACGGGTGAAATGAACACACGTCACAGTTTCTACAGGATAAAAGGAAAAAAAATATACAACAAAAAGATTCCCGGGAAAATAATTTTGCAAATTTGGAACATTTACACAAAGAAAAAGAAATTAATTTTTGCTGTCTACTTTTTACAATTTTTTTTTTTACCTCCCTTAGTTTCAACAAAGTTATTTCCCTTGTTTTAATGTGGAAATATTTGGCTAAATCGAACTTAATGGACTTAATTCCACCGTTGTATGTCATCTTGCCGAAAGAGAGAGAAGAAAAAATACCAAAAATCAGGGAATGAACCGAATTTTATGAAATTTTCAGTGTTGATATAATAATGAATAAAAGATATAATGAACCAGTTAAATTATTTAAAAACTTTTACATTTTTTTCAGGTCAGTTAACTTTGAACCACGTATCTTTGAGGCGTAACACAGATTCTCAAAGATATGTGGTTCAAATATATATATATATATATATATATATATATATATATATACACTAGACAAAACATGAGCTCTGGGTAGATAATTGAGATTAGGGAAAAGTAAGTTTGCAAAGTGAATTAATTTTTTTTTTTTTTTTTATAAATATGGGCGGACAAAACATTAAAATCATTTTGTAAGATTTCTCAGGTAATGTTTGACCTAATTTAAGCTACAAATACATATCAAATTCTCCTATCTCGCTCTCTCTGAGAAACTAACATATAATGAGGAGGTAATCAAGATATACATAGAGAGGAAGAAAGTGGTAGGCAGAATGTGAAGAAAGAGATTGGTCAGTTTTTGACTTGATTGCAAATTACGACTAATTAGAACCAATTAAAATAGATTTTTTTAAAAATATAACAATCCTAAAAGTAAAGAATAACTTAGTATAATTTTTGTGTCATAAAACTAAACAGTAAAAAGTCTTTAGTAGACAAAAGTTGATTTTGTAATCGGTAATCTGAACATTAGTTATATAGATGATAGTAACCTCCCCTTGTTTGTTTCACTTTGCGGAAGTCATATGTTTTGGTCGGCCATTTTCATTGCACCGTAAATCTATACTGAAAATACAAATTTGTTTGAATCGATACAACTGCATGTTTCAACACTAAAAGATCATTAAATGTGTTCTTAATAACAATTAAGTTCATTTCAAATAATGTGCAAGCACAATTAAGAACACATTTTATGATATTTTCGTGTTAAAATATGCAGTTGTATTGATTCGAACAAATTTGTATTTTCAGTGTAGATTACGGTGATATGAAAAAGGCCGACCAAAACATAAGGCTTCCTAAAAGTGAAACAAACAAGGGGAGGTTACTCGCATTTATGTAACTAATGTTCAGATTACCCACTCAGCTTTAATAGAATAATAGATTATATATGTGTGTGTCCAGTACTTGTATGAAATTTCATTTTATAAAACTCTAAGATTAGCTGTAAATGGAGGTGGGGTGGGTATATGTTATAATGAAATGTATTGTGTACAGTGCTCAGGTGCACCACAACTCCTCAAAGTCTCATGTCAAGTACACAGAATAATGTAGTGTCAGGAACATGAACAGTTTACAGTAGTAATATGCATGTGTGTGTGTGTGTATTATGAAATGATAGTTTTACTTACTTCCAACATAATCACAAAATAAACGTCCAATCCGTAAATCATATCGGCGAATTCGACAATCCCCAGAGCCAGATAGAATTTCATGATCAGATACTTGTATTGATGTTACGCTGTCCTTTGCTTCATTCATAACCTGAAAATAAAACGCAAAAAAAATGGAAACAATCTTACAGATACAAAATGGCAGCAAATAGAGGCTCGCAGCTAAAAAGAGAAGCTGAAACATATACTATCATACCACTATTTACATCATTTTGACTTACTTCATTTTCAAAGACATGTCACTTTTCAAAAATACTGAAATATCAAAATCTTATTAGGTATACATACAAGTGTTGCATAGGGGCCAAGGTTGATTTCTAGTAGTAGTAGTTGCCAGAATAACAACGTATGAAAGTTGTATAGTCAAAAAGGGGTTGTTTATTTATTTCTAGGCTCGTGGGTTCTTTTTCAGAGAGAAGGGAGAGAGAGGGTAAGGTCAAGCTGTTCTATTGTAAATCATGTTCAGTACTACTATGCGAAACACATCATGGAGGAAACCGTGAAGCCCGCCCCTTTCAAAGGCCCAGCCGAAAAAGACTGATTTTTCTCATCTTCCGTTTTTTGGTCGGGGGGGGGCACATCCAATTCCACTTCTCTGCAGAAAAATTGGGACTTCCGTTTTTATTTTTTAAATCTAGTTCAGGGGTCCCTGGTCAGTCAATAGCTGGCACCTGTTGAGTGTTTACAATTCTAAGCTTTAACCTCTTTTTGTTCTTGTTTCTTTTTCTTCTCTTTCTCCAGAAATCAGATTACCGTTGTCTTTTCAATCCCCAAATTCTCCGTAGACCATAATGATTACACTACATGAGATATAATAATATTTACATCATCTGTAAAAATAGACGTATCATTTATAATGTATGGTACCGTTAATTCCGGGTTGTATCGACTATTTACACTTATAACTTACCAAAATATACTGATTACGTAGACTAATATAAAAAAAGTAAGCTAGGCTATTGGTAAGCTTCATAATTTACCAACATTTACCAATTATGTTAGCTAACATAAAAAAACAAACTAGGCTAGGCTTGGCCTAGGTTAGATAATTGCATCTAAATAATGGCTATTTTGACTTTAGTCATTTTTCGACTGGAACCAATTAACAATGTAGTGTGAGGTAATACTGTAACTAGCAAATATATACACCCTCCGAGTGCAAGAATTTAAGTTTTGATGTAATAAAATATATTAAATTAGAAAGGCAAATGAAACTAAATAAGAATGCAGATAAAAAGATTTGAAACAGAAAATCAAAAAATAGAACAACTGAAACTTACTCTTCCATCACTCCCGTCTTTCATTGCTAAATTTTCCTAATTTAACTATTTAGTTAAATTAGTAAGCAAAGAATAAAATGACAGTTATTTATTCTTATTAATCGATTTCTTTTAAGATTTATCCCCAAGATTTTTGCTCATATTCATTAAGATAAAACCAAACAATTAGAAATCAATAATACTAAGCACACATTTATTAAAATCAAATTTTTAATATCAATATGCAAATTAACCTGACAGTTCACACTGTAAAGTGCTATTTTGTTGTATATATAAATACAATTGCATATTATTAGTATGTAGATATGGTCAATAGTATTGATAATGTAAGACAATTATATTAATAATTGAGGTTTAGTATTATCTGCGTTATTCGGACTATTGTCCTCATCTTCATTGTTATTTGTACAACGTTTCGGACGATATACCCTCCGGCCTTCTTCAGGTATTTCTTGTCAGACTCGGGAACCTTCTTGGACTCTGGAACCTTCTCAAACTCAGAAACTTTCTTGTCGTATTCGGGAGCCATCACGGAACTTTGAACCTAACCCTTTATTTATTCCACAGGGGTATCCTGTTCTCATTCCGCTAACCATAGCTGGGGTAGGAGTTGTGCTAATTAATTATTTTTCTAACTGCGTTCCCGAGTCCGACAAGAAATACCTGAAGAAGGCCGGAGGGTGTATCGGCCGAAACGTTGTACAAATAACAATGAAGATGGGGACAATAGTCCGAATAACGCAGATAATACTAATCTTCAAGCCTCATCTCAAACATTCAGAGAAATAATAATTGAGGGTTTAAATAGAAATAAAATCATGGAGAATGTGACATAAATAACTAAGGGAATTGTGACTTAAGTAGTAACATAGTTTCAGTTACAGACAGACAAACACACAATCTCCATCATGATAAGAGATAACCCAAAAAATGAGTTGATAAAACCAAAAATCGGTTCTTTTAATCCAAGAATGGTAAGACTTTTTTGAGAAGCAAACCATACAAGACATGGCTCTTTGCCAGACGGGACACATAAGACACAGCTCATTGAAGGTAAGTTGTCAGAATGGCCTATTGCTGGTATTGGTCAGACAGTGAGGGAGTCTATCCATTTTTCACTAGCACTAGACCAGGAAGATTGGTTGTGCAGAGGTGGAGGGTGACACCTACCGTTAACTTTACCGCACAGATCAGATTATATAAAATGATATAATATCATCAGAAATAAAACTATACTATAGAATATAGACATGAACTTAATCAATACCATACAACATGATCCCCAATGGTGCTAACACATTGTTAAAACAAATTACTAAAAAAGTATGAATATAAATACACAACATGTATTACTTCCTAACTGTTAGGCATGGCATAACCCCAGAAGGGTTGATATGCCATTAAAATCAACCAATAGATCAGATTACCCAAGCTAGGCTACTCATATGCTGAGTTGGCGGGGGCTGGTATTGAACCCAAAACCTTGTGGTTCCTAGACGCATGCTCTACCAACTGAGCTAAAAGTACCACAATCATTTTCACTTCAGAAGACAATACGCATAATCATCTGCTTTAGAAATAAGGAAGTTGATTTACTATTGTAACTCATGTATCCTACTTATAGAGAATGGAGGTTTGTTTTGTTTAATGGTATATCAACCTCGGTGGGTCATTTAATGCCAATAAAGTTTTGAAATAAATTCATTTTTAATGGGTACTCAATTTTTTTTTACAAACACATTTTTCTATTTAACCCATATATGGGATACCAACAGATACTACCACTCTGGGTCAGAGTGGACCTGGGAGCAATGGTGATGAAGGGGTGCTCCACATTTCCTAAACCTCCAGAACTGGAACCTTACCATTTGGTGTTGTTAAGAAAAAAATATCGGATATTTTTATTTTTTTTAATTTAAAAAAAAATTTTTTTTGTGTTGTCAGGAAAAAATAAAAACATAATTTTAACTGACCATTAGACTATAATCACCAATAGCTCAGACACAACATTCAGGCTATATATATATATATATATATACCCTTTTTTGTATTTAGATGGGACCCTAATAGGTACTACCACTCCAGGTCAGAGTGGACCAGGGAGCAATGGTGATGAAGGGTGCTCCAAATTCCCCAAACCTCCAGAACTGGAACCTCACCATCAGATAGAGTTTAACGTCATTCCCAGGACATGTAGACCCTCAGCCACCGCCTTCTAGTACCCATATGATAAAAAGGGTTGGGGCTTGCCATAAGGGCAATAGGGTTGAGGCAATCCTATAGATACATGACCAGCCAATTGATCAGAGGGAGTCTCTCCAACCCCCCCTGTCTAACCCAATTAGCTTTGCAAATTCACTGTTTACCTGATCACAATTATATCCCCAGTGCTCAATGGATGACCCATTTTTCTTCTAGTATTTATATAAAATGCATGTATGGTTGTGTTTGTATATACATCCATAATTTTATCAGCTGAGCAGCTACAGAGTTGAAATTTGGTTTAAAGATACACCTTTAAGTGATATAGGTGGTGACATTGGCAGTGATCAGGGTGCAGTGTACTCTGTCCAGTTTTATAAGCTAATGGGAATAACTCCAACAAATTGGCAAAGTTAATGAATTTCCATATCGAGCATTCTGTTCATTAAGACCACTTGCATTAATGATAACAGTGTTGATGTTGCAACTCAGTTCCTTTCAAAAAGTATTATTATTGCGGTTAATGAGGGTTAACATGCACAACATTTTTGTTGTATCAATAGGTACTGCTATCCAATGGTGAGCAATATTAGATTTTAAAAGTTATTCTCCTTCAACACCAGCTTCCTCCAAACTTTTTTTTGAGAGGGAGAGGGAGTCTCTGTGTATGTGAGTGTGTGTGTGAGTGAACTGGTACATAATCATTAGATATCTAATGATTATGACAATAGTGTAGAAATCATTATGGCGATCAGTATAGCTGATGGCCTTGAGAGTGAGTGACAGCGTTTGACCTCACTCTCACCTTGCAGTCTGGGGATGATCGTAAGAACTGGAAGGCGATAGAAAGCCCCCTTCCGGTTTAAGGATACTAAGTAAGTAACTTAGTCAGTTAGAACTTAGAAGCGAAGCTACTAGCAAGATGTGAGTCTGACTGCGCAGATGTCTGGTCTGGGATTCTACGAATAAAGTAACATCATCGTAAATCGAAGTCTTGTTGTTATTACTAAAAGCTACATATGACACAAGGCTTCTGATAAGGAATGATCCCCAACAGAAACCAGACCCGGAATCCCAAGAATACCAGACCAAGATAGAAGATAGACGATCCAGTTGTAGCGAAGAAGGGTATACAACAGAACAAGTGAGAACAAAATGAGACAAACAAAATTTTAATAAATTAAATTTTTGATAAAAACGAAACCAACAAAATTTAATAAATATTACCTTCCTTGTGAAATTAGGCAACCCATTCAGAGTAAGAACCGGGTGGGGGTGCAGGGGAGGGGGGAAGCACCTTTTAATCCTTAAAATCAATAAAGAAGAGAAACTACCTGAATCGGATCACTTTTCGACTTCGGCAATCCCAGCTGCGTATTGTACCATCAACAGAACCCGAGAGTATGACAGAAGATTTTTCATTGAATTTCACACAACTGACTGTGCCTGGAAAAAAGGAAAGCATCTATCTTAGTTAGAACAGATCTCTTACCATATATAGTCGTGTGTGTGTGTGTGTATTATTATTATATATTATATATATATATATATATATTATTATTATTATTATACTAAAGCTGAGTTAATCGACTTTTGCATCCTAAAGGCTTTTTTAATGTTTAGTTTAATGACACGAAAATTATACTGAATTATTCCTTACTTTTAAAATTGAATTATGCTTGAAAAAAATTCTGTTTTAATTGGTTCTAATTAGTCGTAATTTGCAATTAAGATTTCTTACCATATATAGTCATGTTTGGGGCGCGTGGTCTAATGGTTAGAGTCGTAGGAAATGGACTCATCAACCCGAGTTCAATTCCTGAACGAAGCTGTTTGCATTTCACATGGCGCTAATTCCCTTGGGAAAGGTNGAGAGATGTGTGTATGCTCCTTTTATATTCTATTCTTATCAGAAACTCAAATGAGTCTAGCCTCTTCAGACAGATTTTATAAATATAGGGAATATCAATAGAAAAAAACTTTCACCAGAATTAAATCTTCTCATGCGCTCACATAAGAAAACAATATTTATGACAGCAACAAATTTGAATATATATATAGCCGTGTGTGTGTGTGTATATATAGCCGTGTGTGTGTATGCATCCTTTTATAATTCTATTTCAATCAGAAACTCAAAACGAGTCTAGCCTCTTCAGACAGATTTTACAAATATAGGGAAGATCAATAGAAAAAAATCTTTCACCAGAATTAAATCTTCTCATGCGCTCACATAAGAAAACAATTTTTATGACAACAACAGCAACAAATTTGAATCCTGGGACGACATGTAAAAATAAAAGAGATACAATGTAACTCTTTGTTTCCTGGTTTTCAGACTTCGTCTCAACCGAATAAATTTTTAAAAATTTTAATCCCATATATATATATATATATATATTATATATATATTTTTTTGGGGGGGGGGATATGTGCTTAATTGAAGTCATACCTAATTTTGAAAATCAATTAGTTAATAATTAATGAATTTAGGCGGGCATATATGTTCAAATGTAAGGCTAAACAATATATATGCCCACCTAAATTCATTAATTATTAACTAATTAATTTTCAAAATTAGGTATGACTTCAATTAAGCACATATCCTCCAGAAATTGTCGGCTAAAAGCCATATAAAAAATAAACACATTGTTTGTTTACTTATTCTTATATATATATATATATATATATAGGTGTGCATAGATATGTGTAAATGTATATGTGTATATATATATATATGTGTGAGTAAAATGAGGAAATCAATCCATCAGTATGTGAAGAAAAGTAGACAAACATAGGATGTCACAAAAGATGAATATTTATTATTGGTGATAATGTTGACACTATAAGGTTTTAGTATTTATGACTTTCTTCAGGACAACTACCCCTCTGCACTAGCAGGATGTGATGTGACAAAGTCAATTTCTTAAGCAGAGTTTAACAGGTTTGAATTCCCAGTTTTCCTTCTCCTAAACTGGTTGCCTTATCAAAGATTAAAGAGCTTAGTCTACCCTACTATTTACCCATAGCTGAAGGGAGAATATTTGGATGCATACTTTTCCCAAGGGTATTAGCACAATGTGAAATGCAAACAACCTTGTCCAGGATTTGAACTCAGGTCGACAAGTCTATTTCCTACAATAACCATTACACTATGAGCCTCCACCCATATAATTATGTAGAAGTCAGCCATCAATTTTTAAAACCCAATGGATGTTGGTAATCTGAACATTAGTTACATAAATGAGAGTAACGTCCCCTTGTTTATGTTTGGGTCGGCCATTTTCATTTCCCTGTTAATCTAAACTGAAAATACGAATTTGTTCGAATCAATACAACTGCATGTTTCAACACGAAAATATAAAATGCATTCTTAATTGTGCTTACGCATTATTTGAAATGAACTTAATTGTTATTAAGAACACATTTTATGATATTTTCGTGTTAAAACATTTTTGTTAGGTCTACCTAACAGTTTGTCAATAATTTATGCTACCACATAAATTATGTAACAATTTATGTAGCTAATATTCAGATTACCGATAAAAAAAATTATTTTTAACTTTTTAAATCCCGGCAATGCCAGGTAACTCTACTAGTACAAAATAAAACAGAATTTAAATATTTCATTAACACAATTTATATTTACTTAGTATTAGTTTTCATTTGACAGCCATAAATCGAAAATGTAACTCACCTACGTGTCCTCGATATTTTTTCAAGACACGTCCTGTAGCAACATCCCAAAGAATAACAGATTTGTCCATTCCACCAGAACACATCTGACTATTGTCTCCAGAGGAATCAGCATCAAGAACTTCATAGCCATGGCCGGAATAAGTTTTAAGCATCAATTGTCGATGGGGATTCCATAATTTTAGAGATTTGTCACTTCCACAAGTTAAACAATATTGACCATCATCTGTTGATAGAAAAAGAAAAGAAAAAAAAAGTTTGGTTTTACGGTATGTGACACTAATGGTTAAGTGAGAACATGGTCAAAAAAAAAAAAAGGGTAAAAATAGAATGTGTTAAGCTCAGGCATATGTATATGGGTGGGGGGGTTGTCCTTTATCTGTTGATAAAAAATTTGGTTTTACGGTATATCAACCCTTTTTAGTTTATTTAATGTTGAATCAAGTCATTTTGAACAAATGACCAGGTGTTTTTAGACCAGCAGTCCCCAACCATCGGGTCACGACCCGGTACCATGGGCCATTAGGTAAAAATTTGGTTTTACGGTATATCAACCCTTTTTAGTTTATTTAATGTTGAATCAAGTCATTTTGAACAAATGACTAGGTGTTTTAGACCAGCGGTCCCCAACCAGCGGGTCACGACCCGGTACCATGGGCCATTAGGTAAAAATTTGGTTTTACGGTATATCAACCCTTTTTAGTTTATTTAATGTTAAATCAAGTCATTTTGAACAAATGACCAGGTGTTTTAGACCAGCAGTCCCCAACCAGCGGGTCACGACCCGGTACCATGGGCCATTAGATACCGGCCCGCACAGAACAAGTTTTTTTATTATATTTATTTCTTATTATAAAGGATTTTCGTTCTAAAATAAATATTTTCGGTAATTTATGAGGAAGTGCGTCCCGGTCTCCTGCCTCAGAAATTGCTACCCGGTGACTATTAAAATAACGTCCCCAGCTATGTCGTCTCAGATTTTCTTTTATTCATGTTTGTTTAATGTCTTGTTTTTAGTTTAAATAAACAAGAATTACGACAAAAAAGAAGTGACACCCCACAAATACATTTACTTGTAGAAACTATCTATCTATCTATCTCCATTTGTTCATATCTATCTATATTATTTTGTTTATCTATCTCAGTCTATTCCAAACTATATATCCATCTTCATATCTAAACAAGAATTACGACAAATTTCTATAAATGAACAAGAATCACAACTAATTACGATAAATAAACAAGAATTACAACAAATTTCTATAAATGAACAAGAATTACGACTAATTACGATAAATAAATAAGAATTACGCCAAAAAAAGAGAAGCCCCCCCCCCTAAAATACATTTAACGCCCTAAGTTGGTTGTTTTCTTTCAAGTAACACCGACATAGCTGGGGACATTATTTTAATAGTCACCGGGTAGCAATTTCTGAGGCAGGAGACCGGGACGCACTTCCTCATAAATTACCATATTTTCATTTACAGAGATGTTGTTGATTATTAATTTATGAACAAAATGTTGTTTATTGTCTGTTGATGTTTGCATTTGACATAAGACCACTGCAGATGATTTATTATTAGATTACATCATTAATGATTATCGAGCAAATGTAGACCGGAGCATATGAATGCTGGTCCGTGAAAATATTGTCTTAGATGAAACTGGTCTGTGGCACAAAAAAGGTTGGGGACCGCTGTTTTAGACAACAAAAAGGTGATAACACAAGTAATTAAGGTGATAACATAAGTTAGTTGGTTGCCTACTAATATATACAGCCCCACATCTCACATAAGCAGGCAGAATTATAACAGGCCAATTCATTTTATAGTTAACTTATGTCTGTTTTGTTTTCTTTTATTCTTTCTATAACCTTATAGTGTGTTTGTTGTAAATACTTCTGTTACATAATTCGTGGGTAGCCTACAAATTATGTCTGTAAGTGTAGTAAAATTCAAATAACGGTATGGTAAATGGAAAATTACCATTGACCGTTATAGGAAGTTGTAAAAGTGATTGACAGGCGCAGTTCACCTTCTCTGACCTAGACGCTAATTACTGATTGGCTGAAGGGGAGCATGAGAAGGGAACTGACTCAGTTAGATTTTGGCCATTAGTCAAAGGGACTAGACGTAATGTTCATCTGTCCCAAGATGCCAACTTCTCACCGCGCGGTTGAAAACCCTTTCGGACTTCAGGTCTTTAATAAAGAATATAGATGCCTGTAAAAAAATAGGTCTTGCTTAATTATTAACAATAAGAAATATTTACAGACAACTCAGCCCAGCAGAAGAAAGAAATCAGCCCAGAAAAAGATGACTGCCAATGAAAGAGAACCAGTAAAAACATATATCCTTTCCTCTTCCAATTATATATATGAAGTGGGTATATAACACTTCTGGCCTTGTACCAAACTCAGCTAAGCTTAGTAAATATATGAGGAGTGAAGGATTGAATAAATATATAGTCATTTGTATTGTCACTTTTACAAGTTAAACAATATTGACCATCATCTGTTGATAGAAAAAAAGAAAAGTTGGTTTTGTTTTACGGTATGTGACACTAATGGTTAAGTGAGAACATGGTCAGAAAAAAAAAGTAAAAATAGAATGTGTTAAGCCGAGGCATAGGTATATGGGTGGGTGGTTGTCCTTTAAGGACACAAAGGATTAGGCAGTAAAGTTTAAGAGAATTGAACAGCCACCATGAGGTTAAGCTAGTTAGAGATAATATCTTTAGGTATCTATATTTTAAGAGAAAAATGCTGTTTTTATGAGAAAATCTGTTTTGAGCGAGTTAATGGTCTGAAAAGTAGAGACAGTGAGCCTGAAAATAAAGTAATGGCTATCGCTTTAAAAAAATATCGCAGACAAAAAGTCTGAGAAGAAATTAAGTGCCGAGATTCTGGGTGGTCGTATTTATGGGGCTGTGTAGGGATGTAATTTACATATATTCAGCCGGTTCAGGCCTTGGGGTAGTTTCAGACCAGCCTTTGGAGTGAGAGGTTGTACCCATAGCAGTAGATAGAAATAACCAGGGACCTACATCCGTAAAACCAGTAGTCAACTTAGAGTTAAAACAACTTTCTTGCCAGCTGACAACATAGGCCTAAGTGTTCTCTACTCCACCACAAACTGCACAAAGTGTCACAACTTCCTCTTCCATTAGCGTCCTGTCATCAAACTTTGTGTTGTGTTTGTTTTTATTCTTGTGAACCTGTCTCTGACTCATGTCCTTCGAATCAGCCAGCACAGAATATTACAACATTGGGGTTATAGACATTGCGCAGTGAGTGCAGACCGGGTATTATCACAGGCATAACAACCCTTTTTAGATTATTTAATGTTGAATCAAGTCATTTTGATAAACAAATGACTCAGGTTATGGTGTTTTAGGCAACAGAATATAGTGGTTAAGGTGATATCATAAGTTAGTTGGTTGGTTGGGTTTTACGAAAAATGTTAAAACTACAAAAATACACAAACTGCTTGTTTGTTTTTTTTTCTTATAAAATATGATAATAAAAGATTTTAAACAAACAAAATACAGTTATTAAAAAATCATGAAGTAATACCTTGATCTCAATAAATAAATTTTCTCTTGATCTTAGCGTTTTTTAAAAACATTATGTTTTGTATAACTGCATAGTCTTTTTATAATTTTTTTTGTTTTTTGTTAGTTTCTTTACAATCTTTTATTATTACATTTCTGAAGAAAATTAAAAAAGACAACCAGTTTGTGTATTTTTGTAGAGTTTTAACATTTTTCTAAACAGATATACATTGACTATAAAACGAATCGGCCTGTTAGAATTCTGCTTGCTTATGTGAGATGTGGAGCCGTATATATTAGTGGGCTGTGTGTCAATCCATTGGGTCATTTTATGTTGAAGACATTTTATACATTCTTCATGGTTACTCAATTTGTTTTAAACTCATTCTTTTCTATTTAACCCATAAATTGGACCCTAATACATACTACCACTCCAGGTCAGAGTGGACCTGGGAGTAATGGTGATCAAGCGGTGCTCCACATTCTCCAGACATTATTTTTTCTATGGAGGTCCACAAGAGAAATAATATCCAAGGGAGATAAACTTTTTTGGAGAACTTGATATTTACCACGTACCCCACATGTACAGGTTAGGCACAAGGCCCTATTAATGTGGGACCACCCACAAGCCGTGACTAATGGGTGGCATGTGCAAAAAAATGCGTTGATCCCGTCGGCATTCCTCCTCAAAGGGGCGCCTCAGGCACCGGGCAATAAACCCAGCCCAGTCCCTTTAAAACGAGGGGGCAGGTATTGCCTGGGATGGCCCCCTGGGATCAACGATGTTAAGGTGATTTATGAGGAAGTGCGTCCCGGTCTCCTGCCTCAAAAATTGCTAACCGGTGACTCTTAAAATAACGACCCCAGCTCAGTCTATTCAAAACTATCCATCTTCATATCTATCTCAATTTGTTCATATTTATCTATATTACTTTAAATACAAAAAAAAAATTTTATTCATGTTTGTTAAATGTCTTGTTTTTAGTTTAAATAAACAAGAATTACGAAAAAATAAAAGATGCGACCCCCCCCCCACCAATACATTTACTTGTCGAAAATATTTATCTCCATTTGTTCATATCTATCTATATTATTTTGTTTGTTTATCTATCTCAGTCTATTCCAAACTATATATCCATCTTCATACCTAAACAAGAATTACGACAAATTATGATAAATAAACAAGAATTACGAGTTGGGGTTGTTATTTTGATAGTCACCGGGTAGTAATTTTTGAGGCAGGAGACCGGGACGCACTTCCTCATAAATTACCGATGTTAATTACGGCAAACCCCGCCCGAGGGCCTATTTTATTAACTTAACAACATGGGTTGTTTGTTTTGTTTTTTTTTTCAAGATAAGTTTAGTGCAAAATGTTTTTATTTTTCTGTTGACGCAAAAAAATAGATAAATAAATAAATAAATAAAACATTCAAATTAAAATACCTAAATTACAAACAACAAAAAAGAGTTTTTCTTTAAACATATTTTAAAAATACTATTTGGGGAAAAATATTCAGACCGTTCTTCTTGGCGAGTAAATTTTTTTTTAAATTGATAAATAAATAAAAATACGAATTAAATCAAAAACTCACTGTTAAACCTGACATTACGTACAGCTCCTTGTTTACAATCGATAGTAGCAACTAATTTATCTAGAATATTTTCAGCCATAATTTAGGCTAAAAAACATTCACAAATAGCGCTCACAAACAAATAACTATTTTGATTCCATGCGTAATGCTGGTAACTCTTTAGTTTTGAAGACACTAAAAGTCACCGGCGGTGAAAATCCACCCTGTAAAATATGGACCGAATATTTGAGGATTTTTTTTAACTGATTACCTCCTACAAGTTTCAACACATTGCTTTTTTTAAAGCGGGAATATTTTGTTTTGAAATCATAATATTCCTTCTTTTGTCTTCCTTTTTTTTTTAAATGATATTTATTAAGCTGAGCCTAGTATGACACAAGACCAAACAGTTATGGGGGTTGTAAACTGAAAAGTGCGTGCCTGTTTTTCCTTGAAAAAATATTCGAATTCCTGACTTTTCATATAATAATAATATCTTTTCAGCTAGTATATTAGGTCTGAGACCTGTCGGCTGTTCCTTACAAATATTCATTTTAAATCCACTGAATATTTAATGTCATTCCACAGATTATCCAACCTTGCCTTGAAGGAGTTTAGAGATGGGGCATTCACTATTGATGAAGGTAGTTTATTCCATGTATTCACCACTCTGTAGCTAAAATAATTTTGTCTTGCGTTTGCTTTACAAGATTTTTTAAGGAGTTTTAATTTATGTCCCCTTGTATAACTTAACGTTTAACTGGCGTTCGCACTGGGATGACTAGAATTAGGCATGGCCAACATTTTATGTTTTAACACCCCCCCCCCATAATTTAAAATTCAAGAAAACTCGGAAAAAGATAAAATAAACTTAACGTATTTTTGTTGCATTATGAAAATTTGTTAAAAATCACATGTAAAAAATATTTGTTTTACAATAGGTATTGCCAAAGATGACGTCAAATCCGCATTTTACAAAATAAATTTACCCCCGCTCCATTGAAAAAAATTACCAAAAACCAGGGAAGTATCCGATTTTAATGAAATTTTCAGTGTTGATTTATCAATAAATGAATTCTATAATGCATGAGTTGTTTTATTTCAAAATTTTCTAGGTTTTTTTCAGGTCACTTAACTTTGACCCCCCCCCCCCCAAAAAAAAAATATCGATGGGGCTTTATACATTTGAAAGTAATTAGTAATTAGTTTCAAATGTATAAAGCCCCACCGATATATTTACAATATAAATAAAAAGACCGAAGGTGTGAACAGAAGAAAAAAATTAAGGGAGCTATTCTGGTAGAAAATAAGTACCGAAAATCGGAAAATTAAATGTAAAAAAATGTTTTCGAGATTTTTTTTACTCTGTTGTTTTTGTATACGTAATTTCCTATAAATCTAACATAAACAAAGGGGGCCAATCTTGACTGATAAATTGATGTTATAAACAGCGGGTTAGTATGGAGAGTATGGTGGCGAAGGAAAAACAAACACAGGTTTTAAATTTCAACAATTTGTATTAAAAACAAGAAAAAAAAGGTTGTAGTGTTGAAAATGATATATGCATAATAATGAAATTTATTGTGTACAGTGCTCAGGTGCACCACAACTCATTAAAGTCTCATGTCAAGTACACAGAATAATGTATTAGTGTCAGGAACATGAACAGTTTACAGTAGTAATATGCATGTATGTGTGCGCATGTGTGCATATGTATGTGCAGAGCGGCATCAGGTATAGTGTCGGCGGACTACAGGAAGCATGGAGGCTTTGAAAGACTCAGTGCTTCGGCAGCCTACAACAGATGCGGGGAGTTTATTCCATGTCTCCGCAACTCTGAGCGTGAAAAAATGTTTCCGAAAGTCACGTGAGCAGTGCTGTTTTCTGACTTTGTAGGCATGCCCACGTGTGTTAGAAAGATGGAGATCAAAAAGGTGCTCATGGTTGCTGTTGTTAAGATGATTAATGACCTTATGAGCGTTTACCAGGTCAGTTGCCAGACGCCGAAGTTTCAATGAATCTATGGTGATTGATGTGGGATGTTTGATGTCAATATTCAATAAAAGTGTTCAAACATTTAAAGACCATAAATAAATCAAGCACAATGGCATAGAAGACAAAACTCTGGATTAAACAAACAAAATTGTATTAACAGAAGTTTACAAAAGGTAGCATTGAATACTGGGCAAGGTTCAGTCAAAAGTTCTTTTTTTTTAAGTTCATATGTAAAATGTAAGCTGTTATTTCACAGTTCAAAAGTGAGAAAGAAAAGGTGAAAGTTTAAAGTCAACTTAAAAGCAGTCAGGCATAAGTTGAATGAATATAAGGTTTATCTCCGAAAGCATAGGTTATTCAAAGAGAGAGAGAGAGAGAGATACCTTCAGCGTGTAAGCGAAATGTTCTTAAAAAGGGTGACGTGAATTCCCTTAGGCAAATGAGATCTTTCTGGTTAAGATCCGAAAGTTCTGTTATTTATAAGAAATGAGTAGGCTCCAAATTGGGGTCTAGTTGATAAATTTTCTTATTAGGCGGGAACGCCTCTAATTGGTTGAATTTTACGAATTTTATTTTAGATTTTATTTTTACTAAGGTTGCGTGATCCATATGCGCAAACTAATTATTTTTGTCATTCGACTTCTGTCTGTTGAAGCGATAACTTCCGGCTTCCCCACAGAAAGCTCGCCACAAATCCATTCCCAGGGCAGCGAGACGTTCAGAGTATGGCAGATGCCTAATGGAGGGTATTCGTTTGGTTGCACGTCTCTGTACAGTTTCTAGGAGGTTAATATTCTGGGCAAGATTGAAAATCTGAAATTAGTGGTCGAGTCAATAGAGGTGTTGAAATAATGTAGTGCAGAAAGTCTGATGCTTAGTGGTCAACATGTTGGTGGTAATGTGGGCAGATAATCTGATGTTTGGTGGTCGAGTCGGTAGTGATGTAATGTAAAAAAATAGGTGTTTTGTTGATGGCAAGTCGGCAGTGATGTATGATGAGTGTTGACAGTTTTCACTGATAGTAAGTTCGCCCCTTTAAGGCCTTGTCGGTCGATCAGGTCATGAGGGTAAGAAGGTGAGGGGCTGTGGTGATATCGTCGTACGTCGCCTTGTCAGGCCGATTCGATTGCAATGCTGTAGCTAAGAGCTTCGGGTAGTTGGCCCCTGAGGAAAGGTAGAAGGGGTCGGTTGGAATCAACAACTCTTGGTTAAGCTGTATCTACTCGGCTGTCTGTGTTCTCTGCAATGTCTCCGCTGTATCTGATAAGTCGGACTTTCAAAGTCGGGTTTAAATACATTTTCGCTTGCCGATTTCGGATCAAATTAAACAATTAAACATTTTTACCCGGGAATCATACAGATTGGCCGAAAAATGCAACTTCTGAATATATTTGTTACTTTATTTTTTAAGATTCCCGTGTGTTCCGTCAATCCCATTGCGCACAGACGCGTTTTTTTTTCATTTGGTTAAAAACCACGTGTCTGACAACATCCGATTAGCTTGTGTATTGTGGTGTGTGGGCGTATTTGAATTTGGTGAAATTTTTATGAATCGGGAGATATCTTTATTTGTGTATATAACATTGAGAACAGCAACAGCAGTCAAAGTTACTCGGAGAGGGTCGACGTCCCTCCTGGGAGAACTGACCCTGACAGCAGCAGAGTCGGTTGACAACTACAACGACTAACACAGACTACCCACTAACTTTAGGTGAACGAGTATAGCAGCAGACCCAACAACGAATGAGCCTACGACCAGAATTCTTCACCCCCAAAAGAACTCAACAAAAGATAAGTGTTCATAACTTGTTACTCTTGTAGGGACTAGAACTCTCCTGGGCCTTCGGGGACAGGAAGTAGAAAAGGTAACGCCCCTTGTCAGGTTGGATGAAGAATCCTCTTTACGGTTTGGGTACCAATGTGTGAGCCTCGTAGAAACGAGCTCTTGTCTCAGTCTCTTGTGTCTGAAGGAACTTTTCCCTCGGTGAGGGAGCAACAACCGAAGACTCAACCTGACACCCCCCTCAACGAGGGAAATATATGAACTGTAAGTACTGCCCCTAAGTACTTGTTATATTGACTGTTGTTGAGTTTACATGTGAATAAATAAGGTTAAAAGTACATGTGCTTTCCCTTTCGTCATTACATTCTGCGAACTTATATTTTGTTCCTCATAGACTGTAGACAGCTATTCTTACACTCTATAAATATACGTGACTTAAGACCGCTAAAAGCATTAAGTTTTAGAAAACCCCTTCGTATCACAATAAACGCCTTTAAAAAATAATATTTGTCTTGTCTTTACTCCTTTCTTATAACAGAATTTCTGTTAGGTTCATAGCTATTTCATGGAGAGGAAATTTCTTCTTGTGTCTGTCGTAGCATGTAGGGGGCTGGTGAGAGCGGATTCCGGTCGGTGAGAACGAATTCCGGCGCCACTAACAATATTTGGAATGACGATGGATGAAAAGACAAAAGTCAGACAGAAAATGGAGGAATAGCAAACACAGGGTATACAGTTAAGAACAACAAAGAAATTTGTTCAGCGGAAAACTTGTAGTGGCGACCAATATTATCATATTATTATTATTATTATTATTATTATTATTATTAATGACAGAGAATAAATTTGTATGTATTTAACGTCGGGAAGGTTGCGTGAAACTACTCCACAAATAATATTTAAATTACGAATAAAGATATGACACAGTTTAGGTAGAAAATACGGAGAAATGATAAAACAAATGCATATGATTAAATGGTAACAAATAAATTTATTCAGAGAATAAATTTGCAATAATCAACGAAATTGAATGTTCAAAAGAAATAGCGTAGATATGATGTGGAAAGGTTTGCTACGAAATGTAAAATATAAAAGTTTGTCAAGAAATGTGTAATGGTAAATGTGAAATGTTTATGTAGTCAAAAATTCGAATACGTGTGCTAGAAATGAGAATTAATTTTGTCCATACGACCTGCTGAAACGGATTCCTGATGTTGAATGAATTGTAGTAATAGAAGCGTTTTAGTTGTGTTGAGGCGGTGGAATCGTTCGTTCGGACACCTGTTTCTTGGTCGTGTTCTATCTGGCCGCGAGATGGGATCTGTGTGTTTGTTTGTTGTCGTCGGGTGTGTGTCCTGTTTGACCGCGAGATGAAGTCTGTGTAATTGCTGATTTCTGTTTTTTATAATTACAAGATGGGATCAAAAAGTAATTCATTTTTAGCGCAAACGCGCGGATGTAGTAGAAGACAACGCTACTCTAAACCAATCGAACCTAACTTTTGTATAAACATTTGTTTTAATCACTTTTCCCTAAGTTTAGGGAAAGGGTTGTGTTCGTGTGTTTGTTTTAATCTCTTTTCCTTAAGTTTGGGAAAAGAAATGTGTACGTGTGTTTATTCTTATTTTATATCAAAATATAGAATTGTATAAACTTGATAAATCAGGAAGGGTGTTAATTACTCACAACCTGAAGACGAATGTCTCGTTTGTTGATCGAAATGGCCGTCGGATAGAATAGCAGAAGGTTGTGTTGGGTCAGTAAAATACAGTTATTCCTGGATGAGGGAGAGTACTAACACCAATAGTTGTCAGATCGGCAAGTTGAATCAATTGTCTGATCATGTCAGCAGTCGCGTCTGTAGATGTTATCCTTCGTCGCCAATTGATTGGACAGCGACCCGATTCCTTCGCACAAGTGAGAGGATAGAATAATGACGAAGAATTGGGTGGTAGATCTTTTCACCTATTTCAACTTCTGCTAGTGGTCTTAGTGATTTGGGGAAGCCATACATGAACTGTGACTTTGTTTGTCTGCCCTTGCAGATCGTACATTTTATCTTTTTTCTTTTAACTTGATCTTCGTGATAATATATATATATATATATAATATATATATATATATTTTAAGAAAATTGAAAAAACACAGGTTTAAATAAGTTGAATGGTAAGTTTAAGTGTTAAGTCAACTCATTTAAACCTGTGTTTTTTCAATCTTTCTTAATATACTACATACCGTCGGATTCACTTCCTTTTCTTCACACACACACACACACACACACGCACACACATATATATATATAGGCAGTGCAGGCCTGCAATTTCTGGCGCCAGAAATCAAAGATAAGATTCTTCCTCTTTTTTTAAACCTGCATCTTGAAGACAAAGGCGTCAAAATTGTTGCTCTGACTAGTTAGCAGAAATAGAGAAGGTCCGTTTTTAAGTAAGATAACTTTGAAATAACCATTTACCAAGGACTTAGGACTGGGTTAGCTCAGTCGGTAGAACGTTCGACTAGAAACCACATGGGGTTATTTCCTATAACTACAACATAAACAAAGGGGAACCACTCTTGACTGATAAATTATTTATTTTCCCATTAAACTAACCCTAAACCCTAATCCTAACCCTAACCCTGTCTTCTTTTTTCCTAGTAGATCAATAAATAAATAAAAATAATTTATCAGTCAAGAGTGGTTTCCCTTTGTTTATGTTGGAGTTATAGGAAATAACCTGAAAGTTTTTATTGCTTGAATTTTTATTCCTTTGCTAATAAATGTTTTAAAATAGCATTCATAAGTGAATTCATCCTTAACAAGAATTCTTTGTTTTCACCCGAGTCTCATCAGAGGATTACCACAGGATGAAGAACTATGATGGAGAATGCAAGAATGTCCTAATGGGGTGGGGGGATAAGAAAAAAAAATTATTGTGATTACTCAGGATTTTTTTTTTTCTTACCCTTCCCCCTGATTATGACATGTGGGGTTATTTCCTATAAGTCCAACATAAACAAAGGGGAACCACTCTTGACTGATAAATCATTTATTTATTTTCCCATTAAACTAACCCTAAACCCTAACCCTAACCCCGTCTTCTTTTTTCCTAGTAGATCAATAAATAAATAAAAATAATTTATCAGTCAAGAGTGGTTCCCCTTTGTTTATGTTGTAGTTATAGGAAATAACCCCATGTGGTTTCTAGTTCGATACCAGCCCTCACCAACTCAGTGTATGAGTAGCACAGGGATCTGTGCGGTAAAGTAAGGAGCTGATGGTAGGTGTGGCGCTCCACCTCACACGCAAAAACAATCTTCTTGATCTAGCGCTAGTGAAAAGGGGATATACTCCCTTGCTGATTGGCAGATATTGACTTTAGACCACACCAACGACTTATATTCGTTTATATTTATATAAATTTATATAGCAGCAAATAGTACAATTGTTTGCAACAAAAAATATAACAATTGTATTTTTTTACTATTTCTCTGAATGTTTGAGATGAGGCTTGAAGATTAGTATCATCTGCGTTATTCGGACTATTGTCCCCATCTTCATTGTTAATTGTACAACGTTTCGGTCGATGTGCCCTCCGGCCTTCTTCAGGTATTTCTTGTCGGACTCGGGAACCTTCTTTTTTCATTTAATATTTTAGATAGTAGATATTAACATTTCTTTTCAGAGTAGCTGGATCAATGCAAGGTTGTTGTTTTTTTGTTTTTTCACATCGGGATTTAAATGGGGCATCCCACGAGGATTCAACTCCGGATTCAGTAATAATGGATCTGCGGGACTAACTTTAAAAAATCCCCATCTACCCAGGCGACGCCAGGTAGCCACTGCTAGTTCCTTTGTAAATAATATTTTTTTTGGTCATAATAAATTTAGGGTAATCTGAACATTAGCTACATAAATGAGAGTAACCTCCCCTTGTTTCTTTCACTTTGAGGAAACCATATGTTTTGGTTGGTCATTTTCATTTCACCGTAATCAATACAACTGCATGTTTTAACACAAAAATATCATAAAATGTGTTATTAATAGCAATTAAGTTCATTTCAAATAATGTACAAGCACAATTAAGAACACATTTTATGATATTTTTGTGTTAAAACATGCAGTTGTATTGATTTGAACAAATTTGTATTTTCAGTGCAGATTTATGGTGAAATGAAAATGGCCAACCAAAACAAACGGCTTCCTCAAAGTGAAAGAAACAAGGGGAGGTTACTCTCATTTATGTAGCTAATGTTCAGATTACCAAAATTTTGGAACCTTAAATATTTTTAGTGTACTTATTAACATAAGCATGACTGAAGCTTGCTTGTACCTCGAATTTCAGCTCCATACACAAAGCAAAAAAATATCTGAGTGACAGCTCGTGATTGGAAAACTCGTAATTCAAATGTTGACTGACAGAGTAGATATACAAGTAGTAGAGGTAGTAAAGTTGGTGGAGTGGTCTATTGTCGGTAGGTTATTTCCTATAACTCCAACATAAACAAAGGGGAACCACTCTTAACTGATAAATTATTTATTTATTTATTGATCTACTAGGAAAAAAGAAGACGGGGTTAGGATTAGGGTTTAGGATGAGGGTTAGTTTAATGGGAAAATAAATAAATAATTTATTAGTCAAGAGTGGTTCCCCTTTATTTATGTTGGAGTTATAGGAAATAAAATGTTGGTATCACCCTGACAGTGAGGGAGTCTATCCCCCTTTTGCTCGTGCTAGACCAGGGAGATTGTTTTAACTGAGGTGGAGTGCCACCCCTACCTTTAGCTCCCTACTTTACCAATCAGATTACCTAAGATGTGCTACTCATGTGCTGAGTTGGCGAGGATTGGTATTGAATAAAAAAATAAAAAAATATATTAAAAAAAAAATAGAAGGAAAACAAAAAAAGGAAAAATGTACCATTTTTATTTTAATGTGTTTAAGTTGTTGTTTTCGACTTGATTTTTTTTTTTTCATACATTGGAAGCAAACAAAATAGAATAAAATAAAATAAAATTTTTTTAAAAATCGACCTTTTTTTTTCCTTCACATTTTTTTTTTAAATATTGATAAACCATGTTTCCTACTGCAACTATTCAAAAATTTTGACAGGATAGAGTCTCTTTTTTGTCATATCAGAAAACAAAATACAGAACACTGACCGGTTGGGGTTGGGGGGTGGGGGTGGAGACAGGGAGTGAGAAAATGGAAACCAGCAAAGGGAGATAAACACAAAAGGCGTCAAACTTTTTTTTTCTTTTTTTTTATGACTTAATAAATTTGGCGTAGTGGCCTATTGGCTGTATCAGTCGGACAATGAAAGAGTCTATTACTGTTTCACTAGTGCTAGACCAGAGGATTGTTTTTTTGTGTCTGGGGTTGTGTGCCACACCTACCATCAGCTCACCACTTTACTGCACAGATCCAAACTGTGCTACTGATCGCTGAGTTGGTGAGGCCCATTATCGAATCTGGAACCTTGTCGTTCTACTGACTGAGCTAATAGGAATAATTTATGCATAAGTTGTCGGGGTGGCCTAAAGTCAGTATCAGCCAATCAGCGAGGGAGTCTCTATTTATTTAAGCTTCTTTTTTCAGATCTGATTATTTATTTATCTGGAATCATCCAAATTTTAAGGGCGGGAGCAATTCAAGAAGGTTAATTTTCTATAAGTCTAACATAAAACCAAAGGGAAACACTGTTACTGATAAATTATTATTTTCCATTAACAAACACCTAAACACCTACCCTTAAAACCAACCTTTTTTTCCTAGTAGCATTCAATAAATAAATAAAATAATAATTTATCAGTCAAGAGTGGTTCCCCTTTGTTTATGTTAGACTTATAGAAATAACCCAAGAACTTTTTTTTCTTTTATTCTTGTGCCTTTGAAAACTTTTCTATGCCCTCCAGACTGAACACCCCATACCACTGCTTGCTAAACAATTCCACCAACACGTTTTGTTTTTAATCATTTAAACTGTATCTTAATTTGATTCAATAGAACACTTTGAAAATCTCTTGAAAATTATTTATTGTATTACAAGAAATGAAATTTGATTATTCTCTTAACTCCAACATAAACGAAGGGGAACCACTCTTGCAGATAATTAATTTATTTTCCATTAAACTACCGAACCATAATCCTTACCCTATTCTTTTTTCTAGAGATTTCAATAATTAATAAAAATAATTTATCAGTCAAAGGGTGAGTTCCCCTTGTTTATGTTGGAGTTAGGAATAACCTGAAAGTTTTTATTGCTTGAATTGTGTATCCTTTGCTAATAAATGTTTTAACAATTGCAATCTATAAGTGAATTCATCCTTACAAGAATTCTTTGTTTCACCAAGTCTCATCAGAGGATTCCAAGATGAAGAAACTATGCATGAGAATGCCAAGAATGTCTAAGGGGTGGGGAATAAGGAAAAAAAAAAAATTATTGTGATTACTTCAGCGATTTTTTTTTTTCTTCTACCCTTCCCCTGATTATGACATCTTGTTGTCTTCATTGTAGTTTCTTCTCTTGTGTTAATCTCTAATGAGACCAGGTGAAAACAAGAATTCTTTTAAGGATTGAATCTGCTTATGATTGTTCACAAAACAACTGTTTACATAAATGTTTCATCTAAAGCGTTTTTTTTTCCCAAGTTTAGATAGAAATAATTTCATTCCTGAATTGACAGACGCTACTGTTAATTGAAGGGAAATAAAAAATCCTATTATATAGGTAAATGGAAAATTGACTTTCCAACTGAGTGGAAAATTCATCTAACTATTTTTGGTTTTTCTTTTGTGAAAGTTTCACTTTATGACATTTGTACAGACAATGTTTGGAAATTGAACATTTTAGAATCCATTTTAGTCCTTTCAAAACAATTATTTGTCCATTTTGGGATCAAGCCATGCGGTTCCACCCAGTTTCACCCACAGACCTTTAGACGAATAGAAACCTTTGTCATTTCATTTTGATCTCATCATAAAATATTGAGGAAATTAAGATTAGTTTATTTTTAGCTTCATATGTCATTTTTAATTTCTTTTTTTTAATGAAGTTTATTTTAGATGTACACTGGCTGAAATCAAATTGAAACACGAAAATCAATTTGCAAACACTTTTCACCTGTCAGAAAACTGAGATTGTAACACTCTCATGGACAGAAAACTGAGATTGCAACACTCTCCACCGACAGAAGAAATGAGTTGCACTCTCGCGAGCAGAGACTGAGATTGCAACACTCTCCACTGACGGAAGATGAGATTGCAACACTCAAGCTTGACAGAGAAATGGAGATTGCAACACTTTCGACTGAACAGAAAATGAGATTGCACAAAGAAAAATCAAATTTCTAAACTTTATCCTGAATGTTTAATTTGTCTTCAAGATTAAATTTACCGTAATCAACTGGGATTACCAAATAAAAGGATTATCCCAATATTTCAGAACTTTTTTCATTCTTGAGACATTAATCAAAATCTTAATCTCTCAGACTTCTCAGACAGTGTACAGGTAAGAGATGGCCAAAGAGTTTTAAAATTTTACCAAAATTTCTACCACTCACAAGCATCTATATACTTTACAAGAGGTACTGTAGGGTAACATTATTTTTTTTAGAAAATTGAAACTCTGCAACCCATTCTAAAATTGATAGACAAGGCTGCTTCATTTCTACATATGCTAGATACCTTAGGAAGTTATGAATCCCAACTATCTTTTTTACTTATGGGTAAATATCAGGCAAGACTGGGCTTCTTCTTTGTTGGCATGGACCCTGTCCTAGTGAAGAAGTATAACTCTAAATACATCAATTGTAATTATGTGTTAGTTATTAGCATTTAATTCTTAAGGCTTAACAGCGAACAAATGAATTAATACTTGAACGAGCACATGAAACAATGAGTAACAAATATAAAGTCTTCCTGTGTTAAAGTTGAGTTTATGGGACTTACTGGTGAATGAGAGAAGATATCTGGTTATCTTAGGGTGATTTCTTTGGAGAGCTTTTAAAGTCCTGCCTCATGAACTGTCAGCCTGTCTGTTAAGGATTTTGTATCTTGCGCCAAACTTCTGGCCTCATCATGTGTGTGGTATATCCAATCACAAAGACCCTCTCCTCACTCACTCTATACACAGGAATTACCATTTGAATGCCCAACAGTACTCTGATTTAAAAATTGACTTGTGTCAATCCTGCTTGAGTGGAGGGGTTTGGTGTGAACATGTACTGTATGTTGGATTAAAATCTCATTCGTTCCAGGTGTTGGAGATTTTATTCTTCATCTGTGTGTCTAAAGATTTAGATAACTTTTTTTTTTATCATTATCATTAAAATCTATTTCATAGACATTGATAAGTATTAATGGCAAATGCTATATGGGGCCAGCTTTCTAACCATTGAGTTTCAATAGACATCTTTTATTTACTAGGCTTAGCATAGTCTGACACAGGGCCACAGTAATTGAGCATCTGGTGGTACAATATCACACACTAGCAAATGATTTGCAAGACACCAAAAAATTTTGTATTAATAATCACTGCGGAACAATTTTGGACATAATTTCTGTAGTTTGATTTCATTTTATTTAGATTAATATGACATGTGTGGTTTAAGAAACTACAAACCAGTTTTCTCCTATCACGTCAAGTTTTTTTCTTACAGCTTACTCCAAAATAAGCACAATTTGTAGCTCAAAAGTTGATGTTATATAGAAAAACTGTGGTCATTTTGGATTCAGTGGTTAAAAAATAGTCAAAAACAAGAGTCGGATCCAATTCAAAAAAATTGTGTTCCATGTAATCATGATTGGCTCCAGCATTAGCCAATCTAGTGCACAGAAACCAAGTTTATGTGGCAAAACTCTATATTAGCCAGTTTTAGCTGCTAGATTGAATCAGATGGGTGACACACTAGGGGGTGAAACATCTCTAACTGAGAGGGTGTAATTATGTTGAAAGAGCTGAAATCCCCTAATGAACCAGTAATACATAACTGACTAAAAGGTTAAAAGGTCATTTTTTCATAAAGGGTTATTTTTTATTCTGTACATTTAAGAATCATATATACAAGTAGCTAAGAGAAGAACTCTACTGCATTGGTGGGGGGGGTGGTGTCACATGACCCAGTAATATAAGGCTATGGTCAACAGGAGGCAGGTTAGTGAAAGGCCTGTTGCTTGAGGTGGGGGGAGAGTTGGGGTTTGATCAGCCCCGATTGGGTCTTCTTGGGGGAGGAAATCCAATGTTGAAAAACCAGAAATTTCCAATGATCCCAGGGATACAGCATCACTGACGACCCCCCCCCCAATCATCTAATAGATGTATTTTGTGAAATTATATTGTGACTTTGAAAATATAAACTTAATTGCAGACAGGGGGAGAGTCGGATTTTTTAAATTAATTTTAATTTAAAAATTTAGTTGATATGTTGCAAATCGTCGTTCAAAATTTTCTTTTAATTTGACGACGATTTGCAAGTTTAGGCCAAAATTTATTACCCCCAAAGTTTTATATGAACCATTTTGAGGGAGAAGTCCAGGGTTAGGTATAGCTAAAATTTTTGCAGGGTGAATAGAAGCATAACGGAGGTCTACAGGGGGTTAATTCATAGTTTGTGTTTATAAATTCCCTTTTATAACAGAATTATAATTATGATTAGTAGAATTATATCTCCACATTAACAATAGAAAAATATCTAATATTATTTCTAATTCAAGAAAATTAAATTTCTGTGCTTATTAAAAAGTGGCTATAAATTTTGTTGTTGACATATGGGTAGCAAGAGGTTTGGATGTTTTGAGGGTTAAAGGTAGCTGGATATTCTCGGTGTGAGTTCTTTAGGGTTTTTCACTCTTTAACCCCATCTCATTTGGTGGTTGCACTGAATAGAAGGAATTTAAGGAACGAAAAAGAAAGAGACAAATGCAGGAGTGGTTTTATGACTTAGGCTTTTATTGATAAGGTCATAGTCATTTGAGGAAGTGACTATACTGCATTTCAGGCCTTAAATTTGAATGGCCAAGATATCTCTTTGGGAGTCAGGAGTCAGTCCTTTTTCTCGCACATCCGCGGAGGGTTCTTCAGTGAAGGCTCATGGGAGTTTATTTTTTTTAGTTTATTCTAATCCCCACAGGTCCATCTCTGGTCAAATAGATGGTGTTGACCCCATCTCATTTTGTGGTCATGCCAAAGAAGGAATTATAAAGAACGAAAAGAAGAGACAAAGGTAGGAGTAGTTTTCATGATTAGGCTTTATTGACCAGGTCCATAGTTTGTCCGTGGCAAGGGGATATTCCCCCTGGCTAGTAGGGAGCAACCAGACCCAGTTAAGGCCTAAACTCAAAAATGGCAAGATATTCTTTTGGGGGTCGGAAGGTCCAGTCTTTTTTCTTGCACATGCGAGGAGGGTTCTTCCGGTGAAGGCCATGGGAGTTTGTTGTTTTTATTTGAATTTTTATTTTAGTATAAATATAAAAAACTTGACTTTTTCACTGGAATAATGTTTGCCTCTCAAACCTTCTTTCATGGGGTCAAAGACGAGGCAACATATTCCAGTGATGAAGAAGTGAAATCTGTAGTGAAGAAGTGGTTTCAAAGAACAATTAACAATATTTTACAGGGCAGGGATACATGTCTCTCATTCGAAGGTGAAACATTGCTATTGAGAGAAACAGTGACTATGTGGAGAAGAAGTAGGGATGTGATCCACAAGGACCAGCTTCATTTTTGAATGTATGATACATGTCCTGTCTTTGGTAATTATACCTGCCTAAAACAAAATGGCATTACTTTTGACTCACCCTTGTATTTTGTAGGCAATTGAATATTCTTCCTTAACCATTAGCTTACGGTTAAGTCACATTGAAAGCACCGGTTCTCACTAAATCACCAAAGTTAAATAACGATGAGCCTGTTCGTACTTAGATGGGTGACCATTTAAGCAAACAGCACGTACTGTAAATAAACTGATATCAAAAAAATGAATTCAGCATTAAATGACCCGAAAAGGTGATATGCCTTAAAGCAAAATGATCCAACCAACCATTAAAGAATAAAACTTATTATAAATAGAAGTCACGGTTCACATATAATAATAATAATGAAAATTTATTGTGTACAGTGCTCAGGTGCACCACACTCCTCAAATGTCTCATGTCAAGTACACAGAATAATGTAGTGTCAGGAATATGAACAGTTTACAGTAGTAATATGCATGTATGTGTGTGCATGTATGCATATGTATGTGGAGAGTGGCATCAGGTATAGTGTTGACGGACAACAGGAAGCATGGAGGCTTTGAAAGATTCAGTGCTCCGGCAGCCTACAACAGATGCAAGCAGTTTATTCCATGTTCCGCAATTCTGGAGCGTGAAAAAAATGTTTCCGAAATTCACGTGAACAGTGCTGTTTTCTGACTTTGTAGGCATGCCCGCGTGTATTGGAGAGATGGAGATCAAAAAGGTGCTCAAGGTTGCTGTTGTTAAGATGATTAATGACCTTATGAGCATTTACCAGGTCAGTTGCCAGACGCCGAAGTTTCAACGAATCCATTCCCAGGGCTGCGAGACGTTCAGAGTATGGCAGATTCCTGATGGAGGGTATTCGCGTTGGTTGCACGTCTCTGTACAGTTTCTGAGGAGGTAATATTTCTGAGAAAGATAGGGTTCCAGACTGGTGATGCAAACTCCAAGTGGTAGCCGTACCATAGTTTTGTACAGCTTCAAATAGATAGCCAGTGAGCGGCTGACATCTTTAACTAAACTATTGAGCCCTCATATGTTGTGTTTTGGTTTTAATAATAATAATAAATTAATAATAATAATTCCTGTCAGCTTGTTCCTTATAAACATTCATCTTAATTCCACAAGAATATTATACTCTTTCCACAGATTATCTAACATTGCCTTTAAAGAGTTTAGGAGATGGGGCATTCACTATTGATGATGGTAGTTTATTCATGTATTCACCACTCTGTTACTAAAATAATTTTGTCTTGCATTTACAAAATCTTTTTTTCTCTTGACTAAAAGAATTAATGTACAAGATATCTTGTTATATATAGTTTGTTGTATACCCTTTCTTTTTACTTTCTTACTTCTATTTTTTCTGTTCATCTTTAGTATCTTACGTCTCTTCTGCTAACATCTCTTTCTAACGTCTAGACTTTCATCTTGGTGGTCGGTCGCACTTAATTCCTTTCTTTTATTCTAGATCAGTCTTGTTTACCAAGGCATTCATCAACCACAAAACCATATTATTGATTTAAACTTTATTTCCTAACATAACGCGCGTATGCAGTGAGCTCCAGTTAAGGCAGTACATCTTCTCTGCCTGACGTCCAAATTGAAACTGAGGACCCAACCAGGTCCACGCTGACTTCACGTATTTCACAGGCTTTCTGTAATATCCATGGAAAGTCTCTGCTCGTGATATGAAAGGGCCACCCTTCAGAAATACAGGGAGTTGACAATAATTCTTATGCAACCCCATAGATTATGTAACACTGCCAATGACTAAACAAACAACACGGAAACACATATATATATAAAATATAATATTATATTTTTGATGTGTTTAGTCCAAGAGTTACAGGAGAGTTTGCACATACACAGAAGCTTCGTGAGATCTGACAGCGAGCGATCTACTCAACCCAAAGTTTTAAGATTTTATATAAACTCTCCAAACTCCAACATGGCCACACCTCTTTGACTGTGATACCTACAGTTTTCCTGTATAGACAACTCCTCAGTCACACAGCTTGTTTTTATTGATTGTGGACTGTTGGCATCTTTCTATCCACTAAGGACGATGGCATAGTGTCCAAAAATAAATAATCTGCATCTGCGCAAGTGACTCAGCAGACCAATTTTTGTAGTGACAGTCTTTGGTGCCTGATGCACACATACTATGATGCTTTCTGGGGCTGCTGTCTTTTCTCCCTCTTCTGGCTCTCTTGGTGTCAAGGCTACTCTCCTCTCTGCCTCACCCTCTTCCGTGATTGTGGACTATACCCATGCACTTAGTAGAATTTATTGTATTGGCATTTCAGTCTCGGAAGACAATAACAAAGTTTTTGTGCTCCTGAAGCGCGTGGTGTATTGGTTTAAGGCATGGGAAATGGACTCGTCGCCCCGAGTTCAAATCCTGGACGGTGTATTGCATTTCACTTAGCGCTAATATCCTTGGGAAGATATGAATCTACTCTCCTCCAGCTATGGGTATAATAGTAGGCAGACTGGGCTCTTTAAGCTTGGTTAGCAATCAGGTCTAGGAGAAGGAAAACTCTGAATTCAAACCTGTTGAACTCCGCTTAATAAATTGACCTGGTGTCACATCCTGCCCGTGTGGAGGGGTCGGTAAATATATATACCCATGCATTTCCTGTGCCTATGTGTCGGTCATTACACCTGTTTTTCAGCTGTCACTTTGTTAATCAAGGTCAGGTACAATACAGTCAAGGCAAAAGAATCCTCATACATTTTTGTTTTGTTTTTCTTTTCTTTTTTCTCCGATTAAATGAATTAATTACAAGATCTCATAAGGCCCAGGAATTAATGGTTCAAATGGTATTAGCTCAGTCGGTAGAGCATTGGGCTAAAAAACCACAAGGTTCCTATTTCGATACCGGCCCTCGCCAACTCAGCATATGAGTAGCTACAGGGATCTGTGTGGTAAAGTGAGGAGCTGATGGTAGGTGTGGGCACTTCACCATGCCAAAAAAAAATCTCCTTGGTCTAGCGCTAGTGAAAAGGGGATTNGAGGACATGGTCAAAAAAAAAAAGGGTAAAAATAGAATGTGTTAAGCTCAGGCATATGTATATGGGTGGGGGTGGGGGTTGTCCTTTATCTGTTGATAAAAAATTTTAAAAATTTGGTTTTACCGTATATCAACCGTTTTTAGTTTATTTAATGTTGAATCAAGTCATTTTGAACAAATGACCAGGTGTTTTAGACCAGTGGTCCCCAACCAGCGGGTCACGACCCGGTACCATGGGCCATTAGGTACCGGCCCGCACAGAACAAGTTCTTTTTATTATATTTATTTCTTATTAGAAAGGATTTTCGTTCTAAAATAAATATTTTCGGTAATTTATGAGGAAGTGCGTCCCGGTCTCCTGCCTCAGAAATTGCTACCTGGTGACTATTAAAATAACATCCCCAGCTATGTCGTCTCAGATTTTCTTTTATTCATGTTTGTTTAATGTCTTGTTTTTAGTTTAAATAAACAAGAATTACGACAAAAAAGAAGCGACACCCCACAAATACATTTACTTGTAAAAAATATCTATCTATCTATCTCCATTTGTTCATATCTATCTATATTATTTTGTTTTATCTATCTCAGTCTATTCCAAACTATGTATCCATCTTCATATCTAAACAAGAATTACGACAAATTTCTATAAATGAACAAGAATTACAACTAATTACGATAAATAAACAAGAATTACGACAAATTACGATAAATAAATAAGAATTACGCCAAAAAAGAGAAGCCCCCCCCTCTAAAATACATTTAACGCCCTAAGTTGGTTGTTTTCTTTCAAGTAACACCGACATAGTACGTTATTTTAATAGTCACCGGGTAGCAATTTCTGAGGCAGGAGACCGGGATGCACTTCCTCATAAATTACCATATTTTCATTGTTGATTATTAATTTATGAACAAAAGGTTGTTTATTGTCTGTTGATGTTTGCATTTGACATAAGTCCACTGCGGATGATTTATTATTAGATTACGTCATTAACGATTATCGAGTAAAGGTAGGCCAGTTCGTGAAAATATTGTCTTAGATGAAACTGGTCCGTGGCACAAAAAAGGTTGGGGACCGCTGTTTTAGACAACAAAAAGGTGATAACATAAGTTAGTTGGTTGCCTACTAATATATATAGCCCCACATCTCACATAAGCAGGCAGAATTATAACAGGCCAATTCATTTTATAGTTAATTTATGTCCGTTTTGTTTTCTTTTATTCTTTCTATAACCTTATAGTGTGTTTGTTGTAAATACTTCTGTTACATAATTCGTGGGTAGCCTACAAATTATGTCTGTAAGTGTAGTAAAATTCAAATAACGGTATGATAAATGGAAAATTACCATTGACCATTATAGGAAGTTGTAAAAGTGATTGACAGGCGCAGTTCACCTTCTCTGACCTAGACGCTAATTACTGATTGGCTGAAGGGGAACGTGAGAAGGGAACTGACTCAGTTACATTTTGGCCATTAGTCAAAGGGACTAGACGTAATGTTCATCTGTCCCAAGATGCCAACTTCTCACCGCGTGGTTGAAAACCCTTTTGGACTTCGGGTCTTTAATAAAGAATATAGACGCCTGTAAAAAAAAATAGGTCTTGCTTAATTATTAACAACAAGAAATATTCACAGACAACTCAGCCCAGCAGAAGAAAGAAATCAGCCCAGAAAAAGATGACCGCCAATGAAAGAGAACCAGTAAGAACATATATTCTTTCCTCTTCCAATTATATATATGAAGTGGGTATATAACACTTCTGGCCTTGTACCAAACTCAGCTAAGCTTAGTAAATATATGAGGAGTGAAGGATTGAATAAATATATAGTCATTTGTGTTGTCACTTTTACAAGTTAAACAATATTGACCATCATCTGTTGATAGAAAAAAAGAAAAGTTGGTTTTGTTTTACAGTATGTGACACTATGGTTAAGTGAGAACATGGTCAGAAAAAAAAAGTAAAAATAGAATGTGTTAAGCCCAGGCATATGTATATGGGTGGGAGGTTGTCCTTTAAGGACACAAAGGATTGGGCAGTAAAGTTTAAGAGACTTGAACGGCCACCATGAAGTTAAGCTAGTTAGAAATAATATCTTTAAGTGGCTATGTTTTAAGAGAAAAATGCTGTTTTTATGAGAAAATCTGTTTTCAGGGAGTTAATGGTCTGAAAAGTAGAGACAGTGAGCCTGAAAATAAAGTAATCGCAATCGCTTTAAAGAGAGATCGCAAACAAAAAGTCTGAGAAGAAATTAAGTGCCAAGGATCAGGGTGGTCGTATTCATGGGGCTGTGTAGGGATGTAATTTACATATATTCGGCCGGTTCAGGCCTTGGGGTAGTTTCAGACCAGTCTTTGGAGTGAGAGGTTGTCCCCATAGCAGTAGATAGAAATAACCAGGGACCTACATCCGTAAAACCAGTAGTCAACTTAGAGTTAAAACAACTTTCTTGCCAGCTGACAACATAGGCCTAAGTGTCCTCTGCTCCACCACAAACTGCACAAAGTGTCACAACTTCCTCTTTCATTAGCGTCATGTCATCAAACTTTGTGTTGTGTTTGTTTTTATTCTTGTGAACCTGTCTCTGACTTGTGCCCTTCAAATCGGCCAGCACAGGGTCATAGACATTGTGCAGTGAGTGAAGACCGGGTATTATCACAGGCATATCAACCCTTTTAGGTTATTAGGTTGTTGAATCAAGTCATTTTGATAAACAAATGACCCAGGTTATGGTATTTTAGGCAACAGAATATAGTGGTTAAGGTGATAACATAAGTTATTTGGTTGGTTGGGTTTTACGAAAAATGTTAAAACTCTACAAAAATACACAAACTGCTTGTTTTTTTTCTTATAAAATATAATAATAAAAGATTGTAAACAAACAAAATACAGTTATTAAAAAATCATGAAGTAAACCTTGATCTCAATAAATAAATTTTCTCTTGATCTTAGCCTTTTTTAAAAACATTATGTTTTGTATAACTGCATAATCTTTTATAATTTTTTTGGTTTTTTGTTAGTTTCTTTACAATCTGTTATTATTATTACATTTCTGAAGAAAAATAAAAAAAACAACCAGTTTGTGTATTTTTGTAGAGTTTTAACATTTTTCAAAACAGACATACATTGATTATAAAACGAATCGGCCTGTTAGAATTCGACCTGTTTATGTAACATGTGAGGCCATATATATTAGTGGGACGTGGTGGTAATAATTAAATTATTATCAAACTATTTGCCGGGATTTTTCTCACCGAAGGTTTACCAACAAGTTTGGTATATTAAATATATATATATATATTTGTTAGTTTCTTTACAATCTTTTATTATTACATTTCTGACGAAAAATAAAAAAAGACAATCAGTTTGTGTATTTTTATAGAGTTCTAACATTTTCAAAACAGACATACATTGACTATAAAATGAATCGGCCTGTTAGAATACTGCCTGCTGATTTGAGATGTGGGGCCGTATATATATTAGTGGGCTGTGTGTCAATCCATTGGGTCATTTTATGCTGAAGACGTTTTATACATCCTTCATGGTTACTCAATTTGTTTTAAACACATTCTTTTCTATTTAACCCATAAATTGGACCCTAACACATACTACCACTCCAGGTCAGAGTGGACCTGGGAGTAATGGTGATCAAGCAGTGTTCCACATTCCCCAGACCTTATTTTTTCTATGGAGGTCCACAAGAGAACTAATATACAAACTTTTTTGGAGAACTTGATATTTACCATGTACCCCACATGTACGGGTTAGGCACAAGGCCCTATTAATGTGGGACCACCCACAAGCCGTGACTCATGGGTGGCGGGTGCAAAAAAAAAATGCGTTGATCCCGTCGGCATTCCCCCTCAAGGGGGCGCCTCAGGCACCGGGCAATAAACCCAGCCCAGTCCCTTTAAAACGAGGGGGCAGGTATTGCTTGGGGGATGGCCCCCTGGGATCAATGATGTTAAGGTGATTTATGAGGAAGTGCGTCCCGGTCTCCTGCCTCAAAAATTGCTAACCGGTGACTCTTAAAATAACGACCCAGCTCAGTCTATTCAAAACTATCCATCTTCATATCTATCTATCTATCTCAATTTGTTCATATTTATCTATATTACTTTAAATACTAAGATTTTTTTTATTCATGTTTGTTTAATGTCTTGTTTTTAGTTTAAATAAACAAGAATTACGACAAAAAAAGATGCGACCCCCCCCCCAAAATACATTTACTTGTCGAAAATATCTCTCTCTCTCCATTTGTTCATATCTATCTATATGATTTTGTTTGTTTATCTATCTATCTCAGTCTATTCCAAACTATATATCCATCTTCATATCTAAACAAGAATTACGACAAATTACGATAAATAAACAAGAATTACGAGCTGGGGTTGTTATTTTGATAGTCACCGGGTAGCAATTTTTGAGGCAGGAGACCGGGACGCACTTCCTCATAAATTACCGATGTTAATTACAGCAAACCCCGCCCGAGGGTCTATTTTATTAACATAGGTTGTTTGTTTTTGTGTTTTTTTTTGTTTTTTTTCAAGATAAGTTTAGTGAAAAATGTTTTTATTTTTCTGTTGACGCAAAAAAATAGATAAATGAATAAATAAATAAATAAATAAAACATTCAAATTAAAATACCTAAATTACAAACAACAAAAAAGAGTTTTTCTTTAAACATATTTTAAAAGTACTATTTGGGGAAAAATATTCAGACCGTTCTTCTTGGCGAGTAAATTTTTTTTTAAATTGATAAATAAATAAAAATACGAATTAAATCAAAAACTCACTGTTAAACCTGACATTACGTACAGCTCCTTGTTTACAATCGATAGTAGCAACTAATTTATCTAGAATATTTTCAGCCATAATTTAGGCTAAAAAACATTCACAAATAGCGCCCACAAACAAATAACTATTTTGATTCCATGTGTAATGCTGGTAACTCTTTAGTTTTGAAGACACTAAAAGTCACCGGCGGTGTAAATCCACCCTGTAAAATATGGACCGAATATTTGAGGCGTTTTAAACTGATTACCTCCTACAAGTTTCAACACATTGCTTTTTTTAAAGCGGGAATATTTTGTTTTGAAATCATAATATTCCTTCTTTTGTCTTCCTTTTTTTTTTAAATGATATTTATTAAGCTGAGCCTAGTATGGCACAAGACCAAACAGTTATGGGGGTTGTAAACTGAAAAGTGCGTGCCTGTTTTTCCTTGAAAAAATATTCGAATTCCTGACTTTTCATAACTTAATGTTTAACTGGTGTTCGCACTGGAAGGGCGAGAATTAGGCATGGCCAACATTTTATGTTTTAACGCCCCAATAATTTAAAATTCAAGAAAACTCGGAAAAAGATTAAATAAACTTAACGTATTTTTGTTGTATTATGAAAATTTGTTAAAAATCAATCACATATAAAAAATATTTGTTTTACAGTAGGTATTGCCAAAGATGACGTTAAATCCGTATTTTACAAAATAAATTTACCCCCCTCCATTCAAAAAAATTACCAAAAATCAGGGAAGTATCCGATTTTAATGAAATTTTCATTGTTGATTTATCAATTTATGAATTCTATAATGCATGAGTTATTTTATATCAAAACTTTCTGGGGTTTTTTTTCAGATCACTTAACTTTGATAAAATAAATAATGCATTATAAAGATCATTCATTGATACATAAACACTGAAAATTTCATTAAAATCCGATAATTCCCTGATTTTTGGTAAATTATTTTCTGTAGGGGGGGTTAAAGTCATTTTGTCAAAAACGCATTTTAGGCTCAGTTAGCCAGTCCCTAGTTGGTGGTAATGTGGGCAGAGAATCTGATATTTGGTGGTCAAGATGTTGGTTGTAATGTGGGCAGAGAATTTAATGTTTGGTGGTCGAGTCGGTAGTGATGTAATGTAGAAAATTAGGTGTTTTGTTGATGGCAAGTCGGCAGTGATGTATGATGAGTGTTGACAGTTTTCACTGGTAGTAAGTTCGCCCTTTTAAGGCCTTGTCGGTCGATCAGGTCATGGGGGTAAGAAGGTGAGGGGCTGTGGTGATATCGTCGTACGTCGCCTTGTCAGGCCGATTCGACTGCAATGCTTTAGTTAAGAGCTTCGGGTAGTTGGCCCCTGAGAAAAGGTGGAAGGGGTCAGTTGGAATCAACAACTCTTGGTTAAGCTGTATCTACTCGGCTGTCTGTGTTCTCTGCAATGTATCCGCTGTATCTTCTAAGTCGGTCTTTCAAAGTCGGGTTTAAATACATTTTCGCTTGCCGATTTCGGATCAAATTAAACATTTTTAAATTTTTACCCCGGAATCATACAGATTGGCCGAAAAATGCAACTTCTGAATATATTTGTTACTTTATTTTTTATGATTCCCGTGTGTTCCGTCAATCCTATTGCGCACAGACGCGTTTTTTTTTCATTTGGTTAAAAACTACGTGTCTGTCAACATCCGATTAGCTTGTGTATTGTGGTGTGTGGGCGTATTTGAATTTGGTGAAATTTTTATGAATCGGGAGATATCTTTATTTGTGTATATAACATTGAGAACAGCAACAGCAGTCAAAGGTACTCTATTGGAAATTTGTTTTATCTTTATAAATCAATAAAAATCATTTCTGTATTATGCATGCCTTTTTTCCCTTTTGGTCTGTCTCTCTGTTTCGTTTCGTTTTTGCTGCGAAAGCGAAGGACGGGGGCTTCTGGAATTGGCGCCTGTCTGGATTTTCTTGGATCACGTGTCAGCCGTGATCTGCCTCTTAGGAACTGGGAAGCGAAGCGAGCGGACGCAGCTAGCAGATTGTCCCGTCTTGGGCACTGTGAGACGAACACATTAGATGCTTCAGAACGGACATTGGCCGGTTTAAAAAAAGAACCTTGTTTGAAAAAAGGTGGCTAATTGCTGTTGCGACCCAGCTGAATTCCCAGAACGGCTGAAACGGTTTATTCATTTTTCTTTTACGAGAAAGGTCGCAGTCCTCGCATGGTCCATCCCTTTGACGAAAAAGTGGACGACAAGTGAAAAGAGAGTGATACTAGCACAGAAGACCAGCCCTATATTTCTTCAGAGAGCCTTGTACTTCACGAGAAAGTCCAAGTAAAGCAGCATTTATTTCCAAGCCAGGAGCCTCAGTCCTTACGAAAAGGAACTTGAATTTTTTGAGAGAACTGTGAGTTCTATAGAACTTTTTGTCTCTCCTGCGCGAGAGAAATCATTTTTTTAAAGAGTATTTTATTGTTTAAACCCTTTCCACAGTAAGTCTTTTCTTTCTGTTTTTTTAAATACACTTTTGTATGAAGTATTTTTTATATTTGAGTTACCTGACCACTAAATTGTTATTTAGTCATACATAGGGAAATTTATGCAATCTTTGTTTAAATTGTTTGTGTTTCCTTTTGCCTCCTTTAGTGGAGAAAATTTGTATGAATAAAGATTCTATTTCTTTATCAAGCAGGACCATCTTTCTTTTCATTTTTCCCCAACCCCTTTTTTGTTAACGACGCCATTTTGTTTTTACGGTCGCATTTTTCTGAACGAGGAAAAATTCTGACAACTCGGAGAGGGCCGACGTCCCTCCTGGGAGAACTGGCCGTGACAGCAGCAGAGTCGGTTGACAACTACAACGACTAACACAGACTACCCACTAACTTTTGGTGAACGAGTATAGCAGCAGACCCAACAACGAATGAGCCTACGACCAGAATTATTCACCCCCAAAAGAACTGTAAGGGGTTATGAGAATGTGTTCAATTATATTACGAATGACGAATAAAAAAATGACACAGTTTAAGTAGAAAATACGGAGAAATGATAAAACAAATGCATATAATTATAAAATAACAAATTAATTTATTCAGAGAATAAATTTGCAATAATATGTGAAATGTTCAAAAGGAATAGTGTAGATATGATATGTGTAATGTAAAATGTAAAAGTTCGTATGTTAAGTTTGGAAAAGTTCGTTTAGATATGGACAGAAATGAGAATCAAGTTTGTATATATGACCTGCTGAAACGGATTCTTGATGTAGGTAGAACGAAGTGGTAAGAATACTGATAGTAGTAGTAGTAATTGTGTTGAGGCAGTGGAATCGTTCGTTCGAACACCTGTTTCTTGGTCGTTGTTCTATCTGGCAGCGAGACGAGATCTGTGTTTGTTTGTGGTCGTCGGATGTGTCCGGTTTGAACGTGAGATGAAGTCTGTTTGTTGATTTCTTCTCCGTTTTTTATAATTAGAAGATAGGATCGAAAAGTCATTAATTTTTTGCGCAAACGCGCGGACGTAGTTGAGAGCAATGCTAACCTATCCAATCGATTCTGATTTTTGTGTAAACATTTGTTTTAATCACTTTTCCTTAAATTTAGGAAAAGGATTTGTGTTCGTGTGTTTGCTTTAATTACTTTTCCTTAAGTTTGGGAAAAGGATTGTGTTGTGTGTTTGTTTTAATTTCTTTTCCTTAAATTTGGGAAAAGAAATGTGTACGTGTATTTATTTAAAAATATAGAATTGTATTCTATAGAACTCTACAAAAGATAAGTGTTCATGACTTGTTACTCTATAAATATATGTGACTTAAGACCGCTAAAAGCATTAAGTTTTAGAAAACCCCTTCGTACCACAATAAACCCCTTTAAAACATAATACTTGTCTTGTCTTTACTCCTTTCTTATGACAGAATTTCTGTTAGATTCATAGCTATTTCATGGAGAGGAAATTTCTTCTTGTGCCTGTCGTAGCATGTAGGGGGCTGGTGAGAGCGGATTCCAGTCGGTGATAACAAATTCCGGCGCCACTAACAATATTTGGAATGACGATGGATGAAAAGACAAAAGTCAGACAGAAAGTGGAGGAATAGCAAACACAAGGTATACAGTTAACAACAACAAAGAAATTTGTTAAGCGGAAAACTTGTAGAGGCGACCAATATTATGATTAATGACAGAGAATAAATTTGTATGTATTTAACGTCGGGAGGGTTGCGTGAAACTACTCCACAAATAATATTTAAATTACGAATAAAAATATGACACAGTTTAGGCAGAGAATACGGAGGAATGATAAAACAAATGCATATGATTAAATGGTAACAAATAAATGTATTCAGAGAATAAATTTGCAATAATCAACAAGATTGAATGTTCAAAAGTAATAGCGTAGATATGATGTGGAAAGGTTTGCTACGAAATGTAAAATGTAAAAGTTTGTCAAGAAATGTGTAATGGTAAATGTGAAATGTTTATGTAGTCAAAACTTTGGATACGTGTGCTAGAAATGAGAATTAATTTTGTCCATACGACCTGCTGAAACGGATTCCTGATGTTGAATGAATTGTAGCAGTAGAAGCGTGTTAGTTGTGTTGAGGCGGTGGAATCGTTCGTTCGGATACCTGTTTCTTGGTCGTGTTCTATCTGGCCGCGAGATGGGATCTGTGTGTTTGTTTGTTGTCGTCGAGTGTGTGTCCTGTTTGACGGCGAGATGAAGTCTGTGTAATTGCTGATTTCTTCTCTGTTTTTATAATTACAAGATGGGATTAAAAAGTAATTAATTTTTGGTGCAAACGCGCGGACGTAGTAGAAGACAACGCTACTCTAAACCAATCGAACCTGACTTTTGTATAAACATTTGTTTTAATCACTTTTCCTTAAGTTTAGGAAAAGGATTGTGTTGTGTGTTTGTTTTAATTTATTTCCCTTAATTTTGGGAAAAGAAATGTGTACGTGTGTTTATTCTTATTTTATATCAAAATATAGAATTGTATAAACTTGATAAATCAGGAATGGTGTTAATTACTCACAACCTGAAGACGAATGTCTCGTTTGTTGGTCGAAATGACCATCGGATAGAATACGGTTATCCCTGAGTGAGGGGGAGTACTAACACCAATAGTTGTCAGATCGGCAGGTTGAATCAATTGTTTGATCATGTCAGCAGTCGGGTCGAATTGCCGGAATGTTGTCGCGTCTCTAGATGTTATCCTTCGTCGCCAATTGATTGGACAGCGACCCGATTCCTTCGCATAAGTGAGAGGATAGAATAATGACAAAGAATTGGGTGGTAGATCTTTTCACCTATTTCAACTTCTGCTAGTGGTTTTAGTGATTTGGGGAAGCCATACATGAACTGTGACTTCGTTTGTCCGCCCTTGCAGATCGTATATTCTATCTTTTTTCTTTTAATTTGCCCCTCGTGATCCTGCCAACAACATTCACGCTAGCGCCTACTAGCATTAATAATATATATATATATATATATATATATATATATATATATTAGAGAGAGAAGAGAGAGAGAGAGAGAGAGAGGGGGGGGGTTATGAGATGTGTTCAATAATATTAGAAATGACGAATAAAAATATGACACAGTTTAGGCAGAGAATATGGAGAAATGATAAAACAAATGCATATGATTATAAAATAACAAATAGATTTATTCAGAGAATAAATTTGCAATAATATGTGAATGTTCAAAAGGAATAGTGTAGATATGATGTGGAAAGGTTTTCTAAGAAATGAGTAATGTAAAATGTAAAAGTTCGTGTGTTAAGATTGGAAAAGTTCGTTTAGATGTGGACAGAAATGAGAATCAAGTTTGTATATACGACCTGCTGAAACGGATTCTTGATGTAGAATGAAGTGGTAAGAATAATGGTAGTAGTAGGAGCGTCATAATTGTGTTGGGTTGGTCGTGTTCTATCTGGCAGCGAGACGGGATTTGTGTGTTTGTTGGTTGTCGTCGCGTGTGTCCTATCTGATGGCGAGAATGAAGCCTGTGTAATTGTTGATTTCTTCTCCGTCTTTTATGATACTTAGTCAGATCAAAAAGTAATTAACTTTTTGGCGCAAACGCACGGACGTAGTAAAAAGCAATGCTAACCTAGCCAATCGATTCTGATTTTTATGTAAACATTTGTTTTAATCACTTTTCCTTAAGTTTAGGAAATGGATTGTGTTTGTGTTTTAATTTCTTTTCCTTAAGTTTGGGAAAAGAAATGTGTACGTGTATTTATGCTTATTTTGATATAAAATATAGAATTGTATTCTCTATATATATATATATATATAAAGGTAGGTGGGTTGTCTCCTTTGGTCGACATACCTCTTTTCAAACCAATCAATCACAGGCCTGCAATTTCTGGCGCCAGAAATCAAAGATAAGATTCTTCCTCTTTTTTTAACCTGCATCTTAAAGACAAAGGCGTCAAAAGTGTTGCTCCCACTAATTTAGCAGAAATAGAGAAGGTCCGTTTTTAAGTAAGATAACTTTGAAATAACCATTTACCAATGGACTTAGGGTTGGGTTAGCTCAGTCGGTAGAGCTTTCGACAAGAAACCACATGGGGTTATTTCCTATAACTACAACATAAACAAAGGGGAACCACTCTAGACTGATAAATTATTTATTTGTTTTCTCATTAAACTAACCCTAAACCATATCCCCAACTTCTTTTTTCCTAGTAGATCAATAAATAAATATCTATCAGTCAAGAGTGGTTCCCCTTTGTTTATGTTAGACTTATAGGAAATAACCCAAGAACTTTTTTTTTTCTTTTATTCTTGTGCCTTTGAAAACCTTTTCTATGTCCCCTCCAGACTGAACACCCCCTTACCCACTGCTTGCTAAAAACATCCACCCAACACGTTTGTTTTTAATCATTTAAACTGTATCTTAATTTTATTTCAATCAAGACACTTGAAAATCTCTTGAAATATTCATTTATTGTTATTCAAGAAATGAAATTTGGTTATTTCCTATAACTCCAACATAAACAAAGGGGAACCACTCTTGACTGATAAATTATTTATTTATTTTCCCATTAAACTAACCCTAACCCTAAACCCTTACCCTAAACCCTTAACCCCGTCTTCTTTTTTCCTAGTAGATCAATAAATAAATAAATAATTTATCAGTCAAGAGTGGTTCCCCTTTGTTTATGTTGGAGTTATAGGAAATAACCCCATGTGGTTTCTAGTTCGATACTGGCCCTCACCAACTCAGTGTATGAGTAGCACAGGGATCTGTGCAGTAAAGTAAGGAGCTGATGGTAGGTGTGGCACTCCACCTCACACGCAAAAACAATCCTCTTGATCTAGCGCTAGTGAAAAGGGGATATACTCCCTCGCTGATTGGCAGATATCGACTTTAGACCACACCAATGACTTATATTCGTTTTATATTTATATAAATTTATATAGCAGCAAATAGTATAATTGTTTGCAATAAAAACATAATTGTATTTTCTTTACTATTTCTCTGAATGTTTGAGATGAGGCTTGAAGATTAGTATTATCTGCGTTATTCGGACTATTGTCCCCATCTTCATTGTTATTTGTACAACGTTTCGGACAATATGCCCTCCTGCCTTCTTCAGGTATTTCTTGTCCGACTCGGGAACCTTCTCGGACTCGGGAACCTTCTTTTTTCATTTAATATTTTAGATAGTAGACATTAACATTTCTTTTCAGAGTAGCTGGATCAATGCAAGGTCTTTTTTTTTTTTACATAGGGATTTAAATGGGGCATCCCACGAGGATTCAACTCACGATTCAGTAATAATGGATCTGCAGGACTAACTTTAAAAAATCCCCTCTACCCAGGCGACGCCGGGTAGCCACTGCTATTTCTTTTATAAATAATATTTTCCCTTGTCATAATAAATTTAGGGTAATCTGAACATTAGCTACATAAATGAGAGTAACCTCCCCTTGTTTCTTTCACTTTGAGGAAACCATAGGTTTTTGTCGGCCATTTTCATTTCACCGTAATCAATACTGCATTTTAACTGCATGCTTTAACACGAAAATATCATAAAATGTGTTCTTAATAACAATTAAGTTCATTTCAAATAATGCACAAGCACAATTAAGAACACATTTTATGATATTTTTGTGTTAAAACATTCAGTTGTATTGATTCAAACAAATTCATATTTTCAATGTAGATTTACGGTGAAATGAAAATGGCTGACCAAAACAGAGGACTTCCTCAAAGTGAAACAAACAAGTGGAGGTAACTCTCATTTATGTAGCTAATGTTCAGATTACCAAAATTTTGGAACCTTAAATATTTTTAGTGTACTTATTAACATAAGCATGACTGAAGCTTGCTTGTACCTCAAATTTCAGCTCCGTACACAAAGCAAAAAAATATCTGAGTGACAGCTCATGATTGGAAAACTCGTAATTCAAATGTTGACTGACAGGGTAGATATACAAGTAGTAGTAGTAGTAGTAAAGTTGGTGGAGTGGTCTATTGTTGGTAGGTTATTTCCTATAACTCCAACCTAAACAAAGGGGAAAAACTCTTGACTGATAAATTATTCATTTATTTATTGATCTACTAGGAAAAAAGAAGACGGGGTTAGGGTTAGGGTTAGGGTTTAGGATGAGGGTTAGTTTAATGGGAAAATAAATAAATAATTTATCAGTCAAGAGTGGTTTCCCTTTATATTGGAGTTATAGGAAATAAAATGTTGGTATCACCCTGACAGTGAGGGAGTCTATCCCCCTTTTGCTCGTGCTAGACCAGGGAGATTGTTTTTACTGAGGTGGAGTGCCACCCCTACCTTTAGCTCCCCACTTTACCAATCAGATTACCTAAGATGTGCTACTCATGTGCTGAGTTGGTGGGGATTGGTATTGAATAAAAAAAATAAAAAAAAGTATATAAAAAAAAAACCAGAAGGAAAACAAAAACAGAAAAATGTACCATTTTTATTTTTAATGTGTTTAAGTTGTTGTTTTCGACTTGATTTTTTTAATTTTTTTTTTTACATACATTGGAAGCAAACAAAATAGAATAAAATTAAATTAAATTAAAAAAAAAAAAATCGACCTTTTTTTCTTCATCTTATTATAATGGAGATTGTGTGTTTTTCTGTCTGTAACCGAAACTATATTACTACTCAAGTCACAATTCCCTTCGTTATTTACATCACATTCTCCATGATTTTATTTATATTTAAACCTCAATTATTAATAAAATTGCTTCACCTTTTTATTAGTGTTGTCCATATCTACATACAAATAACACGCAATTGTATTTATATATACAAAAAATAGCGCTTTACAGTGTGAATGGGAAGGCTAATTTGCATATTGATATTAGAAATGTGATTTTATTAAATATGTGCTTAGTATTATTGATTTCTAATTGTTTGGTTTTATTTTAATGAATATAAGCAAAAATCTCTTCAATGAATCTTAAATGAAATCCATTAACAAGAAAAAATAACTGTCATTTTATTCTTTATTTCCTAATTTAACTAAATAGTTAAATAAGTAAAATTCAGCAATGAAAGATGGGAGTGATGGAAGAGTAAGTTTCATTTCTATTTTTCTATTATACTCCCACTCTGTTACATATCTTTTTATCTGCCTTCTTATTAGACTTTCTAATTTAATACGATATTTCATTACATTAAAACTTAAATACTTGCACCCGGAGGGTGCACATATTTGCTAGTATTTTAAAAAAAATATTCATAAACCATGTTTCCTACTGCAACTATTCAAACATTTTGACAGGATAGAGTCTCTTTTTTGTCACATCAGAAAACAAAATACAGAACACTGATCGGTTGGGGTTGGGGGTTGGAGACAGGGAGTGAGAAAATGGAAACCAACAAAGGGAGATAAACACAAAAGGCATAAAACTATGAAATACTTTTTCTTTCTTTTTTTTTTAATGACTTAATAAATTTGGCGTAGTGGCCTATTGGCTGTATCAGTCGGACAATGAAAGAGTCTATTACTGTTTCACTAGTGCTAGACCAGAGGATTGTTTTTTGCATTGTAGTGTGTGCCACACCTACCATCAGCTCACCACTTTACTGCACAGATCCAAACTGTACTACTGATGCGCTGAGTTGGTGAGGCCCATTATCGAATCTGGAACCTTGTCGTTCTACTGACTGAGCTAATAGGAATAATTTATGCATAAGTCGTCGGGGTGGCCTAAAGTCAGTATCAGCCAATCAGCGAGGGAGTCTATCCCCTTTTCACTAGTGCTAGACCAAGGAGATTGTTTTTTTTGCATGGTGAAGCGCCACACCTACCATCAGCTCCTCACTTTACCACACAGATCCCTGTACTACTCATATGCTGAGTTGGCGAGGGCCAGTATCGAAATAGGAACCTTGTGGTTTTTTAGCCCAATGCTCTACCGACTGAGCTAATACCATTTGAACCATTAATTCCTGGGCCTTATGAGATCTTGTAGATTAATTCATTTAATCGGAAAAAAAGAAAAAGGAAAAAAAGAAAAACAAACAAAATGTATGAGGATTCTTTTGCCTTGACTGTATTGCACCTGACCTTGATTAACAAAGTGACAGCTGGAAGACAGGGGTAATGACCGACGCATAGGCACAGGAAATGCATGGGTATATATATTTACCGACCCCTCCGCACGAGCAGGATGTGACACAAGGTCAATTTATTAAGCGGAGTTCAACAGGTTTGAATTCAGAGTTTTCCTTCTCCTAGACCAGTTGCCTAACCAAGGTTAAAGAGCCCAGTCTGCCCTACTATTTATCCATAGCTGGAGGGAGAGCAGGATTCATACCTTTCCCAAGGGTATTAGCGCTAAGTGAAATGCAATTACCACGTCCAGGATTTGAACTCGGGGCGACAAGTCCATTTCCCATGCCTTTAACCAATACACCACGCACTTCAGGAGCACAAAAACTTTGTTATTGTCTTCCGAGACTGAAATGCCAATACAATAAATTCAACTAAGTGCATGGGTATAGTCCACAATCACGGAGAGGGGTGAGGCAGAGAGAAGAGTAGCCTTGACACCAAAGAGAGCCAGAAAGAGGGAGAAAAGACAGCAGCTCCAGAAAGCATCACAGTATGTGTGCATTCAGTGCACCAAAGACTGTCACTCAGAAATTGGTCTGTTGAGTCACTTGCGCAGATGCAGATTATTTATTTATCTATTTTGGACACTATGCCATCGTCCTTAGTGGATAGAAAGATGCCAACAGTCCACAATCCATAAAAACAAGCTGTGTGGCTGAGGAGTTGTCTATACAGGAAAACTGTGTAGGTGTCACAGTCAAAGAGGTGTGGCCATGTTGGAGTTTGGAGAGTTATATAAAATCTTAAAACTTTGGGTTGAGCAGATCGCTTGCTGTCAGATCTTCCGAAAGGTTCTGTGTATGTGAAAACTCTCATATCACATCAAAATGAAGCTGGTCCTTTGTGGATCACATCCCTACTTCTCCACATAGTCACCATTTCTCTCAATAACAATGTTCCATCTTCAAAAAGTAATGCCATTTTGTTTAGGACAGGTATAATTACCAAGACAGGAAACATGTATCATACATCAAAATGAAACTGGTCCTCTGTGGATCACATCCCTACTTCTCCACATAGTCACTGTTTCTCTCAATAACAATGTTCCACCTTCAAAAAGTTATGGCATTTTGTTTAGGACAGCTATAATTACCAACACATGAACATGTATCATACATCAAAATGAAGCTGGTCCTTTGTGGATCACATCCCTATTTCTTCTCCACGTAGTCACTGTTTCTCTCAATAGCAATGTTTCACCTTCGAATGAGAACATGTATCCCTGCCCTGTAAAATATTGTTAATTGTTCTTTGAACCATTTCTTCACTGCAGATTTCACTTCTCATCACTGGAATAATGTTTGCCTCTCTTTGACCCCATGAAAGAAGGTTTGAGAGGCAAACATTCCAGTGAAAAAGTCGAGTTTTTTATATTTATACTAAAATAAAATTCAAATAAAAACAACAAACTCCCATGGGCCTTCATCGGAAGAACCCTCCGCGCATGTGCAAGAAAAAAGGACTGACTTCCGACCCCCAAAAGAATATCTCAGCCATTTTTGAGTTTAGGCCTTAACTGGGTCTGGTCACTCCTACTAGCCAGGGGGATATCCCCTTGCCACGGTCGACTATGACCCGGTCAATAAAGCCTAAGTCATGAAACTACCTCCTGCCTTTGTCTCTTTCTTTTTCGTTCTTTAAATTCCTTCCTTTTCAGCGTGACCACAAAATGAGATAGGGTACAAACATCTATTTGACCCAGAGATGGGACCTGTGGGGATTAAAATAAAAAAATAAAAAAAACTCCCATGAGCCTTCACTGGAAGAACCCTCCGCGGATGTGCGAGAAAAAGGACTGACTCCCGACTCCCAAGAGAATATCTTGGCCATTCGAATTTAGGCCTGAACTGCGTATAGTCACTTCCTCAAATGACTATGACCTTATCAATAAAGCCTAAGTCATAAAACCACCTCCTGCATTTGTCTCTTTCTTTCTCGTTCCTTAAATTCCTTCCTTTTCAGTGCGACCACCAAATGAGATGGGGTTGAAAGTGAAATGATCCAGCAATTTGTTTATTTATTTTTATTTTTCTTGTCAGCGATGTTGTATCCCTGGGATCATTGGAAATTTCTGGTCCTTCAACATTGGATTTCCTCCCTCAAGAGACCAATCAGGGCTGATCAAACCCCAACTCTCCCCCCTCAGCAACAGGCTTTCACTAACCTTGCCTCCCGTTGACCGTAGCCTTATATTACTGGTCATGTGACCCCCCCAACCAATGCCAATAGAGTTCTTCTCTTAGCTACTTATATATGATTCCTTAAATGTACAAGAATGAAAATAAATAAATTTAAAAAAAATTAAAAAAAACAACTTAAAATACTTTTTGGAAAAAAAAAAAAGAAAAGAAGAGAAAAAGAAAAAAACGTGGATCTTAAAAATGTGAATATCCATTGACACCTACATGGGGATTGCAGAGAACAACAATATACTAAACATTTATCTTGCCAAACATAAAAGTTGTGGCACAAGGCCAGAATAATGGAGCACCCAGTGAGAATGTAAAAGCTGGATAAGTGGCCTTTTGTTGGTATCAACCAAACAGTGAGGGAGTCTATCCCTTTTTGTTACACACTGGACCCGTCAAAAAACACAAACACTTGTATTTAGAAAAATGTAAGATGGGATGTTTATTCCCTCGGTTGTGTACAGCTGAGAGTCATTGGCAGGGTTACGCAAACGTGGAGCCTTCGGGAGTTCTTTTCAAGTGATCTTGAACCTGATCGTCATCTGTCTAATCGATCTCTACGGGCTTCTTTTATTGTAGTCTGACCCCCGGTGTCACGCCTCTTTGTTTGTGACACCTACACAGTTTTTTCTGTAGACACACCTCTTCTCCCACGCAGGCTGTTTCCATTGGCTATGGGCTACGCCTACAGATTTCTGCACCGAAATCATGTCAAATATTCACCTGCATTTCCAGGTGCAAAAGGTCAGGTCAGGGCCACATCCTGTTTTCGTTTCCAGGCTGCACCTGACCCCCATGCACTTCCTATTTAGCCTGGACCTTGGGTGCACTGATCAGACAAAATATTACATTTTTCGCTAGCATTAGACAGGGAGATCATTTGTGCTGAGCTGGAGTAACACACCTATCATCTGCTCCCAACTTTACTGCACAGATCAGATTACCCCTAAGCTGTGCTACTCATACGCTGAGTTGACACGGACTGGTATTGAAACTGAAACTTTGTGGTTCCTAGGTGGATACTCTATTGAACGAGCTAAATTGGAAAATGTAAAAATCCTTTAATCTTTATCCTGCCAAACATGCAAGTTTGGGCACAAGGCCAAAATAATGGGGCACCTAGTGAGAATTTAATGACCCTTTAACCTTTAGTCAGTTATGTTATTACTGGTTCATTGGGGGATTTCAGCTCTTTCAACATACCACCACCCTCTCCAGTTAGAGATGATCACCCCCTAGTGCGTCACCTATCTGATTCAATGCTAGCAGCTAAACTGGCTAATATAGAGTTTTGCCAACATAGAACTTGGTTTCTGTGCACTAGATTGGCTAATGCTGGAGCCAATCAGTGATTATACTGGGAACACAATTTTTGTTGAATTGGAGCTGACTCTTGTTTTTGACTATTTTTTGACCACTGAATCCAAAAATGACCACAGTTTTTCTATATAACATCAACTTTTTGAGCTACAAATTGTGCTTATTTTGGGAGTAAGCTGTAGAGAAAAAACTTGACGTGATAGAAGAAAACTGAGTGCAGTTTTGAAATCAGCCAATATTAGTCTAAATCAAATGAAAAATCAAACTCAACAGAAATTATGTCCAAAATTGTTCCCCAGTGATTATTAATATCAGAATTTTTGGTGTCTTGCAAATCATTTGCTAGTGTTGTGATATCGATACCTACCAGATGCTCAATTACTGTGGCCCTGTGTCAGACTATGCTAAGCCTAGTAAATAAAGATGTCTATTGAAAGTCAATGGTTAGAAAGTTGGCCCCATATAGCATTTGCCAGTTTAGTACTTATCAAATGTCTATGAAATGAGATTTTAATGATAATGATAAAAAAAGGAAATAAAAAATCTTTAAAAAAAATTTTAAAAAAAAAAAAAAAAATAAAATAATCTTAAAAATCTTTAAAAAAAAAAAATAAAATCTTTAAAAAAAGACAAAAAATCTTAATTATCTAAAATCTTTGAGATATACTGATGAAGAATAAAATTCCAACACCCTGAAGACAATGTAGATTTTAATCAACATACAGTACATGTTCACCCAGCTCCTCCACTCAAGTAGGATGTGACACAAGGTCAATTTTTAATCAGAGTACTCTTGGGTCATTCAAATCGTAATTCCTGTGTATAGAGTGAGTGAGGGAGAGGCTCTCTGTGATTGGATATACCAATCACATGATGAGCCCAGAAGTTTTGGCACAAAATACCAAAGATCCTTACAGACAGACTGGACCTGCTCCATGGGGTAGTGACTTTAAAAGCTCTCCAAGAAATCATCCTAAGATACCAGATATCTTCTCCAGTTCACCAGTAAGTCCCATAAACTCAACTTTATACACAGGAAGGACTTTATATTGTTACTCATTGTTTCATGTGCTCGTTAATAAATTGTTAGAATTAAACAAGTATTAATTCATTTGTTGCTGTTAGCCTTAGAATTAAATGCTATACTAACACATAAGTACAATTGATTTGTATTTAGAGTTTATACTTCTCCTAGACGGGGTACCATGCCAAGAAAGAAGAGCCCAGTCTACCCTGATATTTACCCATAAGTGAAAAAAAGAATAGTTGGATTCATAACTTTCCTAAGGGTATTAGCACTATGTGAAATGGAAGCAGCCTTGTCTACAATTAGAACTCGGGGTGCAGAGTTCATTTTCTAAACAATAACTGTTACCCTACAAGCACCTCTTGGTAAAGTACATAGATGCTTGTAGAGTGTAGAAATTTTGGTAAAATTTCTAAACTCTTTGGCCATCTTGTTACCTGTACACTGTCTGTAGAAGTCTGAGAGATTAAAGATTTGTATTAATGCTCAAGAATGATAAAAGTTCTGAATATTTGGGATAATCCTTTTATTTGGTAATCCAGTTGGATTACAGGTAAATTTAATCTTGAAGAAAATTAAACATTCAGGATAAAGTGTTAGAATTTGATTTTCTTTGTTGCAATCTCATTTTTCTGTCAGTGGAGAGTGTTGCAATCTCATTTCTCTGTCAAGGTTGAGTGTTGCAATCTCATTCTTCCGTCAGTGGAGAGTGTTGCAATCTCAGTCTTCTGTCGGCGGAGAGTGTTGCAATCTCATTCTTCTGTCGGTGGAGAGTGTTGCAATCTCAGTTTTCTGTCAGTGGAGAGTGTTACAATCTCAGTTTTCTGACAGGGTAAAGTGTTGCAAATTGATTTTCTGTGTTTCAATTTGATTTTCAGCCAGTGTACATCTTAAAATAAACTTCATTAAAAAAAAAAAATTAAAATGAATATGAAGTAAATAAAACTAATCTTAATTTCCTCGAATATTTTAGTGATGAGATCAAAATGAAATGACAAAGGTTTCTGATTCGTCTAAAGGTCTTTGTGGGGTGAACATGTGGGGGGTGGACGCATGGGCTTGGATTCCAAAATGGACAATATATTGTTTTGAAAGGACTAAAATGGATTCTAAAATGTCAATTTCCAAAACATTGTCTTGTTACAATGTCATAAAGTTGAAACTTTCACAAAAAGAAAAACCAAAAATAGTTAGATGATTTTTCCACTCAGTTGGGAAAGTCATTTTCCATTTACTATATAATAGGATTTTTATTTCCCCTTCATTAACAGTAGCTCTGTCAATTCAGGAATGAAATATATTCTTCTAAACTTTGGGGAAAAAAAACTGCTTTAGATGAAACATTTATGTAAACAGTTTTTTGTGGGAACAATCATAAGCAGATTCATCCTTAAGAAGAATTCTTGTTTTCACCTGGGTCTCATTAGAGGATTAACACAAGAAGAAGAACTACAAGTGAGAACACAAGAATGTCATAATCAGGGGGAAGGGTAAGAAGAAAAAAAAAAAATCCTGAGTAATCACAATAATTTTTTTTTCTTATCCCCCACCCCATTAGGACATTCTTGCATTCTCCATCATAGTTCTTCATCCTGTGGTAATCCTCTGATGAGACTTGGGTGAAAACAAAGAATTCTTGTTAAGGATGAATTCACTTATGATTGCAATTTTAAAACATTTATTAGCAAAGGAATAACAATTCAAGCAATAAAAACTTTCAGGTTATTTCCTATAACTCCAACATAAACAAAGGGGAACCACCCTTGACTGATAAATTATTTTTATTTATTTATTGATCTACTAGGAAAAAAGAAGTTAGGGTTAGGATTAGGGTTTCGGGTTAGTTTAATGGGAAAATAAATAATTTATCAGTCAAGAGTGGTTCCCCTTCGTTTATGTTGGAGTTATAGGAAATAACCAAATTTCATTTCTTGAATAACAATAAATGAATATTTCAAGAGATTTTCAAGTGTCTTGATTGAAATCAAATTAAGATACAGTTTAAATGATTAAAAACAAACGTGTTGGGTGGATGTTTTAGAAAGCAGTGGGTATGGGGGTGTTCAGTCTGGAGGGGACATAGAAAAGGTTTTCAAAGGCACAAGAATAAAAGAATAAAAAAAGTTCTTGGGTTATTTCCTATAAGTCTAACATAAACAAAGGGGAACCACTCTTGACTGATAAATTATTTATTTATTTATTTATTGATCTACTAGGAAAAAAGAAGTTGGGTTTAGGGTTAGGGTTTAGGGTTAGTTTAATGGGAAAATAAATAATTTATCAGTTAACAGTGGTTTCCCTTTGTTTATGTTAGACTTATAGGAAATAACCGGTTCTTGAATTGCTCCGCCCTTAAATTTGGATGATTCCAGATAAATAAATAATCAGATCATGAAAAAGAAGCTTAATAAAAGAAATATTAACCACATATTTTTTTTTTTAAATTACATTGAAAAATTGTTTTGTTTAAGTAAGTTCGTATACTGTTAGTTTGAACAACATCTAACTAAGCACATCTGAACTGTATGAAGGAATCTATTAATTTTAGGTTTCAAATCAGTATATAGTATCTTGAAATTGTCGGGGATCAAATCTAGAGCCGATTTAGCTGCAGAGTCAGCTCTTTCATTCCCCCTCACTCCTATATGGCTTGGGATCCAGCATATCATAATCTCCTTAGAGTTAGACATCAAGTCTAATCTATTCAGGAGCTTAATGATGAGAGGGTTTTCCAGGTTTTTTTTTTATTTCTTAATGATAGTAGAATAATGAGCGAGTCTGAGAAGATGATATATTTTTTGTGGTTATTTTCATAGAATATGTCAAGTGCTAGATCTATTGCATGGGTTTCAGCTGATAAAATGGAACTTTCATTTGGGATAGCTTTTCATACAATTTTTTAAATTTAAAATAGCTGCACATGCTGTTTTGTCATTGTCCTTAGAGCCATCTGTAAAGATGTAGAGGTGGTTGGGGTAGCGTTCTAGAATATTGAGGAATTTATCTTGGTAAGTGCTAGGATGGGTTTTTGTTTTGGGGAGTTCATTTAGCTCAAGGATCACTTTAGGTTTCACATCTGAACTGACTTCATGATTTGGGTGATTCCATTCCTTAAGTCCTGATTGGCTGCTTGGTTTCAGTGGTGTTATGGTGCTAGATAAATGATCTACCATTCTGTACTAGGCTTGTGGCAATGCAGGATTTATATTGAGTTATGGCTGGCTTGTTGCCTTGTCTGCCAATTTGACGCTAATTGGAATATTGCTTCAACACTAGAGAGAAAAAAATATCTACTGATAGAGTAATGAGTATTTTAACAAAGAAACAAATTAGAATCAGCTAAATGAAAAAATGACCAAAAAATAAAAAATAAAATAAAAATAAATAAAACACAAGGCAAATCTAAATGAGGACCATATGACCTTTAGGCACCCCTTTTTCTTTGCTGATTCATAAGTACATTTTTTTTTATTTACACCGTCAACATCCGGTTGTTTGTTAGGGGTTAGGGTTTGTTTTATAATTAAAAAAAAAAATCCCTCTAAAAATCGTCTGTTAACAAACAACCGAATGTTGACGGTGTAAATAAAAAAAATGTACTTACGAATCAGCAAAGCAAAAGGGGTGCCTAAAGGTCATATGGTCCAAAAACGATTAAAAAATAAAAAATATATATACATAACATATGTGAAGAGCTTTGCAAGGGAGATAACTCCATTAAAACTAAGAACCCAGTTATCTCCCCTTGGCAATCTTACTCGAAAAAATGAATCCATCCAAGTAAGTCGTCTATCTGCTGTTACTTTTTGACCCAGAAAAATAAAAATTTTAAATTCAAATATTTTTAAGGGACTAAACTAGACGATATATGAACCAATATTTCTTGCATGATATTAACAATAAATAATTCACTAAAAGAAAAACATGCAACTATCAAGCAACAGATGGATTTTGCGAACCAGTGAGTTTTTATTTTTATACACATACATACACACAAGTAATAGACTGGTTTCCAGAAAATAGGCCGTTTTGAATCTGGGAGGCTTCGTAGGAGTTCACCACTAAGCTGCTTTGTAGGAATTATCATGGACTTGTCAAAAAAAAAAAAAAAAAAAAAAAAAAAAAAAAAAAGACACCCATTGTAAAAAAACAAAATAAACTATTCAATCCAGGGGCTGGGCAAAGTTTATGTACCATACGTATGCCGAAAAAGGGAGGGGTCCCTTAAGGAAAAATTATGATATTGTAAAAAGTACCCAGTACCTATTACTTAAACATAACATTTATTATCTAGATGTAGATATAATTTTAATAATTCATTTTTATATCTTCTATATATAATGGAGATAGATTGCATTTCTGTCTGAAGCCGAAACTACGTCACGGCTTACGTCACAGATTCCACAATAATCTAAAGGATTTATTAATGAGAACCTAATTTATAATCAATATAGTTTATTTTTAAAATTTAAAGGAGAAAATTAGTTTATATACACTATGAACTTGTCTTTATAATAAATTAGAATATTTGTAATAGATTATTTCAAATTTTGTTTTAAATGCGAATCATCATGTCATTTTTCTATTAAATTTAACTTTTAACTTTAGAATTTAATAAAGATATACAGTTCATTTAACTTTGGCATATGAAAATCTAATAAATTGCAATGGAGTTAAATAATAATAATAATTCTATTTATTCTGTTATTGTTTAAAAGAACTACAATGATTAAATTACAAAAATACTAATAGTAATGAATACTCAACTTAATTACCACCTTTACAGTTACCTGATACTTTTTATGGTTATTTCCTATAACTCCAACATAAACAAAGGGGAACAACTCTTGACTGATAAATTATTTATTTATTTATTGATCTACTAGGAAAAAAGAAGATAGGGTTGGAGTTTAGGGTTAGTTTAATGGGAAAATAAATAATCTATCAATCAAGAGTGGTTCCCCTTTGTTTATGTTGGAGTTATAGGAAATAACCTTTTTGTAATATCACAATTTTTCATAAAGGCACCCCCCCTGGCCTTTTGGCATACATGTCCGGTACGTAAACCTTGACCTCCTCGCCCCTGTTCAATCACATAATCAGTTTTCATAAAACTTATATTATTAAAAACAGGAGAAAAATCTTATATAAAAAATTATTTTCTTCCATTACATAGAGTTCTTCATGATTGAATATTCAGGTTTACGTTTGTACAAAAAAAAAAAAAAAAAAAAAAAATTAAATGTACACCCACATTTAAAAATTTTTTTTTACTGAAATTCAATTAAATAATTAATTTAAAAAAAAAATTAATAAAACTTTCAGTTTTTGTTTATTGATTGGATAATTTATTTGTGAAAAAGTTTCATACAAAAACATTTGTGGAATTTTTTTTTTTTTTATGTAAGGACCTCCTCTTATTCAATTTTTTTTTTTTTTCATTTCATCAAATATAAATCTGAATTAAAAGGTATTTTTATTTAAAAAAAAAAAAGAAAAAAAAAAGAAATTCTGAAGAATTTAAATCAATTTAATTCTCTTTTCTAAAATTACCCGAAAATTAAAAAATGCAATATAATATATATATATATATATATATATATATATATATATATATATATATATTACTTTGCTTAGCAGCTTTTTAATTCTATTTAAGTTATATTGTATTATACATCAAATATAAATCTGAATTAAAAGGTGTTTTTATTTAAAAAAAAAAAAAAAAAAAAAGAAAAAAAGAAAATTCAGAAGAATTTAAAATTTTAATTCTCTTTTCTAAAATTACCCGAAAATCTGAAAATTAAAAAATGCAATATAATATATATACATATATATATATTACTTTGCTTAGCAGCTTTTTAATTCTATTTAAGTTATATTGTATACTTAAGAGTAAGTTAAAATGAGAACAATTCACACTAATTTCTAAAAAAAAAAAAAAAAAAAAAAAAAAAAAAAAAGTTTCATGATTTTATATTTCAAGGTCATCTGAAAATCTTGTTACCCCTATATATTGTTTTAACTTTCATTATTTTTTGTCTTAATTATAAATTAGATAATTATTTTACCTCTAAAAGAATATGTAGGGTGACGAGACTTTCGGACCAGTCAATACATTAATATAGAGGGTGGTCCGAAAGTCTTGTCACATCTATATATCGTTCTAACTTTCATTATTTTTTGTTTTAATAATAAGTGATGTAATTATTTTACCTCTAAAAAATATATATAGTGTGTCAAGACTTTTGGATCACCAATACATTAATACACAGAGTGGTCCGAAAGTCTTGTCATACCTATATATCATTTTCACTTTCATTATCTTTTGTTTGTTTTAATAATAAGTAATGTAATTATTTTACCTCAGAAAAAAAAAAAAAAAAAAAAAAAAAGCCTTAAAAATTGAATTATTTTCTATAAGTCCAGGTTATATTATACAATTTTATATTACCTATAAACAATATGTAGGGGGTGACAGGAACCAGTGATTTCAGCGTGACTTGACTGTAGGCTGTATTGTGTAAGTATTTTATCTTTAAAATAAATATTTAGGGAGTGACAAGACTTTCGGACCACACTGTATATATTAAGTTTTTGCTCAAAAAACTGGAAATTTTTTTTTTTTTTTTAAATCCAGGTTAAGTTCAGTTATTTTTTTATATTTTTATTTTTTTTTTTTAAATCTGACCATTTTTGTAAGAGACTACCAAGTGAGCATGAACCAATATTTATTGCATGAAATTTGAATAAATCACTAAGAGAAAGACACATGCAACTATCAAGCAACCAATTTTATGATCGGTTATCAATATATGAAAAATCAATAACCTTTGATGGGGTGGCTGGGGCTGAGATTTTCTTTGCTTCTTGTCATTTTTTTTATCTATCTGATTGAACGGTTATTTCCTATAAGTCTAAGATGATCAAAGGGGAACCACTCTTGACTATTTATTTATTGATCTACTAGGAAAAAAGAAGACAGGGTTAGAGTTAGGGTTTAGGGTTAGTTTAATGGGAAAATAAATAATTTATCAGTCAAGAATGGTTCCCCTTTGATCATGTTAGACTTATAGGAAATAACCGATTAAACTATAAGTAAAATATCAATTGTTACTCTCTTCTTAAAAGAATTTTTTTTTTTTTTTTGGTGGGGGCGGGGGTATTGTTTTAATTTTGACAATATCTGAGGCATGAAATGTGGTTGATTGTGTTAGAGAAAAGACAATGTATGATTGAAGCACAAATTTGGGTCCATATTATTGGTTTTATTTTATTTTTTTATTTTTTTATTAAGGATTGGGTCTGTTTTTGCTGTTTGTTTTTTTTGTTCATTTTTTTTTTTTATAAAAAATGTTGACATACAAGACAATAAGACAACTTTTATTTGAACATGATATTTTGTTGAATGTTCAAAGATTTTATGAACAGATTTTAAAATAATCATAATTAGGACTACAAAAAAAAACACAAAAAAACACACACACACACACACACACACGAAAAAAAACTTTTGACAGCAATAATTGAACAAACTTTCTGATATTAGCAAAATAATAATAATAATAATAATTCTAAGTCCCTTCCTGTGAATCTCATAAAATCTAAGTGTAACAAGGTACAAACCATCCGATAGCAGTTTTGGTTGTAACCAGTAATAAAGTCAGAGAAAAAAGTCACAATTTTGGCTAGAGAGAAAAAAAAAGTCACAATTTTGGCTAGAGAGAAAAAAAGTCACAATTTTGGCTAGAGAGAGAGAAAAAGTCACAATTTTGGCTAGAGAGAGAAAAAAAGTCACAATTTTGGCTAGAGAGAGAAAAAAAGTCACAATTTTGGCTGAGAGAGAAAAAAAGTCACAATTTTGGCTGAAGAGGAAAAAAAGTCACAATTTTGGCTGAAGAGAAAAAAGTCCAATTCCGACTAGAGAGAAAAAAGTCCCAATTCTGACTAGAGAGAAAAAAAAAGGCACAGTTTTAACTAGAGAAAAAAAGTCGTAATTTTAGCTTTAAAAAGTCATGATTTTGGCGAGAGAAATAATGTCACAATTTTAACTTGGAAAAAAAGTCAGAATTTTGGTTAGGGTTAGGTTTTGTGAGTGACATATTTTGTATACATGAACCCATTGTAACAGATTTTTGAACCATGTTTATTAATGTCAATAATTTGCGTGGCAGGAAGAGTAAAAACTATTTTTCACTAAACCCAGGTATTGTAAATCTACAACAGCACTGAGCTCTGAGATTTCCAATATTCATGCTATTTTAAGGGATACTAATTGTTATTATATATACAAACAAATCTCAGTTGAATTATTCCTACTAGTTATTATACTAACCAAGCCTAAAAAATACTGATCATTTTTTTTTTTTTTTTTTTACTTGATGAAAATCACCCACCAGTCACAAAGTCAGAAAACAGCATAACTCACATGACTTTCGAAAACATTTTTTCACACTCAGAGTTGCCGAGGCATGGAATAAACTGCCTGCATCCTTTGTAGGCTGCCGAAACATTGCATCTTTCAAAGTCTCCATGCTTCTTGTAATCCGCCAACACTATATCCGATACCCCCCTCTACACACATATGCATGCACGCGCACACATACATGTATATTATTAATGTACGCTATTCATGTTCCTGACACTAATACATTATTCTATGTACTAGACATGATACTTTGAGGAGTTATGGAGCACCTGAGCACTCTACACATACATTTATATCATTACTGTGTGATATTCATGTTCCTGACACTAATACATTATTCTATGTACTAGATATGAGACTTTGATGAGTTGTGGTGCACCTGAGCACTGTACACATACATGTATATCATTACTGTGTGATATTCATGTTCCTGACACTAATACATTATTCTATGTACTAGACATGAGACTTTGATGAGTTGTGGTGCTCCTGAGCACTTTACACATACATGTATATCATTACTGTGTGATATTCATGTTCCTGACACTAATACATTATTCCATGTACTAGATATGAGACTTTGATGAGTTGTGGTGCACCTGAGCACTGTACACATACATGTATATCATTACTGTGTGATATTCATGTTCCTGACACTAATACATTATTCTATGTACTAGACATGAGACTTTGATAAGTTGTGGTACACCTGAGCACTGTACACAATAAATTTCATTTATAATACTTAATACTACCTGTTAACCATTCTATTTGAGAAATACACAGAAACAGTCTGAACATTTTCCTATTTCCTTTTTTTTTCTGTGACTTTTGTTTTGGTAACTATGATATTGTGACTTTAATTGATTTCTCTTTGAATTTCTCTATGAATCAAAAAAAAAATTAATCTGTTTTGAAGATAAAATAAATATAAAACCAGACATTATTATTTTATTTTCTCTCCATGATGGTTTTTCACACATACTAGGCTGGTGGTTCTCTGGAGGCTGAGTCACAGCAAGCCTCCTCAGGTTTCCAGGACCCTACTGAGTATTCCAGCTGATCTAACAGTGCTGTTATTTGGATATGTTTTGATTCTTCCTCAGATTTCCAATTCCTCCAGACTCTTTCCCAAACACATGAGAACTGTATTATTATTATTATTATTATTGTTATTATTATTTACTCCTTTTGAGTTTTCACATCAGTGTTAGCTGATGGTCTTTCACTGGAGTCTGAGTGACAGCAAGTCTCCTCAGGTCTCCAGGACTCTTCTGAGTATTCTGGCAGATTGCAGCAGTGCAGTGTTCTGAATGGTATCAACCCTTCCTCTGATTTCCAAACTTTCCAAACCCTTCTCCAATCCTTTTGGGACCGTTCCAAGTGCACCATTGGTATCACTTTGACTTTCATTATTATTAATATTATTATTATTAATATTTTCACTTCTTTTGAGTTTTTCATATCAGCCTAAGCTGATGGTCTTTCACTGGAGTCTGAGTGACAGCAAGTCTCCTCAGGTCTCCAGGACTCTTCTGAGTATTCTGACAGATTGCAGCAGTGCAGTGTTCTGGATGGTCTCAATCCTTCCTCTGATTTCCAGAATTTCCAATTATTATTATTATTGTTATCATTATTTATTCTTTAATACCTTTTTGTATGTATTTCATATTTGATTTCTAAGATTCTCAGAAAGAATGTTCTTTTAGTCAAAAGTTTGATTTCTTCTTTTATTAAAATATAGTAACATCTAAGCACCACCCAAAATTTGGTACAAACTGTTTGAGGACTGACAAATGTTACACAACAATATGAGTGACAACTAATAAAACAGAAATTGCTAAAATAGGATGAACAAAAAAAAGGATTTCTTTTTTTTCTTTTTCTTTCTTCTTTTTGTATTAAATCTATTTGCAGGGCATTAAAAAAAAAAAAATAATAATAAAAAAAAATCAGATTTTAATTTCTTTCTCCATAGAGTTCAGTAATTATATTTAAACTAAAATAATTACGCATACATTTCAAAATTGACTTTTAAAAAAAAGTTTAAACAATATAATTAAATATAATTACTGGACCGTTCAATTTTTCATCAGTTTTAATTAAAAAAATCTCAATTTTTGCTCACACCAAAAAATAGAATATTATTTTGATTTTTCGGACTGTTGTCCTCATCTTTATTGTAATATATAATATCATAATGTTTCAGTCATTGTACCTGTAAAGAAAGATATTTCCCCTACAAGATAGTTGGACTCATCCAACAGAACACATATAAAGATGCGAAATATGCAAGGTTATTCATAGTTGAGTCACTACTAATCGAGTAGCTAGTCATACTGTTGGAGAACTGCAGGTTGACTCTATTATTTATATTCCTGTACAAAAAGTAATAAACCTTTTCTGTATTTTCAATGTTGTTAATTGATTAATTCAATCACAACACTAATTACATTAGATGCATGACACTTACTGTTGGAGAACTGCGCATTGACTCTATTACTTATATTCCTGTACAAAAAGTAATAAACCTTTTCCGGATTTTCAATGTTGTATTTTGATTAATTCAGTCAAAACAGTACCCTCCAGCCTTTTTCAGGTGTACTTTGTCTGTCCGAGCATAGCAATGATTCAACCTTGGAAATCATTTTGAATAGTGTGTTCTTATATACCACTCAAAAAGATGAGGACAACAGGTTGAAAAGTCAAAACAATACATATCAAGCCTTTTCTCAAAAATTCAGACAAAAAAATAGAGATTTAAAAATTTTCATTTTTACATATATATATATATTATTTAAAAAAAAGAAAAAACTATCTAAAAAATCAAGATAATAATAATAAATAGTATCAGAGATGCTGATAGGTACGCGTCCTGCGTCACTGACGCACAAAAATCTAAAAGGACGCAGTAAAATCATATCCATGCATCCCAGGGTTTTTCTTTTTTCTCCCCTCACCATTTCAAGCTAACTGTAAATACATTTCAATAGTTTCTTAGAAATGAATTAAACAGGATAGATTACAAGGTAGGAGTTAGATGGCTTTAGTTGAGACCTATAAATTTTCCTGGGGGACTCATTCAAAGCAAATATGTGCGTCCCAGGATGCACTAGATCAAAAAGCTATCAGCATCACTGTATTATTCTTCTTCTTATTATCATTTATAAAAATTGTTTTCCATATTTCTATGTACTTGTAAAATCTAAGAAAAATTAGAATTCCGGCTTCTGCCTTTTTATAACCCAAGAGGAGATTTGCCAACAATGTGTGTTCATATATATCACATTTAGTTTGTTAAGAAAGTAATGATTAGAACATTGGGCATACCTCTAACACAGGAAGCAATCATATCACATATATGCACACACATTTTTAGAGAGCAAAGGCCATTTACAGTCTATAGAAGCAAAAAAAAAAAAAAAAAATTACAGGTACAAATAAAAATTATAGGTACAAAAAAAAATACAAATAAGAATTTATATTAAACACTGATTAAAAAAAAAAAAATACAAACAAAACACAGACACATTAAAAAAAAATGCTTTTCCTCCAAAAAAAGAGAGAAAAAGAAGGTAAAGCTGGAGGGATACAGCTGCAATAACGGGTAGAGATGAACCAAACCAGGAAGATCCGCGCGGGGGGCGGGGCAGGGGGTGAACGTGGCGGAGGAGGAGGAGGGGGGGTCATTCTTTCAAAGAATTAGGGTGAAGAAACATGGTAGATTTTGCCATGATAATTGATTACAGTGCAGAGGTTCAAGCCCAGGAAGAGGCAGCTAGATAACAGATACATATAAGTAATAATGTCTTTTGTCTTTCTTCTTCTTGTGTACATTATTTTTAATGGATTTTTTTTTCTTGACTAGGGAGGGGAGAATGAAAGTACCTACCCTCTTTAAGAAAAAAAAAAGAAAAAAAAAGATCTCTCACTCCCATTTTCATAACAGTCTCTCTTTTTTTTGTTTCCAATTTGTATGCATAATATTAATTCACATGTAGAATATTATTTTGCATGTATAATATTAATTCGCATGTGTAATATTAATTTGCATGTATAATATCAATTTGTATACACAATATTATTTAGCATGTATAATATTAATTTGTATGCACTATATTAATTTGCAGAATATTATTTGTATATGTAATATTACTTTGCATGTATAATATTAATTTGTATGTATAATATGAATTTGCATGTGTAATATTAACATGAATGCAGAATACTATTTGCATGTGTAATATTATTTGCATGCAGAATATTATTTGCATGTGTAATATTATTTGCATGTATAATATTATTTTGGATGTATAATGTCAGTAATAATATTAATATGCATGTATAATATTGAAGTGATGTTGCCAAGAGTAGTACATTTCAGTCCGTTTCAAAACATGTCCGTGTGCGTGTGTGCATATTTGTCTCGTACAATGAAACTGGAACAGAGAACATGGTCACTTAAATAATATTACTCAATTTTTGTTTCAAGAGTTTGTCCAATCCTTGGTTTCATAATACTCAGGTTGGCTACGTGCCTGTCACTCACTAAGAATCTTTGTTTGAGATTTTCAGAAGATTATTTTAAATATTCAAACATTGTTTTAAGAGTATCTCTATCTTTGTTGTTATTTTATCCTTTACATCATTTCACACAATTTATTCTCCACTTTTTTTTTTTTTTTTTTTTTTTTTAATTTTTTAAAAAGGTAAAATTTTATTTGCAACAGAATCTTATTTCAGATAGATTTATTTATTTATTTTTGTGGCAAAAAATTTTAGCTGATATATTCTTCTGCCATTAAAGTAAAGAACAGGGAATTTGGAATGAAGTAGCAGACCTGAACTCACACTTCCCTGTACTATTTTTCTATTTTATTCTTAACTGTATCCTGAGTTTAATTGAAGATTAAAAAAAAAAAAAAAAAAAAAAATTCCTGATCTCCCACCAGGCTGGATTAACAACAAGGTCTTTTTTTAATGTGAGGATTTTTTTTTTTAATGGGGCATCCAGAGAGGATCGAATTTCGCTATTCAATAATAATGGATATTCAAGACTAGCTTGCTAACCATTACACCATGAGGGGACACTTCTTGAGTTTTTAATGGCTGAAGAATAAATCGGCTAAAAATTGTTGGAACAAAGAAAAAAAAAAAAATTTTAAATTAAAGAAAAAAAAAATTTTTAATAAAAAAAAATTTTTTAAATAAATAAAAAAAAATTAAGTTAAAAAAATTAAAATTAGAAAAGAAAAAAAAAAAATGTAAAAAAAAAAAAAGAAAAAAAAAAAAAGGAATAATTCTCATTTCGAAATCTTAAAAGCGGCTACTTAAAAAAAAAAAAAAAAAAATGATTATCAGATTCTGCAGTAGATAAAATTTTTCCAAACGAAAACAGATGGAGAATGAACAGATGTGTATAAAGGAAAAGAAAATTAAAAAGATTAGGACAGGCTAAATCCCAAAAAATCTGATAGGATACTCAACTCGGTAAAAAAAAAAAAAAAAAAAATTCTCCATTTTCTTTTTCGATAAGTCTTTTTGTTGGATCCAAATATTAAAAACAAATTGATTCATTTCTACAATTCCAGATAAGTCCATCAAAAAAAATATTGATTGTGGATCGAAGAGTCAGGATAATCAAAGAGTGACGTGTGAGTCGGAGGGAGATACTGTAGATTTCAGATGAAGGAAAAAAAGAAAAAAGATTGAGGTCAGGGGGCAAACCCACCGCCGCCGTGCGTCAGTAGAGGAGGATTTTTTTCTGAATCGGTTTGCGGCACATGTGACACTGTTTTAGAACGTCACCGCATTCCTTGCACGTTGTATGGCCACATACGAATGCCATGTTCCAGCGACGTTCCATGCAGATCGAGCACATATACTGCTCCTCCAACTCCTGCAGCTGTTGGTGTTTGGACTCTGGTGTAGCCGACGATGAAGATGATGGTGACGACGATGAATGCTTAAACTGGGAACCATCTGAAAGTGGAAATAAACAATCAGGATGAAATGAAAAAAAAAAAAAAAAAAAATTAAAAGACAAAATAAAATCTTTGAATAATTTCAAAGTAATTTGCACGCAGTGGTTTCAAGTGTTTGTATACAAAAAAATTGCCTCAAAACACCCCATGTTATTAGTGCATTTAAAATCTTGTAATGTGTCTTACATATCACTAAGAAATTAAGGTTTACATAATATATGGTGTGGTTAATTTGCATACTGGTCTTAACAAAACCGGGTTTAATAAATAATTACTTGGTGTTATTGATCTCTAATATTATTGTTTTATACTCAAATGTATTAAAATCAATCCTATGAATGATTTTATATAGAAATCTAATCAAAATAAGTGTAAGCTTTCTTATTTGATTTTATTAGTCTTTCTAATTTGATATATTTGATTACATTAAAACTTAAATACTTACACCCGGAGGGTGCATATTCTTGCTAGTATTTTTAATAAATTTTCTATCAATAACCATTGGGTATTAAGTTAACAATAAACTGAAGTTAAATTGAAGACAAAAGTGTCAATAATTGATTGTTTAAGAAAAAAAAAAAAAAGAAGAAAAAAAAGGACTTACCAATTCCAATTCTGTTTGATACAGGCACTTTACACTTAATACATTTCTTGAACTTAATTTTTAGGCAACATTCTTCACAGGCAACAACATGTCCACATGGCTGGAACTTGACAGTGGCTGCATTTTCTGAACAAACCATACATTCACTGGTATTGCATGAAGGACTTTTTGCTGTCACATTTCGTGTCATACTACAAAAAAAAAGATTTAAAAAAATTAATATCAAGAAAATCAGAAGATGACTCAAAGGCTTTATGTAGACCTTCATATAGCAGTATGAATATTTAATTGGTTAGTTTTATGGCATGTCAACTCATTGGGGGTATTTTATGCTGAAGATATGAGAGATACTGCATTCCTGATGCATAAAAAATCTAAAATGACGCAGTAAAATCATATCCACACTTCCCAGTGTTTTTCTTTTTCCTTCCCTCACCATTTCAAGCTAACTGTAAATGCATTTCAATACTTTCTTAGAAACGAATTACACTGGATAGGTTACAAGGTAGGAATTAGACAGCCTTAGTTGTTTCCCCAGGTCATAAATAAAAACCCTTTAATTTATCAGGAAACTTTAGTTGGGACCCATCAAATTTCCCAGGGATTCATTCAAAGCAAATATGTGCATCTCAGATTGTATTGTCCTCGGCCAGAAAACGAAGCTTCCGGAAAAAAAAGACAAAGAGAAATATAAGAATATATATTTTTAAAAAAAGGGAAAATGAAAGCGAAGCTTTCTGGTCAAGGAAGCAGGGAGAAGATAAAGAAATATATAACAAACGTCCGTTATCAGATCAAAAGATAAAGATGCGTAGGCGTGTCGTCAATACAAAAAGCCCAAGGGTCGAGCTGACAGCAGTCAGACCCAGAGACGCCAGCCGGCAGCCAAAAAGGACACTTCACGTCTCCCGTCAGCAACCACCACTCGGGCACTCATTGTAAGCTCTGCGCCTTCACCACCCATAAACCAAAGAAAATAAAGAAGGGTCCTTGCTTTGTACATACGTATCTGTTGTTTATTGAAGTCCAGTAGTCGATAGTAGCTGACTACTACATACTTCGCCACGTGACCATATATACCCGCAATGACTACTTACTTACACGATTTAGAGTAGCAAAGAAGGCCAGTACGTAACAAGGATGCACTAAATCAAAAAGCTATTAGCATCACTTAAGACGTTTTGTTTTATACATTTTTGTTGGGTATTCAATTTTTCTTTCAAACTCTTTTTTTTAAAAACACATTTTTTTTAAATAATTCATTTTAATCTATAGATGGGACTCTAACAGGTATTACCACTCTAGGTTAGAGTGAACCTGGAAGTAAAGGCAATGAAAAGGTACTCCACATTACCCACAGAAAAAAAGAGAACTTCTCAACTGGTCAATTTTGCAGCTCCAGCAGATCACACTAGTTTCAACTAGTGGTTTTCACTGAAGTCTGGGTGACAGCAAGTCTCCTCTGGATTTAACAGTGCTGTAGTCTGGGTGCCCTCCATCATCATCATCATCATAATTTGTTTTAAATATAAATTCTAATTAAAGAAAATACTTAGTTTTAATCTGGAACATTGAAATTTAACAAGTATTTAAGAAATTTTTTTCTTTTTTCAATTTTTATACAAGATGTTTTAACAAGGGATGGTTAGAAAATGGGGTGTAAGGGAGATAAATGCGTAAAATCAACATAAATTAACAAGATTTTTTTGTGTAAATAAATGAAAATATATGGTAGACCGTATTGTAAAATTAAATGTATATTTCATCGATCTGGGTTATCAGGAGAGATAACTTTTTTAATACATTTGATGATCCGTACACAAAAATAAGATCGTTAGTAATGATTTTGTAAATGTATAAAAGCATTTGGAACAAATTGGAACTTCACCACTAGATGCGGTTTAGCATCATATCCAGGACAGATATTAAGGTCAAATCTATGGGTCAAATCGATCAAAATTAAAATTAAAAAATGTGTTTAAAAAAAAACCCAACAAGAATGAATAAAACCCAACATCCTTGTATTATTTAGACTATTCAAACTATTGTCCTCATCTTTATTGTTATATACACAATGTTTCGGCCGATGTACCTTCGGCCTTCTTCAGGTGTTTCTTGTTGCCGATCATGATTAATGAAATGAGAACAGTGTGTTACATAATTATGGATCCCTAATATCTTTTTAAGGTAGTGTAGAAATCATTATGGCGATCAGTACAGCTGATGGCCTTGAGAGTGAGTGACGGCGCTTGACCTCGATCTCACCTTGCGTTCTGCAGATGGAACGTGAGAACCGGAAAGCAATAGAAGGCCCCCTTCTGGTTTAAGGATACTAAGTAAGTAACTTAGTCAGTTAGAAGTTAGAAGCCGAGCTAGCAAGATGTAAGGATCCGCGCGCATTGTCTGGTCTGGGGGTTTATGAATAAAGTAACATCAAAAGTAAATCGAAGTCTTGTGTTTATTACCAAAAACTAACAATGACCCAGGGCTTCTGATAAGGAGTGATCCCCAACAGAAACCAGACCCGGAATCCTCAATAGAAGACCAGACGAGACCTTAGAAGATATACCAGGCCAAGATAGATGATAGACGATCAGAAGCAAATCCGGCCAGAAGAATAGACAACCAGAGTAAGAAGTAAGAAAGTATATAACATATAGATATTTAGTGCCAATAAAGAAGGGTATACAACAAGTGTACCCGCGTACATTGAATAAAGGGTTCGATTCAAAGTTCCATGAAGGCTTCAGAGTTCAAAGGGAAGGTTCCTAAATTTGACAAGAAGCAGCTAAAGAAGGTCGGAGAGTACATCGTCTGAAATGTTATGTATATAAAACAATCAGGATGAAATGAAAAAAAAAAAAAAATTAAAAGACAAAATAAAATCTTTGAATAATTTCAAAGTAATTTGCACACAGTGGTTTCAAGTGTTTGTATACAAAAAAATTGCCTCAAAACAGCCCATATTATTAGTGCATTTAAAATCCTGTAATGTATCTTATATATCACTAAGAAATTAAGGTTTACATAATATATGGTGTGGTTAATTTGCATACTGGTTTTAACAAAACCAGGTTTAATAAACAATTACTTGGTGTTATTGATCTCTAATATTATTGTTTTATACTCGAATGTATTAAAATCAATCCTATGAATGATTTTATATAGAAATCTAATCAAAATAAGTGTAATCTTTCTTATTTGATTTTATTAGTCTTTCTAATAAGATAAGGACAATAGTCCAAATAATACAAATTATAAAGTCTTATCTAAAAAATTCAGACAAATAGAAAAACGTCTTTGGCATAAAATAACCCAACAAAGGGTTGACATGCCATAAAATCCAACCAATCCTCTGTGGATTGAATAAAGGGTTCAGTTTGAAGTTCCGTGAAGACTCCCGATTACCACATGAAGGTTCCTGAGTTCAAAGAGAAATGTCCCCGAGTTTGACAAGAAACATGTGAAGAAGGCCAGAGGGTGCATCATCCAAAACGTTGTGTATATCTTATTATTATAATGGAGATTGTGGTTTTGTCTGTCTGTAACCGAAACTATATTACTATACAAGTCACAATTCCTTTAGTTATTTACATCATATTCTCCATGATTTTATTTTTATTTAAACCTCAATTATTAATAAAATTGTTTTACTTTACTTACACTGTTGACCATATCTACATACTAATAACATGCAATTGTATTTATATATACAACAAAATAGAGGTTTACAGTGTGAATGGGAAGGCTAATTTGCATATTTATATTAAAAATTTGATTTTAATAAATATATACTTAGTATTATTGATTTCTAATTGTTTGGTTTTATCTTGTTGAATATGAGCAAAAATCTCTTCAATAAATCTTAAAAGAAATCCCTTAACAAGAAGAAATAACTGTAATATTATTCTTTACTTCCTATTTTAACTAAACAGTTTAATTAGGAAAATTTACCAATGAAAGACGGGAGTAACGGAAAATGATGGAAGAGTTAGTTTCAAAGTTGTTCTATTTTTCAATCATACCCCCTCTGTTCAAAATTTTTTTATCTACATTATTATTCAGTTTCATTAGCCTTTCTAATTTAATGATATTTTATTATAAAATTTAACTAAAATACTTGCACCCGGAGGGTGCATATATTTGCTAGTAACAATAAAGATGAGGACAATAATCCAAATTATCAAGCCTCGTCTCTAATATTCAGACAAATAGTAAAACGTCTTTGGCATAAAATAACCCAACAAGTGTTCACATTTCTCTGAATTTTTTACATGAGGCTTGATAATTAGTATTATTTGTATTATTTGGACTATTGTCCTTATCTTCATTGTTATCTGTACGTTTCAGCTGATGTGCCCTCCAGCCTTCTTCAGGTATTTCTTGTCGGACTCAGGAATAAAGGGTTAGGTTCAATGTTCCGTAATGGCTCCTGATTACGACAAGAAGGTTCTTGATTACGATGAGAAGGTTCCCAAGTCCAACAAGAAATACCTGAAGAAGGCCAGAGGGTACATTATCCAAAACGTTATGTGTATAACAATAAAGATAAGGACAATAGTCCAAATAATACAAATTATCAAGTCGCATCTAAAAAATTCAGACAAATAGAAAAACGTCTTTGGCATAAAATAACCCAACAAGTGTTCACATGCCGTAAAATCCAACCAATCCTGTGCGTATTTATCAGTTGTCAACATGAAATGACCCAGTTTTCAAACAATAACAATTCCAAACACGTGACACTTTTTAAAATAGATAACATCGTTAAATGACATTCCTATTTAACGTTGAACATTTCAGGTATTTTCATAAACAAGCACAATTTGTGAAAGATTTTTCTAAAAAAAAAAAAAATGTCTGTGTGAAAAATACACTTCATTTTAAAACAATATTTTTTAAAAAAAAGATCTAGCGGATTGTCTATCCATTAATTTATTTACCTACCTAATTTTTTTTATTCTACGCAGATGATCTAGTGCTTCTTGCAAATATACCTGCATAAGCCAAATCACTGCTGCCTAGTCTAGAGAAGGCAGCAATTCAGATAAAACAGAGTTCATGTTGGGCAGTTAGCTGGTTGGGTTTTACGGCATGTCAACCGTTGTTGGGTTATTTTATGCCAAAGATGATTTTGTTTTATTCATTCTTGATGGGAACACAATTTTTTAAAACACATTTTTTTTCGATTCAACCATAGATGGAACCCTAACAGGTACTACCACTACGGGTCAGTGTGGACCTGGAGTAATGGTGATGCATCCTGCTTGAGGCAGAGGGGTTGGGTAAATATAAACCTAAAGGAAACATTTCTGAATTAGAATTAAACAACTTTATTCACATCCTAAGCAATAAATTAATTTGGTTTGGTTTGTTTTGTTTTACGGCATTTCAACCTCGGTGGGTCATTTAATGCCGACAAAGTTGTGAAATAAAATCATTCTTAATGGATAATACAATTTTGTTTATCAACTCATGTTTTTCTATTTAACCCATAGATGGGGCAATAAATTAAGTTGTCGGGGGTTGGCCTAAAGTCAATATCAGCCAGACAGTGAGGGAGTCTGTCCCTTTTCACTAACACTAGGCTAAGGAGATTGTTTTTGCATCTGAGGCGGGGCACTACACCTATCATCAGATCCCTGTGTTACTCATACGCTGAGTTGACGAGGGCCGGTATCGAGCCAGAAACCTTGTGATTCCTAGTCGGACACTCTACAGACTGAGCTAAACTGACCCATTCCTAAACAATAATGCCTTGTAATTATTTTAGAGGGAGTCAGTCCCCTTTTCACTAGCGCTAGACTAAGGAGATTGTTTTTGCTCCTTGTGATTCCTAGTCGGACACTCTACAGACTGAGCTAAACTGACCCATTCCTAAACAATAATGCCTTGTAATTATTTTAGAGGGAGTCAGTCCCCTTTTCACTAGCGCTAGACTAAGGAGATTGTTTTTGCTCCTTGTGATTCCTAGTCGGACACTCTACAGACTGAGCTAAACTGACCCATTCCTAAACAATAATGCCTTGTAATTATTTTAGAGGGAGTCAGTCCCCTTTTCACTAGCGCTAGACTAAGGAGATTGTTTTTGCTCCTTGTGATTCCTAGTCGGACACTCTACAGACTGAGCTAAACTGACCCATTCCTAAGCAATAATGCCTTGTAATTATTTTAGAGGGAGTCAGTCCCCTTTTCACTAGCGCTAGACTAAGGAGATTGTTTTTGCTCCTTGTGATTCCTAGTCGGACACTCTACAGACTGAGCTAAACTGACCCATTCCTAACAATAATGCCTTGTAATTATTTTAGAGGGAGTCAGTCCCCTTTTCACTAGCGCTAGACTAAGGAGATTGTTTTTGCTCCTTGTGATTCCTAGTTGGACACTCTACAGACTGAGCTAAACTGACCCATTCCTAAGCAATAATGCCTTGTAATTATTTTAGAGGGAGTCAGTCCCCTTTTCACTAGCGCTAGACTAAGGAGATTGTTTTTGCTCCTTGTGATTCCTAGTTGGACACTCTACAGACTGAGCTAAACTGACCCATTCCTAAACAATAATGCCTTGTAATTATTTTAGAGGGAGTCAGTCCCCTTTTCACTAGCGCTAGACTAAGGAGATTGTTTTTGCTCCTTGTGATTCCTAGTCGGACACTCTACAGACTGAGCTAAACTGATCCTTTCCTAAACAATAATGCCTTGTAATTATTTTAGAGGGAGTCAGTCCCCTTTTCACTAGCGCTAGACTAAGGAGATTGTTTTTGCTCCTTGTGATTCCTAGTCGGACACTCTACAGACTGAGCTAAACTGACCCATTCCTAAACAATAATGCCTTGTAATTATTTTAGAGGGAGTCAGTCCCCTTTTCACTAGCGCTAGACTAAGGAGATTGTTTTTGCTCCTTGTGATTCCTAGTCGGACACTCTACAGACTGAGCTAAACTGACCATTCCTAAACAATAATGCCTTGTAATTATTTTAGAGGGAGTCAGTCCCCTTTTCACTAGCGCTAGACTAAGGAGATTGTTTTTGCTCCTTGTGATTCCTAGTCGGACACTCTACAGACTGAGCTAAACTGACCCATTCCTAAGCAATAATGCCTTGTAATTATTTTAGAGGGAGTCAGTCCCCTTTTCACTAGCGCTAGACTAAGGAGATTGTTTTTGCTCCTTGTGATTCCTAGTCGGACACTCTACAGACTGAGCTAAACTGACCCATTCCTAAACAATAATGCCTTGTAATTATTTTAGAGGGAGTCAGTCCCCTTTTCACTAGCGCTAGACTAAGGAGATTGTTTTTGCTCCTTGTGATTCCTAGTCGGACACTCTACAGACTGAGCTAAACTGATCCATTCCTAAGCAATAATGCCTTGTAATTATTTTAGAGGGAGTCAGTCCCCTTTTCACTAGCGCTAGACTAAGGAGATTGTTTTTGCTCCTTGTGATTCCTAGTTGGACACTCTACAGACTGAGCTAAACTGACCCATTCCTAAGCAATAATGCCTTGTAATTATTTTAGAGGGAGTCAGTCCCCTTTTCACTAGCGCTAGACTAAGGAGATTGTTTTTGCTCCTTGTGATTCCTAGTCGGACACTCTACAGACTGAGCTAAACTGATCCATTCCTAAGCAATAATGCCTTGTAATTATTTTAGAGGGAGTCAGTCCCCTTTTCACTAGCGCTAGACTAAGGAGATTGTTTTTGCTCCTTGTGATTCCTAGTTGGACACTCTACAGACTGAGCTAAACTGACCCATTCCTAAGCAATAATGCCTTGTAATTATTTTAGAGGGAGTCAGTCCCCTTTTCACTAGCGCTAGACTAAGGAGATTGTTTTTGCTCCTTGTGATTCCTAGTTGGACACTCTACAGACTGAGCTAAACTGATCCATTCCTAAGCAATAATGCCTTGTAATTATTTTAGAGGGAGTCAGTCCCCTTTTCACTAGCGCTAGACTAAGGAGATTGTTTTTGCTCCTTGTGATTCCTAGTTGGACACTCTACAGACTGAGCTAAACTGACCCATTCCTAAGCAATAATGCCTTGTAATTATTTTAGAGGGAGTCAGTCCCTTTTCACTAGCGCTAGACTAAGGAGATTGTTTTTGCTCCTTGTGATTCCTAGTCGGACACTCTACAGACTGAGCTAAACTGATCCATTCCTAAGCAATAATGCCTTGTAATTATTTTAGAGGGAGTCAGTCCCCTTTTCACTAGCGCTAGACTAAGGAGATTGTTTTTGCTCCTTGTGATTCCTAGTCGGACACTCTACAGACTGAGCTAAACTGATCCATTCCTAAGCAATAATGCCTTGTAATTATTTTAGAGGGAGTCAGTCCCCTTTTCACTAGCGCTAGACTAAGGAGATTGTTTTTGCTCCTTGTGATTCCTAGTTGGACACTCTACAGACTGAGCTAAACTGACCATTCCTAAGCAATAATGCCTTGTAATTATTTTAGAGGGAGTCAGTCCCCTTTTCACTAGCGCTAGACTAAGGAGATTGTTTTTGCTCCTTGTGATTCCTAGTTGGACACTCTACAGACTGAGCTAAACTGACCCATTCCTAAGCAATAATGCCTTGTAATTATTTTAGAGGGAGTCAGTCCCCTTTTCACTAGCGCTAGACTAAGGAGATTGTTTTTGCTCCTTGTGATTCCTAGTCGGACACTCTACAGACTGAGCTAAACTGATCCATTCCTAAGCAATAATGCCTTGTAATTATTTTAGAGGGAGTCAGTCCCCTTTTCACTAGCGCTAGACTAAGGAGATTGTTTTTGCTCCTTGTGATTCCTAGTCGGACACTCTACAGACTGAGCTAAACTGATCCATTCCTAAGCAATAATGCCTTGTAATTATTTTAGAGGGAGTCAGTCCCCTTTTCACTAGCGCTAGACTAAGGAGATTGTTTTTGCTCCTTGTGATTCCTAGTTGGACACTCTACAGACTGAGCTAAACTGATCCATTCCTAAGCAATAATGCCTTGTAATTATTTTAGAGGGAGTCAGTCCCCTTTTCACTAGCGCTAGACTAAGGAGATTGTTTTTGCTCCTTGATTCCTAGTCGGACACTCTACAGACTGAGCTAAACTGATCCATTCCTAAGCAATAATGCCTTGTAATTATTTTAGAGGGAGTCAGTCCCCTTTTCACTAGCGCTAGACTAAGGAGATTGTTTTTGCTCCTTGTGATTCCTAGTTGGACACTCTACAGACTGAGCTAAACTGATCCATTCCTAAGCAATAATGCCTTGTAATTATTTTAGATCTCTTGATTGAACTATGTAATTAGTCTTTTCTTTTTTTTTAATTAGATGTGAATAATTACTTTAATGAGACAATTCATTATTTTTAAAAAAATTTTCTCTTTCTTCTTTAGATGAGACCCTAACAGATACTACCACGCCAGGTCAGAGTGGACCTGGGTGTATTCTAAAGCCCCAGCTGATAGAGTTCATCTGTTTTTAAACAAGATGGAGGTATCTCCATACTGAATGGTAAGCCTCTAAAATTAATAGACCAAGATACATGTGCACAACCAGAATCACAGCTGTGTCGGCTAGAGAGAGAGAGAAAGTGGCAAGAGGCATTACCCACTATGTAAACTCAGATAAATCAGACTTCATGCGTTTTTAAACAAGATGTAGACATTTCCACACTGGACAGTAACCCTCTGAAATTAGTAGACCAGTTCACATACCTAGGTAGTAATATCTCATCTAAAACTGGATCATTGATAATCCCAAGGGGTGTCGTGTTGCCCTGCTCATAGGGTAGACCATTTAAAGGACTTACAAAACCAAAATATAAACTTACTGTGTACTGGCAAATTGTTTAACCCTTTCTTCTAAAACTGGATCATTGATAATCCCAAGGGGTGTTGTGTTACGGTGGTTCTTGTGAAACAGGTTGGCACCCTGCTGGACCAGGTAGCAGGCAATCGCCAGACCAGAGCGTTCATCTTCTTCACTCAAACCAAGTTGAGAACGAATCTACAACAAAAAAAAATAAAATAAAATAAAAATAAATAATATAAAGAAATGTTTATAAGCAAGTTGGTGATAGCAGCCGCCAATCTCACCAAGGATCTTGACAGAGGTCTGAAACATTAATTTATTTCAAAATTTCCCATTTCAAGACAGGTTTAGAAAGTATTGAGACTAAGGCCATATTTACCAAGAGAGAAATGAACAATGAATGAAAAAATTAATTTTCTTGAAAATACAAACTGTGTTCAAAAAGTATTGAGGCTGAAGCTGTATTTAACAAGACAAAAATGAACAATGAATAAAATTAATTTTCTTCAAAATAGTCCCTTTTCAATTCAACACATATGAGGTGTGTTCAGAAAGTATTGAGATTGAACTTGTATTTACCAAGACAAAAATGAATAATGAATAAAACATTGATTTTCTTCAAAATAGTCCCTTTTCAATTCAACACGTATGAGGTCTGTTTAGAAAGTATTGAGATTGAAGTTGTATTTACCAGGACAAAAATGAACAATGAATAAAACATTATTTTTTTTCCAAAATAGTCCTTTTTCAATTCAACACATCTAGTATATGTTATATCTTGGGCATATGTCCTCTAGTCCATTTGCCTGAGTTCCTCCCTAGTCCATTTTAAGAATGGTCCAGGGTATCAAGGCAGACTGCCCAGGTACTTATATGGTTTCAAGTAACTAATAATAATATTTAGTAAATAATTATAACTTCAAGTAACTATTCTTAATACAAATAATTTGCACACAGTTTTATATATTTTTAAGTAACTACTAATAATCCTTAGTAAACAATTATAACTTCAAGTAACTATTCTTAATAAAAAAAATAATTTACAGTTATATGTCATCAATTATTTCTCCCAATTATGAATAACTTTTAAAAACAGATCTCTTGATGGGACTCTTGATGAGACTCTAAAACAGGTACTTACAGCATCCAACATGGGTGATTGTTCACTGTCTGTTGCAACTGTTTGTCGCATGAGAGCCAAATGCAAGCAAGTGTCTCCATCTTCATCTTCAACATTAATGTCCGCTCCTTTGGATACGAGAAGCTCTATGAAAGACATATGTCCCTGCGACACTGCAAGCAGTAATGGCGTCTGTAGTCGGTTGTTCCTGATGTCTAATCGTGCTTGGCCCTAAACGAGGTCGAAGAAATGAAGGACAAAAACAAAAATAAGCATAAAAGGAAGGAACAAAAAACGGTGCTGCTTTGGTACACAATCTACTTGCCAATGGGTAATTCCATGTCAAATCATCCAGGCCATGTCACCCATCAACTTCAATTTGTCCGAAATTTTGTCCAAGTGTGGATTATGATAAATTTAGCCATTCCCCAAAATCTAAGCTTCTGATTCCGAAAATTGGTGGAGTTATCTCCAAATTTGAGGGGGGGGGGCGTGAAAAATGGCGACTTTTTGTAACCTATTTTTGTTTGTAAAGAGAGTTCTAGAGCATCTCTACTCCTAAAAATTGGTTTATAAAAGCATTTTTGCCCGAGGAATCCAAAAATACTATCAAAAAAGGTTTTAAAGTCAACCAATTTTAAGTTATTGATGATTTCTGAATTTTTCATAGCAAGATCAATATCACAATGTGGCACAGCGTCTACGACAACAATTTTTTCTATTATCATTTCACATATATTGAACATTAATTATTGGTACCAAAAAGATAGTTTGATATAAAAAATTTTGGAATTGGAAGCTCAAATTTTGGGGATCATTTAATATTAACATAGTCCACACCTGGAAAAAATTGAAGGGGGTGGGTGACAATTTTACTTTTCTGGATGATTTGACATGGAATTACCCACATTATATATATATATATATATATATATGACTGAGAACGAGAAAGGAAAAAGAGCAAGACATTGTCTTGCCTGCCGGGATTGAACCCGCGTCCGCCTGCATGCAAAAACAAATGCGATTTAGGCACTGGACGGACGCGAGGTTTGACTGATGTGCCCGGATGTTTGGGTAATATGCCCATGAAATAACCAAAGCGAGTAGAGTGTGGCGTGACGAACAGACAAGCATTCGGCCTACGTGAGACGGCAAGTCAGAAAAGATTATTTCGACGACGGATTTCAGCTGCTGGTCGAAGACAAAGACTGTGTTAACCAAAAAGAAAGTTTGGCTTGCGAGAAGACGGTGGACTCGCTTCTTTTTGCCCCCCCTCTATTTTTCCCCCTTCTATAATATATATACTGTACAGTAGTGTAGGTTGATTTTTCACATGATTTGACATGGAATTACCCCCAATGTGATCTACTAGAGTTAAATTTTATTTTAGTATTTGATCTAGATATATCATTTCTCTTAGTTTTTCAAATACATTAATAACATATGCCCTTTTGGGGCCTGTGAATCTGGTGGCTTCGGCCAATGGACTGTTAATGAAATTAACAGCATGATCCCAGGGGGCCAGCCCCCAGGCAACAACACCTGCCCCCTTGATTTAAAGGGGCAGGGCTGGGTTTATTGCCCAGTGCCCGAGGCACCCCCCCTCTTTGAGGAGGAGTGTCAAGGGGATCCACACATTTTTTTGTGCCTGCCATCCCATGAGCTTTGGTTTGTGAGTGACCCCACATTAATAAGACCTTGTGTTTGACCTGCATAAGTGGGATGTGCAGTAAATACCTCATTTGTCTAAGTTCCAAAAGTTCCCTCTGGATTGTCCAGTTGGGCACATGTCAAACTGATATAAAGGTTGAGTTAATACAGTTCTAAGTGACAATCATCTCTAGGTTGCAGTTTCAATCCCAACCACAGGCGATAATAATATAGAATACTTAAACACAGTTTAACACTTATACTTGTACATTATTTGAAATGAACTTAATTATTATTAAGAACACATTTTATGATATTTTCGTGTTAAAACATGCAGTTGTATTGATTCAAACAAATTCGTATTTTCGGTGTACATTTATGGGAAAATGAAAATGGCCGACCAAAACAAACGGCTTCCTCAAAGTGAAACATACAAGGGGAGGTTACTCTCATTTATGTAGCTAATGTTCAGATTACTGATATTACTTACCACAGTAAGTAGAGTATTTGCCACTTCCTTGTGGCCATTCAAGGCTGCAAGATGAAGAGCAGAGAAGCCGTCATCTTTCTTTATATCAACAATATGTCGACACTTCTGTAAGATTCTTTCCGTTGCACTAAAAAGATAAGGAGGGAAGAGAAAAAGCAAAAAGAACATGAGTAGAAATTTGGTTAAAAATATCACATATAAAACTTACAGTTATTTCCTATAAGTCTAACATAAACAAAGGGGAACCACTCTTGACTGATAAATTATCTATGTTCCCATTAAACTAACCCTAAACCCTAACCCCATCTTCTTTTTCCTAGTAGATCAATAAATAAATAAATAAATAATTAATCAGTCAAGAGTGGTTCCCCTTTGTTTATGTTAGACTTATAGGAAATAACCAAACTTACATTGTCTTGTTTTGTGATTAAAACATAAACAAATCAATTATTACTTGGGTAAAGGCTAAGAGAATAAGTTGGAAGAAATTCATAAAAATAAAAAAGAAAGAATAGAAAGAGAGAGAAGGGAGATGGACTGATAGATGGAAAGTTATTGTGAAAGGGTTAAAAAGAAAGTGAAAGAAAGAAAGAATAGAAAGAGAGAGAAGGGAGATGACTGATAGATGGAAAGTTATTGTGAAAGGGTTAAAAAGAAAGTGAAAGAAAGACGGGTTAATTATGAGTTTGTAGAGGTGATAAATTTATGAAATATGTTTCATAAACTTAAAATTACTATTCTACTTCAGACTGGTATCTCTAATGCATTTTTATAGTAAAAACTGTCCAAACTATCATAATTATTCATATCAAGCCTCATCTCATAATTAGATACAAGTAGACTTATTTTTAGGTAATTAACTCTTAACGTACTATACCACCTCATTCCACCCGGTCAGAAGTCACATTTGTTTTTCTAATCCACCCCAAATGACAGCCTTTGTTTAAATGTAATATTAAACATATTTATCAGTCTTTGATTTACAGGAAATAACAGGTAACTTTAAATGAAAAAAACATTTTTAACCATTTATTGATAAATCCTTATAGGAATGGGGCTCTGGACTTTGTTTAAATGTAATATTAAACATATTTAGCAGTCTTTGATTTACAGGAAATAACAGGTAACTTTAAATGAAAAGGCCATTTTTAACCATTTATTGATAAATCCTTATAGGAATGGGGCTCTGGACTTTGTTTAAATGTAATATTAAACATATTTAGCAGTCTTTGATTTACAGGAAATAACAGGTAACTTTAAATGAAAAGGCCATTTTTAACCATTTATTGATAAATCCTAATAGGAATAGGGCTCTGGACTTTGTTTAAATATAATATTAAACATATTTAGAAGTCTTTGATTTACAGGAAATAACAGGTAACTTTAAATGAAAAGGCCATTTTTAACCATTTATTGATAAATCCTTATAGGAATGGGGCTCTGGACTTTGTTTAAATGTAATATTAAACATATTTAGCAGTCTTTGATTTACAGGAAATAACAGGTAACTTTAAATGAAAAGGACATTTTTAACCATTTATTGATAAATCCTTATAGGAATGGGGCTCTGGACTTTGTTTAAATGTAATATTAAACATATTTAGCAGTCTTTGATTTACAGGAAATAACAGGTAACTTTAAATGAAAAGGCATTTTTAACCATTTATTGATAAATCCTTATAGGAATGGGGCTCTGGACTTTGTTTAAATGTAATATTAAACATATTTAGCAGTCTTTGATTTACAGGAAATAACAGGTAACTTTAAAAGAAAAGGTCATTTTTAACCATTTATTGATAAATCCTTATAGGAATGGGGCTCTGGACTTTGTTTAAATGTAATATTAAACATATTTAGCAGTCTTTGATTTACAGGAAATAACAGGTAACTTTAAATGAAAAGGCCATTTTTAACCATTTATTGATAAATCCTTATAGGAATGGGGCTCTGGACTTTGTTTAAATGTAATATTAAACATATTTAGCAGTCTTTGATTTACAGGAAATAACAGGTAACTTTAAATGAAAAGGCCATTTTTAACCATTTATTGATAAATCCTTATAGGAATGGGGCTCTGGACTTTGTTTAAATGTAATATTAAACATATTTAGCAGTCTTTGATTTACAGGAAATAACAGGTAACTTTAAATGAAAAGAGTCATTTTTTGCCATTTATTGATAAATCCTAATAGGAATGGGGGAGGGGGCTCTGGACTTCTCAATAGGATGTTAAGAGTTAAAGTAAGAACACCTAAACCAGAACCCAAGTTTACTGTGGCCTGAGCGTTGTGTTTATACATAATAAAGATGAGGACAACTGTCCAAACTATCATAATTGAACAAATATCTATCGTGCATTATCCGTCTTTTGAACTTAAAAACAATTTGGTCATTGATCACTTAAAAGCAGAGAGATTTAGTTTAAAGAAGTCCGTGAAATTTTGAAAAAAGAAAAAAAAAACTACTCAATTATATTATGTCTCTTTCATTCGTTTGATTAAAAATAATAATAAAAATAACTAAAAGAAATACAGATTATCCAATTAGTCTAATGAAAAACTGAACTGTGTGTCATCAATAATTTTTAATTACCTCTTCTCTTTTTTTTTTTAATTATTAACTAAATTTTTCATTTAATTATTTCATTTTATATACATTTTTAATTACATCTTTGGTTTGGCTAACACAGTAATGTGTCCCAATTTTTTTTTAAGAGAGCAGTTGGTTGGTTGGTTGGATTTTACAGCATGTCAATCCTTGTTGGGTTATTTCATGCTGAAGACATTTAATTCATTTAATTTTATATACATTTTTAATTAATTTAATGAGAATGAAACACATAAAATTCTATGTGAGATAAAGACGGATCACCTTATTCCAGCAGGAGACCAGACCTAGTGTTGATTAACAAAAAAAGAGAGAACTGGTAGATTTTGAAGTTCCAGCAGATCACAGGGAGAAAATGAAAGAAAACGAAAAGATAGACAAAATCCTGGACCTTGCTAGAGAATTGAAAAAACTGTAGAATATGAGGGTGAAAGTGATAGCAATTGTAGTTGGTGCACTTGGCACGGTCCCCAAAAGTTTAGAAAGCAGATAAGAGAAATTGGAAATCAGAGGAAGAATAGGGACTATCTTGACAACAGCATTGATAAGATCGGCTAGAATACTCAGAAGAGTCCTGAGGAGACTTGTTGTCATTCAGACTCCAGTGAAAGACTATCAGTTAACACTGGTGTGAAAAACTCGCAAAAAGTGATATAATAATAATAATAAAGAAGTAAAGAAGGAAGAATTGAAACCATCCAGAATACTGCATTGCTGCAATCTGCCAGAATACTCAGAAGAGTCCTGGAGACCTGAGGAGACTTGTTGTCACTCAGACTCCAGTGAAATACCATCAGTTAACGCTGATGTGAAAAACTCAAAAGGTGTGAATAATGATAATACGAAAGAAGTAAAGAAGGAAGAATTGAGACCATCCAGAATACTGCACTGCTGCAATCTGCCAGGATACTTAGAAGAGTCCTGGAGACTTGTTGTCACTCAGACTCCAGTTAAATACCATCAGCTAAAGCTGTTGTGAAAAACTCAAAAGAAGTGAAAATAAAGAAGTACAATTGAAGTACTTACAAGTTATTCCCTTTAAGAGCTGCATGATGAAGTACATTGAAGCCTCGGTTGTTACGCAATGTGAAGTCAACACCCGGGTAATTAATTAAGAGGTCAATAATCTGCCTATTTTCTTTGCCAATCGCATCATGGAGAGCCGTATCTCCATAGGCATCCTGAAAAAGATACATAGATATATATAGATATTTATAAAGGAAAAGGTGACTTACCGGTGAATTTGGTCACGATGGTTAGATGGTGCAGAATTCAGTGAGGTAAGTCAGCGATATAACAAATACAAAGTGCTCAATACTAAGTAGAGCAAATTTATTATAAAATGGGTACAAGAGATAACCTACTCGAGTTTCACCATAAGGATCTTCAGGGTTAAATCCACTGAATTAATCGAGACACCGATTAATAGCAGTCGATTTCACGTGTGTGTTCATTGCATTAAAATGTTATATATATTAAATCTATAAGAATGAGAGGACATGTAAAAATACGAGATACAATATTTAACTAGTGAAAGCAAAAGTTTAATTGATTTACTTCATAAGATTTTTTTTTTCTCCTAATAAGATTCGGTTAAAAATTGACCATGTGTCACCTCTTGCCAGTTGGAGAAGTCTTGGGTAAATACAGAATTTAAACTTTTATATTTTAAAAACAAATGGTGGTAGAGGCAGGTAAAATCCCTGGGGGGGGGGGGTCAGTAACTCTGGTGTCTAATAAGTTAGCAATTTGATCAAACTCTCCAATTTCACTCTAAATTAGTTGGAGTCGTCTTTAAATGTAATCTTATATGATATTTGTGGTGTTTCTGTCTGTCTGTCTGTCAGAGGATACAATTGAAAATGAATCACTGTACCAAGATCAAACAAAGATTTTCTAGGATAGAATTTTACAAGGAATCCAGTGGTGGTATTTATATTTACTCCTGAATTCATTTGGAGTCACTAAGCACCAAATAACCGGCTGCAGTATGAGGTGGGAAAAAAGGGCTAAGGGGGATAACTCTGATAAATTTGCTAATCAAATGAATTTTCATATTGAGCATTCTGTTCATTAAAACTACTTGCATTAATGATAACACTTGTTAAATATTATGCTATATTTGTGGTGTCTCTCCGAAAAAGCAATTGAAAACAAAAAGCCCTGTTCTAATATCGGACCATATGACCTTTAGGCACCCCTTTTTGATCTCGATCCAGAAGGACATGTTTTTCATTTACACCGTCAATATCTGGTTGTTTGTTAACAACGTTTTTTTAGAGTTTTTAAATTATAAAACTAACATCTAACCGTAACCCTAACAAACAACCGGATATTGACGGTGTAAATGAAAAACATGTTGAGATCAAAAAGGGGTGCCTAAAAATCATATGGTCCCTAATATCAAACAAAACTTTTCTAGTATAGAATTCTATGAGGAATTCAGTGGTGGTATTTATATTACCCCTGAATTCCTTTGAGGTTTTATACTATATTTGCAATGTCTCTGTCTGTTGTCACAAATTTATCAAATCATAGAACTAGCACCTCTTAAAAATCACCCATTGGTGATAGTACCTGTCATGCTACACTTTAGGCACCCCTTTTGCTTTGCTGATTCATAAGAACATTTTTTCATTTACACTGTCAACATCCAGTTGTTTGTTAACAGACGATTTTTAGAGTTTTTTTTTAAATTATAAAACTAACCCCTAACAAACAACTGGATGTTGATGGTGTAAATGAAAAAAATGTACTTATGAATCAGCAAAGCAAAAGGGGTGCCTAAAGGTCATATGGTCCGCTGCTTCTAGTTAATCGGGAAGCCATGTTGCTGCAACATGTAACTAAATGTATAGAATTTGAATGGTAATTTATGAGAAAGTGCGTCCCGGTCTCCTGCCTCAAACAAACCCCTCAAAAATTGCTACCCGGTGACTATTAAAATAACAACCCAGCTCAGTCTATTCAAAACTATCCATCTATCTATCTATCTCAATTTGTTCATATTTATCTATATTACTTTAAATACTAAGATTTTTCTTTTATTCATGTTTGTTTAATGTCTTGTTTTTAGTTTAAATAAACAAGAATTACGACAAAAAAAGAAGCGACCCCCCCCCCTCAAATACATTTACTTGTCGAAAATATCTATCTATCTCCATTTGTTCATATCTATCTATATTATTTTGTTTGTTTATTTATCTCTCTCAGTCTATTCAAAACTATATATCCATCTTCATATCTAAACAAGAATTACGACAAATTACGATAAATAAACAAGAATTACGACGTGCTGGGGTTGTTATTTTGATAGTCACTGGGTAGCGGTTTTTGAGGCGGGAGACCGGGATGCACTTCCTCATATAGAGTTACCTCCCTTAGCAGTCTATTTTTACTGGAGGGACAAAATCCCTAAAGTCACCATTTAGTTCCGTTTCACCGCCTGGCGACAAATTCATTCTCTTGCACATCAGATGTTGTTTAAGAAAGACGTAAATTCTTCCACTCTCTGTCCAAGTTAGCTTCTATGAGGACCTAAGGTAAAGTCCATTTGAGTTTTCCTATTTAGCTTCTTAGTTATTCTCTCTTTAGCTTAAAGCCATTTCTTCTTTACTGACACTTAATTTATTACCTTTTTTCTCTGTACTAATCAGTGTTTACTTATTGTAATAAATTTCTCCTGTCTGTACCATTCTTCTACTCCTTCACGTTAATGTAAAAACCCTGTAGGCCCAGTAATTCTTTAACTCTTAATGTCCTATACCACCTCATTCCACCTGGCCGGAAGTCACATTCGTTTTCCTAATCTACCCCAAATGATAGCCTTTGTTTAAATATAATATTAAACATATTTAGAAGTCTTTAATTTAAGGAAAATAACAGGTAACTTTAAATGAAATGTCCATTTTTAGCCATTTTTTGATAAATCCGTAGAGGAATGGGGCTCTGGACTTGGAAAATTCTCAACAGGATGTTAAGAGTTTAATTCTTCCCAGTTTATGTCTTGTATTTAGCGATTAAGACAATACTATTTCAGACATTCCTTGTTACCCTTTAATGGCTACTAACCTCACCAAGCACCAACACTTTATGTAGCCTAGCTCTTTTGTTTAACTCTACACTCCTCGTCATTATTTTATTTAACTGTTAGCATTTTAGAACACAATGAATTCTTTTGTTGGTGTCAACTAATTTCTAATGAAAAAGTAAAGTGTAGAAGTTTATTTTTCTTTAGTTAACGTAAATGGTTTTGTTGAAAGGCAAAATGCAAAATCAAAATATATAAATTCTTTGAGGAAGCCATTTGTTTTGGTCGGCCATTTTCATTTCACCGTAAATCTACACTGAAAATACAAATTTGTTCGAATCAATACAACTGCATGTTTTACCACGAAAATATCATAAAATGTGTTCTTAATAACAATTAAGTTCATTTCAAATAATGCACAAGCACAATTAAGAACACATTTTATAATATTTTCGTGTTAAAACATACAGTTGTATTGATTCAAACAAATTCATATTTTCAGTGTAGATTTATGGTGAAATGAAAATGACCGAACAAAACAAACGGCTTCCTCAAAGTGAAACATACAAGGGGAGGTTACTCTGATTTATGTAGCTAATGTTCAGATTACCTCCTTGTATTAGTGGTAGTACAATTGTTCTAAGTGACAAAATGGCTACACAGTTTGAAAAATATTTTGTGATATGGGCAATTGACTTACCTGTTGACTAACCCGGATGTTGACCCTACCTGGAGGATCGAGTAAGACCCTAACGCACTTTACATATTGTTTATTTACAGCAACATGCAGAGTGCTGCATCCACCCTTATTCAATGCATTGATATTGGCTCCTTTGCTCAACAGTAACTCCATTACACCTGGTTGATTACTGAAAGAAAACAAAAAAAATACAATCACAAATAACACACAAACAAACATGGGTTAAATCGAATTTAACCGACCTAAATTCCACCATCGTATGTCACCCCCGCCAAAAGATAATGGTGACCAGTAATGCTGAGTGGTTTGTGACCCTGGTACTTGGTGGTCAAGTGACCTGCAACATTCCACTTTGACCCTTATTTGGGCTAGATGGGCTGTTGGAGAGGCGTGATCTGATCACTCGGCTGGTCATGTCAATCCCTAGCACATATAGGATTAAATCCTGATTGTATTCTTCAAATTTCTCTTATGGCAACACTTTTTATCATATGAAGGCCAGAAGGTGGTGGTTTTAGGGTCAATCACCAGTTTATTAATACACATCAAGTTATTTCTTCTAATTTATTAATACATATGAAGTTAATGAAAATTATTTCTACCACTTGGCAACTAGTGGTGAGGTTCCAATTCTGGAGTTTCAGTTTTTATTTTGTCTTATCAATTTTGAAGTAGAAACTTCATCTTCAGAGGTGTATATCAGAAATATAACATTTCTGATATACACCTCTGAAGATGAAGTTTCTACTTTGAGGCGTAACACAGATTCTAAAAGATACGTGGTTCAAAGTTAACTGACCTGAAAAAATGTAAAAGTTTTTAAATAAAATAACAGGTGCATTATATCTTTTATTCATTAATATAAAATAATATAAAAATTTTATTAAATTCGGTTAATTCCCTGATTTTTGGTATTTTTTTTTCTTTCGGCAGGGTGACATACGATGGTGGAATTTACGTCTGTTAAGTTTGATTTAACCTTTAAAGTTTAGTTAAACAAAAACAAGTTTAACAAAGCAACCTTTTAGATATGTACTTAAGTATTAGACTTAAGTAATTTATCAAATACACGGAATATCTGAATTTTTGTTAGTTGGTCATATTATTGCTTGCTACTGGCATTCTTCCTCAACATCATCTTTAAAATAAACTACATCACTGTTTAGGTCATATTACCCCAAATCATTAATACATAGAATAATATTATTATATACTAAACTAGCAAAATTACCCGGTCCATGACCGGACGAAAAGATTTTTAGGAACACTAAGGGGTTCTTAAAAATAAATTTAAAAAAAAAAAAAAAATCACTGAAAATTTATGTATTACAGTTTATTTTAGGGATCTTTTTTTAAACATTGAAAATATTTTTTAAAATGTAATCCTGAATTTTTTAGTGTTTTGAAATAATTTTATGTCATAATATTAATGACTGGAAGCTGATATTCTTTCTTTCTTTCTTCTTTCTTCTTTGGGTAGCTGAAAAAATCAGCACGCAGGCTTCTGCTGATACACCAGAAGCAGCAGAAGCTATGCTTTAGCTTTCGAAAAATCGTTGGATTTTTGTTTGATTAATTAATTATATCCCTTAATCAGTAAAAATCATTAACCAAATTTGGAGTGTTTCTTAGAACAATATCAACGTGTATGGAAGATTTTGAATCTGAGTGACCTCCCGTTTTGGAGTCATACGTCGACACGTACATACCAAAATCTCTCCTTTATATATTAGATTATATATCTTTTTATTTATCTTTAATCTATGTATTATATATCTTTTTTTATTTATCTATTTTTTTAAATATTCAATATTAATATTAATAAAATAAATCAAAGCTGTTTTTATAATTGAACATTTGAATCCTTTCCATTGTAAAAATGACAATTTAAATAAATAAACTATAAATTAATTAAAAAGTTGTATTATTATGGAAAAAATTATTTGCAAAATTTGTAATCAATTTAAAAAATTATTTTTTGCTCTTGCCATTTTTTCAGTAACTAAAAGTTAACTAAAAAATTTACAAATGAATAAAAACCTATGATTTTGTGTAAAATTTATGTGTAAGATATTCAAATTAATTATTTAATTAATAATTAATAGATTCATGCAACATTTTACTTGAGGGGGAACTAAGTTTCCATTTCAAATTACTTTATTTATCTATATTTAATAAATATGATGATTTTACTTACTTATGATACAAACCCTCTAACATTGAATTGTTAACTCCCGTCCCCACAGGCAATATCTTCAAAAAATTTATTTTACTCCATCCAGAGAGTGTTATTTTTTTTGCTAGTATATATATATATATATATATATATATATATAAATGGAGATTCAGTGTCTGTCTGTAACCAAAACTACATCACTGCTTACATCACAATATCCTCAGGAATTGCATAAGTTTATCAATGAGTATTCAATTCATAGTCAAATCATTAATACATAGAATAAAGAACAACCCTGTATCATATATACTCAGAAATGAAGTATGCAATATTAAACGGTCCACATTGTTTGTTAAAACAAGTTTTAATAAATACATACCCAACATATAGAGTTTTATGAGAAAATTATTTACAAACAAGAAATGGTCACATAATGTGTTTTTACATTAAATTTGAAGATTTTTGTATATTTAACTGTATCCGGTTTAGGTTTGCACATGTCAAAGATCTGTTTATATTTTTTATTTTTTACGAAAGAGCATGTAAAAAAAAAAAAAAATCCTTTTATGTAATTTTGGATGTCGATAAAATCTTTTAAAAAGTATATATTTTTTTTTACACTTGTAAATTCATTTTGTTTTGTGGATTTTTTTGCAAATAAATTTCCAAGACTAACCCAAAAGCTGAATAATGCAATGCCGTATCTCCATCATCATCGAGCACCTCTAAGTTGGTTCCAGCCTCCAGCAACAACAAAATTATCTCTTTATGGCCCTGGTGACTGGCTACCTGTAAAGCAGTCTTGCCTGAACTCTTCTGGTCGACCTGGAGTACAAAAAAAGAAATTACAATCAATAAAATAACAACCGAGAGAAGAAAAAAAATTTGTCTGACAACTAAGGCCTTTTTTACTCAAATGTTTTGTTTAAATTCTGATTTGTTCTACTTCAGTCATACAAGAACCAAGGTTCCACTATATATATATATATATATATATATATATATAATATATTAATGATTTGAAGACAATTACAATGCGTATAAAAACTAAAAACAAAAAGATGTTATTTTTTTGTCTTATCGATTTCGAAGTAGAAACTTCAGCTTCAGAGGTGTATATCAGATACACTGATATACACCTCTGAAGATGAAGTTTCTACTTCGAAATCGATAAGACAAAAAATAACATCTTTTTGTTTTTAGTTTTTATACGCATTGTAATTGTCTTCAAATCATTAATATATTATAACATATTTAACAATGCTTCAAGCAAATTACCAATTACATACATTATATATATATATATATATATATATACACACATATACTAGCTAAAGTACCCGGTCCATGACCGAACTAAAAAAAAAATAGGAACACCAGAGAGTGAGTGGGGAAAAATAAGAGGAAAATGATTTATCAAATTAAAAAAAAAATCGCTGAGAATTGTCTAATGAATAAACAATAAAATAAACGTTAAAATTTGAATTAAATATTTAAAGTTAAGAATTCGGGTATTGTAATATTCCTTTATTTTAGGATTAGTTTATTTTATGTAAAATGTTTGAAAGGACATTTAATTACAAAATAAGGGGAATTATCTGATTTTAATGAAATTTTCAGTGTTGAATTATCAATGAATGAATTTTATAACGCATCAGTTATTTTATTTCAAAACTTTCTGATTTTTTCAAGTCCCTTAACTTTGTCGACACGTACATACCAAACTTCCTTTTATATATATATATATATATATATATATATATATATATATATATATATACAAGTTGTTTTTATATGTCGTAAGGAAGATTTCTTCTCTGGACTTTTGGATTATATATATATATATATAGTTCCACTTTACTACATGACACTTACCTTATCTGGATATTTGGTGATAATGTCCCTAACGATATCTATATGTCCCTGAGCAGATTCCCGTACCAAGCGGTCAAGGCCTGTGTCCTTGCTGTGTATGGCTAACAATTGTTCCAGCAGTTCACTTAAGTTACCTGGGAGAAAATGGAAGAAGAACATTTCAATTACTTATATAGTAAAAAGTGATCAGAATAAAGAAACATTAGGTTGAATGCATAGACAAATACAATCTCTAATAGTAAATGTGAATGTCAGTGTGTCACATTTTTTCAACTTTACTACTAGTAGCTGTAGCCCAACATATCATACCATTTTATAATCAGACTGACCCTGTGAGCAAATTAAAAACATTCTAGGCTGAATCGGAATCCACAATTCTGAAATTTTGGATTCCCAAGTTTTAATTACTGCATTTTTCCAACTTTAAATACTAGAGGTCGTGGACCAACATATCATACCATTTTAGAACCAGACTGACTCTGAGAGCAAATTAAAAAAACATTCCAGGCTGAATCTGGATCCACAATACTGAAATTCTGGATTCCCAAGTTTTAATTACTGCATTTTTCCAACTTTAAATACTAGAGGTCGTGGACCAACATATCATACCATTTTAGAATCAGACTGACTCTGTGAGCAAATTAAAAAACATTCGAGGCTGAATCTGGATCCGGATCCACAATACTGAAATTTTGGATTCCCAAGTTTTAATTACTGCATTTTTCCAACTTTAAATACTAGAGGTTGTGGACTAACATATAATATCTTATTATAATGGAGATTGTGTGTTTTTCTGTCTGTAACCGAAACTATATTCCTACTCAAGTCACAATTTCCTTTGTTATTTACATCATATTCTCCATGATTTTATTTTTATCTAAACCTCAATTATTAATAAAATTGTCTTACATTATTAATACTGTTAAATATGTCTACATACTGACAACATGCAATTATGTTTATATATACAACAAAATAGCAGTTTACAGTGAGAACGGGAAGGCTAATTTGCATATTAATATTAAAAAATCGAATTTAATAAATATGTGCTTAGTATTATTGATTTTTAATTGTTTGGTTTTATTTTAATGAATATAAGCAAAAATCTCTTCAATGAATCTTAAATGAAATCCATTAACAAAATAAAATAACTGTCATTTTATTCTTTACTTCCTCTTATAACTAAATACTTAAATTAGAAAAAATAACAATGAAAGACGAGAGTGATGGAAGAGTAAGTTTCAGTTGTTCGATTTTTCATTATACTCCCTCTGTTTCAAATTTTTTTATCTGTATTCTTATTTAGTTTCATTTGCCTTTCTAATTTGATACGATATTTTATTACATTAAAACTTAAATACTTGCACCTGGAGGGTGCATATATTTGCTAGTATATATAAAGATGATGATGATGATGAGGTGGAGAAGGAGAGGGGGGCAAAAGTTCACCTTATATTTGCAATTTGATAACAATCATATTTTAATAACACAAAAACTGGAAGAGTTGAAACACAAAACCTTTGACTCTTACTCCTCCTCTATTTTTGGCACCACCAACTCCAAATATTCATTATATAATTAAGTGATTATCCCAACAAATAAATATGAATTTATCATACGAGGAGTGTGCACTGCATAACTTTACATACTAAATTAGGGCCATCTAAAGTGTAAATTCATCTGTAATCATAGTAGTTTTGCCAACTCCGACTACATTGAATTGCAAAGTTTTTGGTGTTGAGGGTCAGAAAAATGATTTCTTCAGGCTGAGAATTGGTATTTCTCTGGTCAGGGATCACGAAGGACATCCTTTGGAGAGGGAGGAAGAAAATGTAATAATGATATAATAAATGATATAAAAGTTTTCTTCTTCTCTGAAGGCATTTTGATTCGAAAGTAGTCACAAGGTCTACTTGTTGTTTATGGAGGGGATTTAAAAACATTTTTGTTTTTAAATTGGGAACGAGGGGGGTGGGGATGGTGGAGAGGAAGGAAGGAGGCTTTAGTGTGGGTGAACGTTCGGGTGGGGTTGAATTTCAAAGAAGAGCTACTACCTCTAACCCATAGCCTTGATATTTCTTTCACTCTCGCTTATTTATTCGCTCATTCTCTCTCTTTCTCTCGATGTGAGTCAGAAAAAGAAAGAAAAAGTCAATCTTAATCTCCCGCAGAAGATTTAAATAATGAAAAGATGAAAAGGATACTTTTTTTTTTTTTTTTAAATTTTTTATTTATAATTTTTCTTTTTTCTTTTTAAAAGCAGAAGGAATGAGATTAAAACAGAAAGAAGGAAAGTAATAGAGAATATCCTGATCCTCAAATGTCAAAATGTGTACAGTGAGTCAGAGAGAGAGAGAGAGAAAAGATGAAGAGATTTAACGTTGGGATTTCCCCCTTTGATATAAAAATGAAAGCAGATAAAAAAATTTTTTTAAACGAGAAGAGAAACTGAAGGAAGAGATCGTAAGACAAAACACATCCATTCCAACAGACACTGCGAAATACAGAGGCACCTGACAATACTTCAATGCCGTACAAAAAAAACCCCACACACACATACATAGATGCACGCACACAGACAACAGATAGAAATCTTTTTTCCAAGTTTAAAATCTTCAAAATAGGATAACAATTTATAATAATAATAATAATAATAATAATAATAATAATACTGATGAAATAAATAAATAATAATAATAATAATAATACTGATGAAATAAATAATAATAAAAATAATAATAATAATGAAACTAATAATAACAGTCCAAGTTTAAAATCTTTAAAATAGGATAATAATTTATAATAATAATAATAATAATAATACTGATGAAATAAATAATAATAATAATAATAATAATAATAATAATAATAATAATAATAATGAAACTAATAATAACAGTCCAAGTTTAAAATCTTTAAATAGGATAATAATTTATAATAATAATAATAATAATAATACTGATGAAATAAATAATAATAATAATAATAATAATAATAATAATAATGAAACTAATAATAACAGTCCAAGTTTAAAATCTTTAAAATAGGATAATAATTTTATAATAATAATAATAATAATACTGATGAAATAAATAATAATAATAATAATAATAATAATAATAATAATAATGAAACTAATAATAACAGTCCAAGTTTAAAATCTTTAAAATAGGATAATAATTTATAATAATAATAATAATAATAAATAAATAATAATAATATAATAATAATAATAATAATAATACTAATAATAACAGAATTTAAAATAAAATAATAATAATTTATAATAATAATAATAATAATGAAATAAATAATAATACTGATGAAATAAATAATAATAATAATAATAATAATAATACTGATGAAATAAATAATAATAATAATAATAATAATAATAATAATAATAATAATAATACTGATAAATAATAATAATAATGATAATAATAATAATAATGATGAAATAAATAATAATAATAATAATAATAATAATACCTAATAATAACAGTCCAAGTTTAAAATCTTTAAAATAGGATAATAATTTATAATAATAATAATAATAATAATAATAATAATAATAATAATACTGATGAAATAAATAATAATAATAATAAATAGAATAGAGAATTGGAAAAGCTGTAGAATATGAGGGTGAAAGTAATACCAATTGTAGCTGGTGCACTTGGAACGGTCCCCAAAAGTTTAGAAAACAGACTGAAGAAATTGGAAATCAGAGAAAGAATCAAACCATTCAGACAACAGCAGTGTTGAAATTGGAACTAAAATACTCAAAAGAGTCCGGGAGACCTGAGTAGACTTGTTGTCACTCAGACTCCACTGAAAGACCATCAGCTTATGCTGGTGTAAAAAACCTACAAGGAGTGAAATAATAATAATAATAATAATAATAATAATAATAATAATAATAACATGACCCGGGTTGGGAAGGTGATCCACTGGGAATTATACAAAAAATTTAATTTTGACCATACAACAAAATGGTATATGCATAAACCAGAATCTGTTCTTGAGAACGAAACACATAAATTTCTCTGGGACTTTGAAATAAAAACGGATCACCTTATCCCAGCAAGAAGACCAGACCTAGTGTTGATAAACAAAAAAGAAAGAACTTGTCAACTGGTGGATTTTGCAGTTCCAGCAGATCACAAGGTGAAGCTAAAGGAAAATGAAAAAAAGGACAAATATCTGGACCTTGCCAGAGAACTAAAAAAGTTATGGAATATGAAAGTGAAAGTGATACCAATTGTAGTTGGTGCACTTGGAACGGTCCCAAAAGGATTGGAAAAGGGTTTGGAAAGTTTGGAAATCAGAGGAAGAATTGAAACCATTCAGAACACCGCACTGCTGCAATCTGCCAAATACTCAGAAGAGTCCTGGAGACCTGAGGAGACTTGCTGTCACTCAGATTCCAGTGAAAGACCATCAGCTAATGCTGATGTGAAAACTCAAAAGGAGTAAATAATATAATAATAATAATGAAACTAATAATGACAGTCCCAAGGGTTTGGAAAAGAGTCCGGATGAATTGGAAACCAGAGGAAGACCATCCAAATAACAGCATTGTTAAGATCAGCTAGAATACTCAGAAGAGTCCTGGCGACCTGAGGAGACTTGCTGTCACTCAGTCTCCTGTGAAGTGACAATAATTCAATGCTGTACAACAAAATACACACATACATAGATGCATGCACACAGACAACTGACAATATTTTTTCCAAGTTTAAAATCTTCAAGATAGAATAACAATTTATAATAATATTAAAATAATAATGAAACTAATAATGACAATCCCAAGGGTTTGGAAAAAAGAGTCCGGATGAATTGGAAATCAGAAGAAGAATCAAGACTATCCAAACAAAAGCTTGTTAAGATCAGCTAGAATACTCAGAGGAGTCCTGGAGACCTGAGCAGACTTGCTGTCAATCTCCTTGGTCTAGTGCTAGTGAAAAGAGGATAGACTCCCTCATGGTTTAGCTGATACTGATTTTAAGCCACCCTGACGATTTACTTACTTTTTACTTATAATAGAGATTCAGTGTCTGTCTGTAACCAAAACTACAATACTGCTTATATCATAATATCCTCAGGAATTTCATATGTTTATCAATGAGTATTTAATTTATAGTCAAAATCATTAATATATAGAATAAATCTTATTTATTAACGATGTCTCTATGAAAATCTGAGATAGATTTGCCTAAAAACAGCCCATGTTATTAGTGAGTTTAAAATACTGAAATGTGTCTTATATATCACTAAGAAATAAAGGTTTACATAATATATGGTGTGGTTAATTTGCATACTGGTTTTTACAAAACCAGATTTAATAAATAATTACTTGATGTTATTGATCTCTAATATTATTATTTTATTCTCCAACATATTAAAATCAATCTTATGAATGATTTTATATAGAAACCTATTAAAATATAATTATATTAAGTGTAATCTTTTTGTATGCGTTATTTTAATTTTGTTCTAATTTGATATACAAGGTGTGTCAAAAAATGATTGAGATTTTTTGTACTTTTGACACACCTAGTATTCTGAAAAAAAAAACAAAAAAAAAAAAACAACAAACATTCCATTCATTCATTTTTTTCCAGAATACAAGGTGTGTCAAAAAAGTACCAAGCTTAAAGCTGTATTTACAAGAGAGAAATGAAAAATGAATGGAGCATTATTCTTTTTTTTTCAGAATACAAGGTGTGTCAAAAAGTACAATAAAAAAATACTTTTCTGACACACCTTGTATTTCATTACATTAAAATTTAAACACTTATGCCCGGAAGGCAGATATTCTTGCTAGTTTTAATAACAACAAAAAAAAAAAAAAAAAATATAATAAAAAAAATTTTAAAAATAGATAAATAAATAAACAAAATAAAAATTATTTACAGTTCAAAATAGTGCTTGATCTTTTTAAAAAAATAAATTCGTATTTTATGAAATTGAAAAAATTTTCAAAAAATATTTCTTATGAAAAAAAAAAGAAAAAAAAGAAAGCCTTCTTTGTCTTTAACTTAAAATCTTATACTTTGTATCGTTGGCTTAAGAACAATAATATAATTTTTTGTAGCTAAATATTGATTAAAATATATGGCATCCTTCTAAAAAAGATTTGACCTTGGGTTTTATTCTGTCGTTGGAATGGCTTATGTAAAATCGCCCCCCCCCTTTCCAGTAGGATTATTGATAGATCTGCAGATAGTAAGGTCACTTGTAACAGCAGAGTCAATCTGTTTTCGTGGTGTACGGCATGTCAACCCCTGTTGGGTTATTTTATGCCGAAGATGTTTTGTAAAAAGACATCCTTGTAGAAGATCAGTCATGATACTGCTGTATCGCAAGGTGGAAAGATACACACATGAATGTTGGGCTTAACACATTTATTAAGCACCAGCATCCGGTGCTAAACGGTTGTTTGTTAACAGACGATTTTTAGAGGTCTTTTTTTAAATTATAAAACTAACCCCTAACCCTAACCCCTAACAAACAACAGGATGTTGACGGTATAAATGAAAAAAAAATGTACTTATGAATCAGCAAAGCAAAAGGGGTGCCTAAAGGTCATATGGTCCCAAAGATTAAATAAGAAACAAATATTGGAGATATTTCTTTTTGTAGTGTGATTCTTGTTCAATTCCAGAAGAGAAAATAAAAACAATGAAATTCTGTTCATTGTGTTTTAGACATTCATATTCTTAAAGTCAGAAAAATTTCAAATGAAAATTTTGCTTTTGTCTCTTTAAATTTTGACATTACTGGAATGTTTAAATTATTTTTCAAAACAGTCAGTGAATGTTTATATATATATATATATATTCATGTAGATTTATTTTTCAAAAGATTATGATATTATATACATCTATATACAGATACATACATACATATATATATATATATACTTTCACATATATATATACAGAGAGAGACAAACACACACACACACACACACACATATATATATATATATATATATATACAACACACACACAGACAAACACATATATACACACACACAACACAACATATATATATATATATACATACACACACACATATACACACACACACACACACACATATATATATATATATATATATATATATATATATATGAGAGAGAGAGAGGTGGGTGGGAAGATAAAAGATTGCCATATAAAAAAGAAAAGAAAGTCAGAAATATTATAAAATCAATATAAATAGGTAAGTATTTGCATATAACCAAATGATGTACATGCATCCAAGAACAAGATAACTATATTATATATATATATATATATATATATATATATATATAGAGAGAGAGAGAGAGAGAGTGGGGGGTATTTTGTATTGGAGAAAGGAAAATAAAGTGCTGATTTGAGTTGTTAGAACTGTATTATTTATTTGCTATACAAATTACAAGGTGTCTTTTAACCTTGGAAACAATATGAAAAACAATATGATTGTCTTGGGATAAGTGGCTAATACACTGCTTTGAAACTAATGGTGACAGACGCCTCTTCATTGTATAGTACACAATAACATATATATATGTATAAATAAATAAAAGAAAACATTAATTACTTACCAGGACCATCATCCCTATCATTAGTTGCCAAGGTATTGTTCATATCCGTTACACCTGGTGGTGGAGTAATACAACACATTGGGTTGTAAGTCCATTTTTTACCATTGACAGACACAAACAAATCTCCATCTGGGTAAATCTGTAGAACTTTTCCAACTTTCCCCAAAGCCTGGAAATTGCAACAACAAAAAAAGAGGAAAAACAAAAACAAAGCATTATTAAAACTGGAAATACAAAAGAATTGGTAATTTTCACCTTTAGTTGTTAAAATCCATAACATAAAATTGTGCGTGCGCATTATCTGAAATTAACTTAATTGTTATTAAGAACACATTTTATGATATTTTTGTGTTAAAGCATGCAGTTGTATTGTTTTCGAAACGATTCTAAGATTTGTATATTTCGCACGGACACATTCAAAATGGCTACCGTCTTGTTTCAAAGTGAAAGTCAGTTGGCTAAATTCCTAGCATAAAATTGTGCATGCGCATTATCTGAAATCAACTTAATTGTTATTAAGAACAAATTTTATGATATTTTTGTTTAGAATAGAAATTAGAAGGCAATTGACAATGCAATGGAATAGGTGTTGAAAATGATGTTTATTTACCTGTTTCCTAAATATTTTGGGGATAAATCCCATCTTCAGAGGTTTTAGAAGTACTTGTGTTTTTTTAGTACTTATCTTACAGCGCTGGCGTAAACGTTCATTGTTTATTAAGTTAAATAAAGGAACGCCAGATGTTTGAAAATGTTTGGGGTTTTTCCGTGGTGAATCGTCGGCCCGTTCGTGCATGCGTGTGTGCAGTTTCAAATATGGATCTTTGAAATTCTTTTAATTCTTTGTGTTAAAGCATGCAGTTGTATTGTTTTCGAAACGATTCTAAGATTTGTATATTTCGCGCGGACACATTCCAAATGGCTACGGTCTTGTTTCAAAGTGAAAGTCAGTTGGCTAAATTCCTAGCATAAAATTATCTGAAATGAACTTAATTGTTATTAAGAACACATTTTATGATATTTTTGTGTTAAAGCATGCAGTTGTATTGTTTTCAAAACGATTCTAAGATTTGTATATTTCGCGCGGACACATTCAAAATGGCTACCGTCTTGTTTCAAAGTGAAAGTCAGTTGGCTAAATTCCTAGCATAAAATTATCTGAAATGAAATTAATTGTTATTAAGAACACATTTTATGATATTTTGTGTTAAAGCAGGCAGTTGTAATGTTTTCGAAAAAGTTTCTAAGATTTGTTTACCTTGCTAAGAACTAAAAATTAAAGTTGATGATGAACTCACCATTTTCATGCTGTCAGTCCATTCACCGTGCTTTTTTTGATATTCTTTTACTTTGTGAATGTCATCGATGATCTGAACCACATCTCCCACAGCAAATGACTGGATCTAGAACAAGAAAAAAAAAAAAAAAACGCAATATTTATTTCATAATTGGCTAAAAATCAAAATACAAAGTTTCTATACAAAAGACAGAAAAAAAAAAACAAGACAAATGAGCAAGGAGAAGGCAGCAGAAAAAAGATACTGAAATTACAAATGGAGGATTTTTTTAAAACTAATTTTTTCTATTTAACCCATAGATGGGACCCTAACAAGTCAGTGATGCAGATAGGTTTTTGATTTAGTGTGTCCTGGGATGCACATATTTGCTTTGAATGAGTCCCTGGCAAAATTTATGGGTCCCAACTAAAGCCGTCTAACTCCTACCTAGTAACCTATCCCATGTAATTCATTTCTAAGAAACTATTGAAATGTATTTACAGTTAGCTTGAAATGGTGAGGGAAGAAAAAAAAAGAAGAAAAACACTGGGATACATGGATACAATTTTACTGCATCCTTTTAGATTTTTGTGCATCAGCATCTCTGCAGGTACTACCACTCCGGGTCAGAGTAGACCTGGAATAATGGTGATGAAGGAGTATACAAATGGGACAGAAAAAAATAAGAAAAAAGCTGAAGAAAATCTTTTGAAAGTTTACAAAAATTAATTCAACTCTTTGCCTACTTTAAGCCGCTCACAGCAGTTCTAAACAAAGAATAAAAGCTAATGGTTAGCTCATTATAACTGAGCAGAAGGACTCAGATTACAATAATAATAGGAATTTATTTGGATAGAAAGAATTATAAGGTGAATAGATAGTGAAATTTGAAATATCCCATCATACAGGTAAAAAAAAAATACTAAGAACATTTGGTACAGACATGGGGGAAATTTGGTGGGCAAAGAGTTAATAACCTAGATACGTAATGGGAATAATTTTCCAGAATTTCATAGGCAAAATTTAGGGGTGTGTATTATAGACAAATATTTTTTTTTAAAAACTCAGTGGGCATCATATACAATTTGTAGCCAAAATTTAGGAGTGTATGTTATACATGAGGGGTTATATGTAAATTTTTTTTTTTTTAAGTCAGTGTGTAGAAGCCGCCCCTCCCCGAAATTCATAGCCAAAATAGTAATTATGAACTTTTGTTTAGTAAATTAAGGTGTCCCAGAAAAAACACAACCCACAAATTTTGTAGTAAAACTGTTCATTTTAACTAGGGGGGAGGGTAGGGTTAGTTTAATGGGAAAATAAATAAATAATTTGGATTCTGTTTTTTTTCTGGGTCACCCTGTACAGGATGACCCAGAAAAAAACAGAACCCAAACCCTACCCCCCACTAGTTAAAATTAACAGTTTTATTACAAAATTTGTGGGTTCTGTTTTTTTTCTGGGACACCCTAATTTACTAAACAAAAGTTCATAATATATATATAATGTGTGTGTGTGTATTATAGAGTCCATGTATGCTTCTTTGTTAGTATATGTGGTGAGTATATATTTATATTTAATATTTATTGTTAGTGTATATATTTATATTTAATATATATATTTAATATTTAATATATTCATATTAATATTTATTGTTATATAAGTATATGTGGTAGTATATATTGGAAAAATATATTTTTTTTTTGTGGACTACTATGTGGGTGGTTGGGATTGGTTGAAGTATTTGTATGCATTATATATATATATATAACTACTTAAAATAGCTATGTGTTTATAAGTAGTCTCTAATTGCAACAGTATAGTTATTTACTAAGCTTAACTTAGATGTGGCACAAGGCCAGAATTATGGGGTGTCCCCCAAAATTTGTGGGTTCTGTTTTTTCTGGGACACCCTAATTTACTAAACAAAAGTTCATAATTACTGCTAAAATTTAGGGGTGGGTGTTATACATGACTGTGTTATATGTAAATATTTTTTTTTAAAGTCACTGTGTATTATATGTAGAAGTCCCCCCCCCCGAATTTCATAGCAAAAATTTAGGGGTGTGTGTTATAGAAAAATAATAAAACAAAAAGTTGCTGATAATAAAAGAAAGAAAAAAAAAGGGTAACCACTGACCTTAGTTAGTGCACCTGGATGAAATGTCCATCTGTTACTGCATCCTTCATAATGCACACGTACATCACCTCGTTCCGTTATACGATGGACAGCACCAACTTGTCCAATATACTACAAAACAGAAAACAATTGGATTGTGATAATAGATGATGGTGTAAGAACTGTTCAAAGTTATATATACTTTGAATACAAAACTCCGACGAAGGTTAACAGACAAAACATTTAATATAGTACAGCACATGGATATGACAAGATACAAAGTACATAGGTAAAAAGATACATATAGACAGATAGATACACATTCATGAATGGTACAAGATAACATATAAAAGTACAGACATGAGACTAGGGATAGTCCATGCTGTGAAGAACTTACAGTAATGTAAGTGGGGCCAAAAGCCCCAACGAGAAGGGATAGACCGTATCTAGCCCATGTGTCTCGTGGTATAAGGAACAGGAAAAGAGGCCGAAAGGGTTTGAACCCGGCGCTTAAATACTATAGCCCCCTAGCGGGCACCAGCAAACTAAACCAGGCAGACAACTCTCCCAGGCAAATACGAAACTAACACTACAATGGTATTGTTACAAACGTAGGACAAAGGCCACATCCCCAAAGACCTACTGTATGGTGAATTAATAGAAGGCACCCGACGGATAGGGAGACCATGCCTGCACTTTAAAGATGTCTGCAAGAGGGACATGAAGACATGTCACATCAACATCAACACATGGGAGGCTTATGCAGAAGACCGTATGACCTGACACCTCCTTGTCAAACAAGCAACAAAAAGGAGTGAAAAAGAGAGGAAAAAATCTGCCACAATAAAGAGAGACAGTAGGAAGGAGAGACAACAGCAACTCCAGCAAGCATCACTGTTTGTTTGCAGTCACTGCACCAGAGATTGCCATTCAAAAATTGACCACACCATCATCTTTAGTAGATGGAAGGATGCCAACAACATTGTTACATAATTCATTGATAGTCAATGCATTATGTACGTACTGTAGTAAGAATATTTTTGAATAAGAGTTTGTTCGATTTAAAATCAGAGAGAGTAAGTGGGGAATTTCCATAAATGTTAGAGTTATGATTGATCAATGCTGACCCCAACTTGACCCCTCCGGACGCGCATGATTACAGGCGTGAGAAGTGTTAGTTAGACGCGACTAGTTACTGTCCAAGAGCAGACACTGTTGCTCTCAATCTGCAATGAATCTTTATGGGCTAGATTGTTTTAAATAAAAGACTTAAGAAAAACAACCAAGTCTTGTTAAGTTATTAATACAAGCGGTGACCAGCCCAACACAAAGAAGCAACCCACAGGATCAGCCCAAGAAATAAGCCCTGAAGAACATGAAAGAATGCTGCCCAAATATACACACACACACACACACACACATATATATATATATATATATATATATATATATATAAGGATATCTACTGAGTCAGACGAACCTACTATTAGTTTCGCATAAAGCTCTTCAGGGCTAAAATCTGACTCTGTGTAGAGTCAGATTTTAGCCCTGAAGAGCTTTATGCGAAACTAATAGTAGGTTCGTCTGACTCAGTAGATATCCTTATTACTTGGCTCTACTTAGGTATCGAGCACTTTTTACAAATTAGCTTCTCCTAGCGGTTGTATGAATATATATATATCTTATATACATGATTATTTTTACGAGTATCTTGGTCTTTTCTTTTTTTCAAAAATTTTTTTCTTCCTGGTTGATGTTTGGTAGTATATTTTACAATCAAACTCTCTGCCGGGTTTTTTCTTTCCGCAAGGATCTACCAACACGCTTGGTACTACACAACCTGGTCTCACTACAAGGTATTAAGAAATTCCTTAGTAATGGTAACATTAAGTATTATACTATTTCTCTGAATTTTTTGACAAGAAGGTTCCGAAGTCCGACAAGAAATACCTGAAGGAACAAGTCATTGTGCCCCGATTACGCATTGGTCATACAAGACTAACGCACTCCTATATACTCAAACAAGAACAACAACCACAGTGTGAAACATGTCAAACACCTTTGACTGTTAAACACTTATTCATGGAATGCAGGTTTTTTGCTCACATCAGAAACTGTTATTTTAATGCAAACAATATGAAAGATCTATTTGAAAATGTCAACATGGAGGACATTCTGTCCTTTTTTAAGGAAATAAAATTATACCATAGAATAAAGACATGAACTTAATCAATACCATACAACATGATCCCCAATGGTGCTAACACATTGTTAAAACCAATTACTAAAAAAGTATAAATATAAATACACAACATATTACTTCCTGTTAAACAGGTTGATATGCCATTAAAATCAATCAACCAACATCATTGTCTCTCATACTGTCTCTCTCTATCTCCCCGATATATGTTAGAAGTATTCCTGTTATCATTGCTACAATTAATACAAGAGTCATTCAATAAATAATAGTATTCAACAGTATTCCTGTTATCATTGCTACAATTAATACAAGGGTCATTCAATAAATAATAGTATTTTTTTGACTGAGGAGGTACCTATTACATATACAAGAGTCATTCAAAAAATGAGGTGGAAACACTGTCTGGTAAATAATAATTCCAGGTGCAGCAGTCTGTAAAGAAGATCATGCTGACAGTGTTCAGGGACATGAAAGGAACCATGATTGTCGATTTCCTTGAAAAAAGGTGCAACTGTAAACAGTGCTTTCTACTGCCAACTCCATAGGCAATATTCACCTTATTTATTGAATGACCCTCGTGGTTCCGAGTTGGCTGCTCTAGGGATTGAGCTAAACGTTTCACATATTCAAAGAGAATATAATAGATATTCTAGATTTATTATCTTAATAAAAAGAAACTAAAGAAATTGTAGGGATACAATAAATAGTTATCTCCTTTAGAGAATTGGCTCTTTAAGGGCCTCATATAAGGTGTCATGACAGCCCCAGAAACCTCCTTCTCGACCTCTATTTGCCTCTGTTCTT
>CM042160.1:90990769-90998269 GCA_023376005.1 Doryteuthis pealeii | reverse complement strand
CACAACTGAAATATCAATTTCAGATATAAACAGGTCGTTCTTTTCTACATTTTCTACATAGGTAGAAACAAAGAAAATAAAAATGAAATAAACCTTTTACTTCATACATTTGAAAGTTGTCAAGATCTTTTGTGGTTTTGTAATAAAAGACTCGATCTTATAAAAGCATAGATAGATAAATATCAGTTTACTGACAAGCAGAGTTTGACAGGTTTCAATTCACAGTTTCCTAGGCTAGTTTCCATACCAAGGATAAAAAAACCCAGTTTGCCCTACTATTTACCCATAACTGAAGGGAGAATATTTTGAATGCATACCTTTCCCAATAATAATAATAACAAAATGGTATATGCATAAACCAGAGTCTGTTCTTGAGAATGAAATGCATAAAATTCCCTGGGACTTCGAGATAAAGACGGATCACCTTATCCCAGCCAGGAGACCTAGTGTTGTTTAACAAAAAAAAGAGAACGTGTCAACTGGTGAGCTTTGTGGTCCCAGCAGATCACAGGGTAAAGCTGAAGGAAAATGAAAAGATGGATAAATACCTGGACCTTGCCAGAGAATTGAAAAAGCTGTGGAATATGAGGGTGAAAGTGATACCAATTGTAGTTGGTGCACTTGGAACGGTACCAATAAACTTGGAAAAAAGACTGGAGGATCTAGAAATCAGAGGAAGAATTGAGACCATCCAGACTACTGCACTGCTGCAATCGGCTAGAATACTCAGAATAGTCCTGGAGACCTGAGGAGACTTGTTGTAACTCAGACTCCAGTGAAATACCATCAGCTAATGCTGGTATGAAAAACCCAAAAGGAATGGAAATAATAATAATAATAATAATAAAAGACTTGATATTCAATAGAACTGGTAATGTCAATTCAAGCTGATTAGGTGTCGGTTGGTTTTACAACATATCAACCCTTTTCAAGTCATTTAATGCCAAAACAAAGTATTTTGATAATCGGTTTCTTATAGTACCTGTTGGAAGCGCATGGTGTAATGGTTAAAGTCATAGGAAATGGACTCATCTCCCTTAGTTCAAATCCTGGACATGGTAATTACATTTCACTTAGCGCTAATACCCTTGGGAAAGGTATGAATCCTACTCTCCCTCCAGCTATGGTAAATAGTAGGGCTGACTGGGCTCTTTAACCTTGGTTAGGCAACTGGTCTAGGAGAAGGAAAACTCTGAATTCAAGCCTGTTGAACTCCGTTTAAGAAATTGATCTTGTGTCACATCTATAATATATATATATAGTACCCGTTGTTACTTAAATGGTCCCCCATCTAAGTATTGAACAGGCTCATTGCTGTTTAACTTTGATGATCTAGCAGCAACTGGTGTTTTCAAAGTGACTTGACCATAAGTCAAATTAATGCAATTGATGAAATCTTATAATGTAGATTCAGTGTCTGTCTGTAACTGAAACTACATCACTGCTTACACCACAATACCCTGAGGAATTGCATAAGTTTATCAATGAGTATTTAATTTATAGTCAAAATCATTAATACATAGAATAAATCTCATTTATTAGTGATGTCACTAGGAAAATCTGAGTTAAATTTCTTCAAATAAGCCCATCTTATTAGTGTATTTGAAATCCTGTAATGTGTTTTATATATATATCCCTAAGAAATAAAGGTTTACATAATATATTGTGTGGTTAATTTGCATACTGGCTTTAACAAAACTGGGTTTAATAAATAATTACTTGGTGTTATTGATCTCTGATATTATTGTTTCATTCTGTAACGTATTAAAATCAATCCTATGAATGATTTTATATAGAAACCAATTAAAATATAATTGAAATAAGTGTAATCTTTTTATATTCGTTCTTATTTAATTTCTTGTTAGTAAAACTAAAAAGGATTAATGAATTCTAACTGATTAATGCAAGAAAAAGAACAACTTACCTAAAATAGGCAAATGGTCACGATAAAACATTCCCCCAGAGGCAACCAGGGTTGCCTTTAGGTCAACTTTGCCCTTATGTCCAACCCGGTAGACATTCATTTGGTTGTTGCTCCATATTACATTGGCCACACTTCGTCCAGATTCATAGTCCCAGCCGCGGATATCTTTCACTTTACCAAGTTTACCTTCACCCCCTGCAAAAACAAAAACAAAATAAAAATTAACATTAAAATAATTAGCAACTACATAAACACATTAGTTAAAAAATTCCAAGTATTCAGGCATTAAAAATTATATATATATATAATTATCATCATACTAAAGCTGAGATAATCACCTTTTATTTCCTAAAGGCTTTTTTCCTGTTTAGTTTAAAGACACAAAATTCATACTAAAATATACCTTGATTTTAGGATTGAGTTATGTTTGAAAAAAATTCCATTTTAATTGGTTCTAATTAGTTGTAATTAGCAATATTACTTTCACCCTCTCTATGTATATTTCCTTCCATCCTCCTTTATAAATATTAGTCTCTCTGTGTGAGTAAGAGGAAGATGATAGAGACATTCAACTACTTATTTTATTTGCATATTAAGATTCAGCGACAACCCATGATCCATTTAAATTTAAATTAGGTCACATATATAAATAAACATTTAGAATATGAATCACTTAATTTTAAGTTTCAAATTTCATATTTTTAGATTCTAAAAACAAAACTTTAAAGTCTACTTTAGTATTGTTATCTAATAATCTTTGGAGAAAAACTCAATTGAAAAGTTAGGCCCCCACCTTTTAGACAGAACAATTATCGATGTATAATTTTTTCACTGATATTCTAGGAGCTAATTATATACAGTACAAAAAAATCTTGAAAAAAAATGTTTTACATTTAATTTTCTGATTTTTGGTACTTATTTTCTACCAGAATCGCTCCCTTAAATTTGTTTTCCTTCTATTCATACCTTCGATCTTTTGTCTTTTTATTTATACTGTAATTAGTTTCACCTTTATATAATCCCACCGATATTTTGCACCCCAAAAATAGGCTGGGAGATCAAAATTAAGTGACCTGAAAAAGTTTTGAAATAAAATATGCATCATAAATTTCATTCATTGATAAACACTGAAAAGTTTATTAAAATCGGATAATTCTCTTATTTTTGGTAATTTTTTTTTCCACCGGGGGAGGCATATTTTGTAAAATATGGATTTGACGTCATCTTTGGCAATACCTACCTAATCGCAATTATTTACTGAGAGCTCAATGGGTGACTCAACGGATCACGTTTTTACTAATATATATATATATATATATATATAATATACTTATAAATTAGTAAACCCTTGCGGTAAGAAAAAAACAAAAAAAACAAATAATTTGTTAGTAAAATATACTACTAAACTTCACCTGGGAAAAAATGAAAAAAAAAAAGAAAAGACCAAAAAAGTCACACCAACAAAAAATAATTGATTAACACTATAACACTTGGCCAAAAGAAAAAAATTATATATAAGATATATATATATATATATATATATATATATATATATATATAATGAATGGAAGTAAATCCAACAGCATGATTGAAAAGAGATAGGAAAAACAAATGTTCATAGTAAGCTGACAGATATCTGTTTCGACCTTTATAAAAATGGTCTTCTTCAAGAGCAACTATATTGATGAAAAAAAGAAGGAGGAATAGTTATATATATATATATATATATATATTATATATATAAATAAATAAACCACTAGGATTGTGTAAAGCTAAAATGATTCTTGACCTGATGAGGTACTAAGTGAAACTATTAGTAGGTATATCTGACTCATTTCGTTAAATGTTATAATTAACATAGTAAAACATTTCTCTTCATTGTTCAAATCTTGGCATATTCAAGATTCCCTACCCCCACTTTCTATGGGAGAACAGAATTAATTAATAGTAAGAAGTAAAGGAGTTTACCATCAAGTGTGGAGATGTCTCCTTCATTTTTAAAACACATGAACTCAGTTTTATCGGAGTTCATGTGTTTAAAACTCGGTAAAACAATTACATAACAGAAAGTGATGTTAATCGGGAATCTTCTTGTCGTAATTGAGAACCATCACGGAACTTTGAACCCTTGCTTGGCAGAATGACAACAGGATACCCCCATGGAATGAATAAAGGGTTAGGTTCAAAGTTCCGTGATGGCTCCAGATTATGAAAGAAGATTCCCGAGTTCAAAAAGAAGGTTCCCGAGTCTGAAAAGAAATACGTGAAGAAGGCTGGAGGGCACATTGGCTGAAATGTACAGATAACAATGAAGATGAGGACAATAGTCTGAATAATACTATTCATGGGAATTATTTTGTTTAATTGAAGAAAGAATAAAATAAACGTTAATTTTAAATAAGGAATATGTCATTTTTATGTTATATCTAGCAATGTGGAGGTGTATGGTGTAATGGTTACCATTATAGGAAATGGACATTATAACAATGATAACATGGACAGATAACAATGGAGATAAGGACAATAGTCCGAATAATACAATAATACAAATTCTAACAGTTTTCTTGTTAAATTGATTGAGTAAATCTTCATATTTTTTTAATCTTTTTTTTTTTCTTTTTATCTTTTTACAAAAGCATTACCATATTCCTTTGAGGATATTTTTTTTTTTGGGGGGGTGAGGGGGTGAGGGAATTTTTTGTTAGAAGATATTATATTTTGGATCACACAAAATAAGCTTCCAGAATGACTCAAATGCATGACTAGTATTTTTTTCTTTCTGTTTTTTTTTTTATCATTTTTTTTTTTCCTTTCTATTAGCTTCAAGATAAAATAAAAACTTGCATATCTAAGTGGAAGCGTAGCTGTCAGGTTTAACTTTCCCCCCCCAGGCCCCAAACTTGTACTCGCATACACCCCAGCTTCTTGTTTCTTTTGTTGCCCCCCCCGGAGTGCACATAAACATGAATAAAATTTCAATTATAAAAACACAAAGTAACGTGATGATGTAATTTTTCTCAACAGCCATAACTTCTTCGTATATCTTATTTCAAAGGCAAAAAAATACAATACAGTTCTTCTCGGACTTGTCTAAATAAAATAAAAAAAACATACAATACTTCACCATAATAAGTAAGTCGTCGGGGTGACCTAAAGTCGGTATCAGCCAGACAGCCGAGCGAGTCTATCCCCTTTTCACTAGCGCTAGACCAAGGAGATTGTTTTGGCATCTGAGGTGGAGCACCACACATACCATCAGCCCTCACTTTACCTCACAGATCCCTGTGTTACTCACATGCTGAGTGGGTGAGGGCCGGATTCGAACCTTTGAACCTTGAGGTTCCCAGCCAAACACTCTACCGACAGAGCTAAACCGAAAATAACATACAATACTTCACCATAGAAATACATTTGGTACTTGGTCAATACTAATTACAATCTATATAAAGGGAAGTTGTGTGCATATGTATGTCCAGAGGAAATCCTCTATCTATCTACATATATAAGGAGTTGTGTGTATATGTATGTCCGAAGGAAATCTCTATCTATCTATACATATATAAAGGGCAGTTGTGTGTATATGTATGTCCGAGGAAATCCTCTATCTATCTATACATATATAAAGGGCAGTTGTGTGTATATGTATGTCCGGAGGAAATCCTCTATCTATCTATACATATATAAAGGGCAGTTGTGTGTATATGTATGTCCGGGAAATCCTCTATCTATCTATACATATATAAAGGGCAGTTGTTGTGTATATGTATGTCCGGAGGAAATCCTCTATCTATCATACATATAAAGGGCAGTTGTGTGTATATGTATGTCCGAAGGAAATCTCTATCTATCGATACATATATAAAGGGCAGTTGTGTGTATATGTATGTCCGGAGATCTTCGTATCCTTCGATAACATATCAGGAATTTCCTCGGCATACTATACACCACTGCCCTTTATATATGTTATAGATAGTAGAATTTCTCTCTGGACATACATATACACCAACTGCCCTTTATATATGTATAGATGATAGAGGATTCCTTCGGACATACATATACACATAGCCCTTTATATATGTTAGATACAGATAGGGTTTCCTCCGGACATACATATAACAAACTGCCCTTTATAATATGGTATAGATAGATAGGGATTTTCCTCGATCTATACACACACACTGCGCTTATATATATGTATAGATGTAGAGATTTCCTTCGGACATACATATCACCTGCCTTTATATATGTATGATAGATAGAGATCTCCGGACATACATTACACCAACAACTGCCCCTTTATTATGTATCGATAGATAGAAGGATCCTCTGGACATACATATCACCAACTTCCTTTATATAGATTTATAGTATTGACCAAGTAAAATGTTTTTCTATGGATGAAGTATTGTATGTTAATTTTCGTTTAGCTTGTCGGTAGAGTGTTTGCGCTGGAACCTCAGGTTCAAGGTTGATCCGGCCCTGCCCCATAGCAATTGATAACCACCAGGGATCTGTGAGGGTAGTGAGGTGCTGATGGTATTGGTGGGCGCTCCACCTCAGATCGCCAAACAATCTCCTTGGTCTGCGCTAGTGAAAGGGGATAGACTCGCTCGCTGTCTGCTGATCCGACTTTGGTCACCGACGACTTACTTTTATGCTGAAGTATTGTGTTTTTTATTATTTTAATTTAGACAAGTCCGAGAAGAACTGTAATTTTTTTTTGCCTTTTGAATAAGATATACCGAGGCGGGAGAATTATGGCTGTTGAGAAAAATTACATCATCAGTTACTTTGTGTTTTTTATTAATTGAATTTTATTAATGTTTATGTGCATCCGGGGGGGGGCACAAAGAAACAAGAGGCTGGGGGTGTATGCGAGTACAAGTTTGGGCCTGGGGTGGGGAAAGTTAAACCTGAACGCTACGCTTCCACCTTAGATTTGCACGTTTATTTATCTGAAAGCCTAATAGAAAGGAAGAAAAAAATGATAAAAAAAAAACAGAAAAAAAAATACTACACAACGTCATGCATTTGGGTCATTCTGGAAGCTTTTTTGTGTGATCAAATATATATCTTCTTAATCCCAAAAAATTCCCTACCCCTCACCCCCCCAAAACAAATATCCTCAAAGGATTGGTATGCTTTGTAAAAGATAAAAGAAAAAGATTTAAGAAAAATTTGAAGATTTACTCAATCAATTTAACAAGAAATGTTGATTTGTTATTATGATGTATTTTTCGGACTATTGTCCTTCATCTTATTGTTCTGTCCATGTTATATGTTTATATATGTCCATCTCCTATGTATGGTAACCATCCTACACATACACCTCCTACTTGCTAGATTAACATAAATGACATATTCCTTATTTTAAAATTAACGTTTATTTTTATTCTTTTTCCTTAACAAATATTCCATGAATAGTATTTTTGGTATTATTCAGACTATTGTCATCTTTCTTTGTTATCTGTACATTTCAGCCAATTGCCTCCAGCCTTCTAACGTATTTCTTTCAGACTCGGGAACCTTCTTTTTTGAAATCCGGGAATACTTCCTGTCATAATCAGTGAGCCATC
>CM042160.1:90843835-90990669 GCA_023376005.1 Doryteuthis pealeii | reverse complement strand
GAAAAAATGAGTCATCCATCAAAATGAATATATTTCAAAACTTTATTGGCATTAAATGACCCACTGAGTTTGATATGCCGTAAAACAAAACAATACAAATTATAATGAATTCAATTCCCTAAACTCTTAGCATAAGATAACCCCCCCTTTTTTTTTTTTTCTTTTCTTTTTTTTCAGAACTATTTTTTGGCAATGTAATGGTTTAAGTAGTAATGATAGAGAGGTCAGCCTGAAAATATATTTAAACATAGTTTCATTTAATTTGTATGTTGTTAAAGGAATCATTACTCCCAGGTCCACCCTGACCCGAAGTGGTAATACTTGTTAGGATCCCATGTATAGGTTAAATATTATCTGTCTTGGAAGTTTGCAAGAAATATTTTTTGATCTTTTTTTTTTTTTAAAGGTCTAGTTCCTGGCAAGTAGTGATGATAGAGATGTCATCCAGAAAATATATTTAAACATAGTTTTATTTAATTTGTGTGTTATTGGAGAAGTTGGCATTACTCCCAGGTGCACTCTATTTCAAAGTTCACAATCTATTCACCTCAGAACTCATTCTATTGAAATAAAGTCCTATTATTATTGTAATCCAAGTCCTTCTACTCAAATATAATGAACTCAACATCAGTTTTTGTACTTTACCAATATTATTGAACCGGGCTATGTAATTGGTAAAGAAAAAGCTTAAAAATCATCATTTTACAGTTATAGATCTATTTCTACCCTGATATACACTTGATACCTGAGGGTAGAAATAGATCTATAACCACAAAATGACCGATTTTTAAGCTTTTTCTTTACCAATATATATGTATGTTTGCATATATGTTTGATAAGCATCAAATTTTATCATCTGATCCATCGATATAATAGGAAGGATGTCCTTCCTATGTCGTATTTGTGGATCTGCAGCTTTGATGGCTCATTTTAGGGCTCATGAGAGGAAAGGTTCTGGTGGTGGAGTTATAGGGTTGTGAGGCACGGATGTAAAGATTATGCTATTGCTATATATGTTTGCATATATTAGTGGGCCATGATACAATCCATATTTCCAGGCATCCACTGTGGGGTCTTGGAAAAGTTAAATTGAACTTAACAGACCTAAATTCCACCATCATATTTCACCCAGATGAAAGAAAAAAATACCAAAAATCAGGGAATTAACCGAATTTAATCAAATTTTCAGTGTTGATATATTAATGAATAAAAGATATAATGCATAAGTCATTTTATTTAAAAACTTTTACATTTTTTCAGGTCAGTTAACTTTGAAGCACGTATCTTTGAGAATCTGTGTTACGCTACAAAGATACGTGGTTCAAATTAACTGACCTGAAAAAATGTAAAAGTTTTAAATAAAATAACTGGTGCATTATATCTTTTATTCATTAATATATCAACACTGAAAATTTCATTAAATTCGGTTAATTCTCTGATTTTTGCTATATTTTTTCTTTCAGCTGGGTGACATACGATGGTGGAATTTTAGGTCCATTAAGTTAGATTTAACTCTTGGAACATATCCCCTTGCAATTAAAGGGAGATTACTGCATCTAATTTTATAATTAAAAAAAAATTTCAAGCAGCATCAGCAGCAGCATTAGCATAAGCATCTTCCTTAAGATTTGTCATCTTTTCCGTCTACAATTTGATCAAACAGTTTTTTTAAATGACAAGTGTAAATTACAACATGAAAAGATTAAATCTATAAATGTGTCAAATCTCTTTCTACTTCCTCTTGAAAAACTTTGCTTATAAGAAATTTCTATAAAAGGAATTTTTAAGGAGGCAGCTGGTGTAATGGTTATATCGTAATAGGAGATGAACTTGGTAACCCAAGTTCCAATCTTTTGCCAGGGGTCCAGTGGCTTCATTCCCAACCCTATTGCCCTTATGGCAAGCCCCAACCTCTTTTTATCATATGGGTGCTAGAAGGCGGTGGCTGCGGGTCTACATGTCCTGGGAATGACGTTAAACTCTATCTGATGGTGAGGTTCCAGTTTGGAGGTTAGGGGAATGTGGAGCACCCCTTCATCACCATTGCTCCCTGGTCCACTCTGACCCGGAGTGGTAGTACCTGTTAGGGTCCCATCTATGGATTAAATAGAAAAATGTATTTATAAAAAAATTGTATTATCCATTAAGAATTGATTTATTTCAAAACTTTATTGCATTAAATGACCCACTGAGGTTGATATGCCGTAAAACAAAACAAACCAAACCAAACAAACAAACCAGTGGCTTCAGCCCTGGACCACAGAAATTAACAACATTAATCCCAGGGGGCCATCCCCCCAGATAACACCTTCCCCCTCAATTTAAAGGCACACGGATGGGTTTATTGCCGGTGCCTGAGGCACCCCCCTTGATAGGGAATGTTTGCACAGCAGTCATTGTATGATCTTATAAGTTATGAAATTATTTTATGTCTAAAAAAAGATCTTTAAAAATTAAATCATTTTCTAGAATTTCAGGTTGTATAATGTAATTATTTTACCTTTAAAAAAAAAAATATATATATATAGGGTATGACAAGACTTTTGGACCAGCCTATATATTAATCTGTAAGGAATAATTAAGGAAGTGCGTGGTGTAATGGTTAAAGTCATAGGAAATGGACTCGTCACCCCGAGTTCAAATCCTGGATGTCTAATTGCATTTCACTTAGCGCTAATACCCTTGGGAAAGGTATGAATCCTACTCTCCCACCAGCTATGGATAAATAGTAGGGCAGACTGGGCTCTTTAACCTTGGTTAAAGAGCCCAGTCTGCCCTACTATTTATCTGCCCTACTATTTACCTAGGAGAAGGAAAACTCGGAATTCAAACCTGTTGAACTCTACTTAAGAAATTGACCTTGTGTCACATCCTGCTCGTGCGGAGGGATTGGTAAATATATATATATATTAATCTATAGGGTGGTCTTAAAGTCTTGTCACCTCTACATATTGTTTTATTTTTATTGTTTTGTTTTAATAGTATAAGTTAATATAAGTTATATATAAGTATAAGTGTAATACACTTAATATAAGTTTAATATAAGTTATGCAATTATTTTACCTCTATAAAAAAATTACTTTACTCAAAAAATATGTAGGGGGTGACAAGACTTTCGAACCAGTCTATACATTAACCTATAGGATCGTCCAAAAGTTTTATCCCCCCCCCTACATATAGTTTTAATTTTCATTATTTTTTGGTTTAATAAATAATATATAAGTTAAGTAATCATTTTACCTCTAAAAGCAAAATCTTTTAAATCAAATTAGTTTATAGAATTTCAGATTGCATCATATAATTACTTTAACTTGGAAAATATATTTAGGGGTGACAAGATTTTCAAACCAGCCTATACATTAACCTATAGGGTTGTCCGAAAGTTTTGTCACCTGTACATATTGTTTTAATTTTCATTATTTTTTGTTTTAATGAGATAATATATAATTTGTGTCATTATTCTTCCTCTAAAAGAAAGGGGTGACAAGATTTTCGGACCAGCCTATACATTAATCTATAGTATGGTCCGAAAGTCTTGTCACCCTTACACATTGTTTTAATTTTTATTATTTTTTATTTTAATTGTATTATATATAAGTTTTGTAATTATTCTACCTCTAAAAACAAAATTTTTGAAAATTAGATTATTTCCTCGAATTTCAGGCTGTACTGAGTTTTACCTTTAAAAAAATATGCAGGGGGGGTGACAAGTTTTTCGGACCCCCGTGTACATACATTAAAAGAATCAGTTTTTGAAATATATCGCTAAGTAGGATGTAGCCTATTCTAGTAGTGACCACCCCAAGTGGAGTTTAACAGGTTTGAATTCAGTGTTTTCCTTCCTAGACTGGTTGCCTAACCAAGGTTAAAGAGTCCAGTCTGCCCTACTATTTATCTGGAGGGAAAGAAGTTGGATTCATACATTTCCCAAGTGTTTTAGCGCTATGTGAACTGTAGCTTCATCCAGGATTTGAACTCAGGTCAACGAGTCCATTTCCTACGACTTTAACCATTACACCAAGCACCTCTAAAAACTTGTTATAAAAAATATATACTTACATATGATACCTATCGACAATATGCAGTTATACAAAACATAATGTTTAAAAAAAAAGATTAAGATCAAAAGAAAATGTATTTATCGAGATCAAGGTATTACTGATTTTTTAATAACTGTATTTTGTTTGTTTACAATCTTTTATTATTAATTTCATAAGAAGAAAAAAAACAAGCAATTTGTGTATTTTTGTAGAGTTTTAACATTTTTCTAAACAGACATAAATTGACTATAAAACAAATCGGCCTGTTAGAATTCTGCCGGCTGATTTGAGATGTGGGGCCGTATATATATTAGTGGGCTGTGTACCTATCAACATTAAATTCTTTTATTTATTTCTTCCACTTAAAAAATGTTTTGGCAGTTCTCAATTAATTTCTTTTTCTTGTTTATGTTTAATCCTGACACTAAATTAATTTTTTTTTTTTTCTCTCTCTCTTCTCCCCAAATGCAGTGAGTCATGGAACATTGGTGCTTTCAAAATTTTTGTATATTAAAAAAAAAACAACAAAACAAACAATTAAACCGAAAAGTCACGAGAAGAGAAAAAAAATTTAGGAGAGAGAAGAATTTTTTTTTTTCTTTTTTAAAGAATTATGTTAAATTCATTTGCTAAGATTTTAAATTATTTCTTCACCCCTTTCATTTTTTTTTTTTTTTTTTTTTTTTTAATTTGAAAAAAAAAAAATTTATTTATTTTTTTTTTTTACTTGTTTTCAGAATTTAAAAAATAAATAAATAAAAAACCAAAATTCTCTTCAATTAAACCAGTGTATGTTATTGGATAGAATGAACAGATTTCATATTTAATTTTTGACAGAAAATCATCATCATCATCATCATTATTATTATTGTTCATCTAAGATTCCATCTGACTCATTTCTATTCACTACCATCTTGTTGCTGCTGCTCATTCATTCTCACACCCTCCCTCCCAAATTCATATTTCCACTCCCTCCCACCCTTACTTCTCCTTTCCTTCCTTCCTCTGCCATCTTAACCCCCACCCTCTACTCTCTTAATGGGTGGCAGCGGGTCTACTACCCCCTTTTTTTTATCTCATCTGTCTGGAAGGGTATTTGGCTGTAAAGCAAATATCCATGAAAGCCCTATCTCCCCCCCTCTTCCCAATACTCCTTCTACCTCCTCCTTTCTCTTTTAACAGTGTCTTCCATTTTTCTTTCTATTGTTAACTTTCTTTTCTTTTTTTTTTTCAATCATTTCTTCATATTTTTTTTTTTTCCTCTTTAAAAAATTTGTAGCTGAGATGTTTGACTTAAAAAATATAAATTAAAATAATTAATTATTTACCCAACCCGTTAATTTGTCACAAGGTCACGAGTATGAGCATCCAGCAAGGATCAGATTCACTTTTCACTAGGAATGGATCTGCAAGACTAGCTTGGTAACCATTACACCACGATGGGACACCCTACGGCCTGGGTAGATATTTATCTAACCCAGGGGTTCCCAACCTTTTTCAGTTCATGGCCCACTTTGAAACCAGAATTTTTTTGTGGCCCATGAAATTATTATAATATAAAAATTTTAACCACTTTAAGTTCATTATCTTATTCAATTGGCATATATAAAGTTAATATATATAAAACATAATATATATGGTCATATCAGGGGCGTAAATCTCTCCCCACTCACCCCTACCGTGAATTAGTTGACATCTTACTTTCTAGAAAATATAAATTTCGCACATATATGATTAGATTTTGTATATAAAAAATATGCTCTGAAATCATATAGAATTATAATATTTCCTTGGCCCACCTGAAATTTGTTGTGGCCCATTTTGACCATAGGTTGGGAACCACTGATCTAACCCATTCATCTTGAGTAGTATTGACACAAAGTTACTATTTTAGAACATCCAGCAAGGATCAAACTCGCTTTTCAGTAGTAATGGACTTGTGAGACTAGCTTGTTAACCATTACACTGTGATCGTTCAAGTGAAAAATTACCCTAAAAAGTATTATTTACATTTTTCAGACTGTTGCCATCCCTTAAGCAATTCACTCAACCAACATTCTCCTAATTAAGACAATAAAACACCTGAAGAAGAATGAAGAGCACATTGACTGAGAGGTTTTGTATATATGTATTAACCAACTCCCCTGCACAAGCAGAATACGACACAAGGTCAATTTCTTAAGCAGAGTTCAACAGGTTTGAATTCAGAGTTTTCCTTCTCTTAGACTGGTTACCTAGCTATGGTTAAAGAAGCCCAGTCTGCCCTGCTATTTACCCATAGCTGGAGGGAGAGTAGGATTCATACCTTTCCCAAGGGTATTAGCGCTAAATGAAATGCAATTACCACGTCCAGGATTTGAACTTGTGGCGACGAGTCCATTTCCCATGACTTTAACCATTACACCACGCGCTTCCTACTATTTTGTATATAACAATGGAAAATATGTGCTATTTAAACTTATAGTCTTGATCAATATGTAGTAAGTAAAGTCGTCGGGTCGGCCTAATGTCGGTATCAGCCAATCAGTGAGGGAGTCTATCCCCTTTTCACTAGCACTAGAACAAAGAGATTGTTTTGTGTCTAATGTGGAGCGCCACACCTTCCATCAGCTCCTTACTTTACCACACAGATCCCTGTGCTACTCAAATGCTGAGTTGGCGAGGGCCGGTATCGAACTAGGAACCTTGTGGTTTCTAGCTGAACGCTCTACCGACTGAGCTAAAATGTAAACATGGGAAATTCATGAGTGATAAATAGGTAAATAGTAAGGCAGAGTGGGCTCTTTAACCTTACTATGACAACCGATCTAGGAGAAGGAAAACTCTGAATTCAAACCTGTTAAACTCTGCTTAAAAATTGACCTTGTGTCACATCCTGCTTGTGTGGAGGGGTTGGTAAATACATATATACACATTTTTATTTAGGCACCTCATGTGGTGTAATGGTTAGCAAGTTGGATTCGCAGACCATTGTTAGTGAGTTTGATTCTCACTGGGCGCCCCATACTTCTGGCCTTGTGCCAGATCTAAGCTAAGCTTAGTAAATAACTATATAGACCTATTTAATGAATCTTGAAAACCAATATATAGATAATATTGTCTTGTATATAAAATAGTTTCCAGCTATACAATTAATTCTTGAGTGTATATTGGCAACAAGTAATTATGGTGAAGTTCCAATTCTGGAGCTCTGGGGAATGTGGAGTACCCCTTCACCATTACTCCCAGGACAACAGTGACTTGGAATGGTAGTAACTGTGATTTATTTCGTTTTTATAATTTAGAAATGGTCACATCAAGCTCTAGCACCTATATGATTTTCCCAACCTATTGCCCTTATGGCAAGCCCCAGCCCCTTTTATCATATGGGTGCTAGAAGGCGGTGGCTGCAGGTCTACATGTCCTGGGAATGACGTTAAACTTTATCTGATGGTGAGGTTCCAGTTTTGGAGGTTTGGGGAATGTGGAGCACCCCATCATCACCATTGCTCCCTGGTCCACTCTGACCCGGAGTGGTAGTACCTGTTAGGGTCCCATCTATAGGTTAAATAGAAAAATGTATTTTATAAAAAATTGTATTATCCATTAAGAATTGATTTATTTCAAAACTTTATCGGCATTAAATGACCCACTGAGGTTGATATGCCGTAAAACAAACCAAACCAAACCAAACCAAATAATTTAGAAATTCATTAAAAAAAAATTATATGTAAGTTTAGGTTCTGTTTTAAAGGAAAAATAAAATAAAATAAGTGACAATTTTGAATTTAAAATTTTTTAAAATAAAAGTTTAAACAAAGGGGAGGTGCTGTCGTACAAAAATTTTGACCATACATCTCTCTCTCTTTCTCGGTCAGTCTATCTACCAACATTTTTGCCATACCTATTTAAATGAATTGAACTGTTTTAGAGGGGTAAAGACTTCATGTTTATTTAAAAAACTTTTTCCTAAAGAAAATCAAGTGAAATAAATAAGGATGTTCCAGGTTCGATACCAGTCATCACCAATCCAGCGCATGAGTAGCACAGCTTGGGTAATCTGATCTGTGCAGTAAAGCACCAGAGGGCTGACAGTATGTTTGCTGCTCCACCTGAGCAAAACAATCTTCCTGGTTTAGCGCTAGTGAAAAGGGGATAGACTTCCTCACTGTTTGGCTGATACTGACAATAGGTTACTCTGCAAACTTACTACTATAAAATAAGTTGGCGGGGCAGCCTAATGTCGGTATCAGCCAGACAGCGTGAGAGTCTATCCCTTTTTCACTAGAGCTTGACTAAGAGATTATTTTAGCGTCTGAGGTGGAGCGCCACACCTACCATCAGTTCCTCACATTATCACACAGATCCCTGTGCTATTCCTGCACTGAGTTGGTGAAGACTGTTATTGAACCCGGAACCTTATGATTCCTAGTTGTGTTATAGTGGGTTGACCTTTTTTTTTTTTTTTTTCCCCCCTTGTTTGTCTTCAGGACGCCCATCGTCTTAAAAGTCCCCTACCCTTGCACCAATATTCTTCAATGTTTTCATATTTAGTCACTATTAGTTGATGAATGAATCAGTCATTGATTATATTTTGTTTTTGAATTTGATTTTAGTCAAAGCTTATAGCATACCGATAATGTTTAATCCTCACTGCACAGATTAAGTTTTTGCGCACTAACATCAAGCTTAAAGATATTTTTCACATGAATTTTCGTGAACTTCTTGAAAATTAACGGAATTTTTATTTTTTTAATATTTTTTCCCAACAAATTCTGAAATAGGAACAATTACAAGAGGATTTGATTTGATTTCTTTGTTTAACGGTATATCAACTTTTATGGGTTATTTAATACCAAAAACCATTCTTGTATAGGAACAGATTCAGTTAGTGCTAAACCAGTGAGTTTGTTTTGCTGAGGTGGAGTGCCACACCTACAGTCTGCTCCTAGATGCTTACTGCACAGATCATATTACCCAATCTGTACTACTCACGTGCTGAGTTGGCGAGGGCCCGTGTCAATTCTCGGGACCTCGCGAGTCCTAGGCGAATGCTTTACCAACTGAGCTAATATTTCCAATCTTCTTTAACTAATTACAAAAAGATTATAATTTAGGCTGCAAATAAGCTAAATTATGCTGTAACAAAATCTTTTACACTACCTTACAAAATGAATAGGCTAACAAAATGAATAGGCTAACCCATTCATTATGTAACAAAAATCTTTTACACTACCTTACAAAATGAATAGGCTAACCCATTCATTATGTAACAAAATCTTTTACACTACCTACAAAATGAATAGGCTAACCCATTCATTATGTAACAAAATTTTACACTACCTTACAAAATGAATAGGCTAACCCATTCATTATGTAACAAAATCTTTTACACTACCTTACAAAATGAATAGGCTAACCCATTCATTATGTAACAAAATCTTTTACACTACCTTACAAAATGAATAGGCTAACCCATTCATTATGTAACAAAATCTTTTACACTATATTACAACATGAATAGACTAACCTATTCATTATGTAACATGTTGGGTTTCTACCTGGATTGAATTATCATGTTCTAATTCAAATGTTGTGCTGATTTTTTTTTTTTTTTTTTTTTTTTTTTTGGAGGGGGTGGGGCAGTCTTCATTTTAAAAATTTGGTATAGTTACACAATTCTTGTGCTGGTCGTATTCTTCTTTTCACGATGAAACTGATACTAATATTTTTCCCAATTATGTTTGTCATATTTTGGTTTGAGGTACTGGTTGGAATTTTTTTTAAAAACAAAAAAGATCATAACTTTAGGCTATCTCTATATGGCAATCTAATAGGAGCCCACACTTCCAAGGTGAGGTCTATCCAGTTAATGGCGACCTTGGCAGATACCCAAACTGTATCTTTCTATTTTATAAAGTGGGAAGGTCAAAGGGCATGACCTTTTTTTTTTTTTTTTTTTTTCCCCTTAGGTATTTCTTTTTGGATTCTCAATCTGTTATTCCCAAAATGGATGGTACCCCTTCCTCCATGGTTTTGGGTGGGGATGGAAAGATTCAAGGGGCTGCTAAGTGAAGGGGGGAGAGGACATTAGAATTAGGGGATTTTTTTTTTTAATAAAAAATCTAAGTCATGAGAAAATGTTTTACAAAGAATGAAACTGACACAGAGTGATACAGGCACAAGGCTGGTTTGATTTTTTTTTTATTGATTTTAATGGCATATCAACCCATCTAGAGTTATTTTATGCCTAGAGATTAGGTAATCGTAATTTATTGTACATTCATATTTACAGTTTTTATGTAGTTGATTCTTAAGATTTTTTTTTTTGGACACATGGCCTAGTGGATAAAGGAGTTAGGTTAAGACAGTTCTAAGTGACAGTTATCTCTAGACTGCGGGTTTAATCCTTGTCAAGGACAGCAATAACATAGAATAATAATCAACACAGTTTAACACCTCTACCCCAGCTATGGTTATCGGAATGAGAACACGATACCCCCATAGACTGAATAAAGGGTTAGGTTCAAAGTTCCGTGATGGCTCCGATTACAACAAGAAGGTTTCCAAGTCTGAAAAGAAGATTCCCGAGTCCGACAAGAAATACCTGAAGAAGGCCGGAGGGCACATTGGCTGAAACATTATACAGATAACAATGAAGATGAGGACAATAGTCTGAATAACACAGATAATACTAATTTTTTTTTTTGCACACGGTCCTATGGGAAAAAAATTTTTAAACAGATATACTGGACCCTAACTAATACTACTATTGCATAGTCATATTATTTCTCGTTATTACTCTTCTTCTTCTTCTTCTGAGACATCTCGTCTCATCTGACTGGGTTGACTTCTCTCGTTGTGCTGGGATCTCTTTTAAACAGATAGACTGGACCCTAACTAATACTACTATTGCATAGCCCATATTATTTCTCATTATTACGCTTCTTCTTCTGAGACTTCTCTTGTTGTGCTGGGATCTCTTCATCTAGGTCGCCTTGGCTGTACAGAGAGGGGGGGGATCAAAAATTATCTGCACTCTTATTTTATGGAAGCCCAACTCATCATGGATGATTTGATAGCAAAACCATGACTAATTTACAGAAAACAAACTACCTCATTGATGGTAACTCGCTGGTTTGCCATTACCATCTCTCTAGCTTGCTGAATCTTCTCATTAGTGGTGGAGGTTAAACGGGCATCCTGCTCAGTCTTCGTGTATCACGCTTATCTAGCCACTTTTAAACCTATTATGGCACCTGGTTACTGACAGTTTCTCGCATATGCGATCTTTGGACCAAGACCTGATCTGAAGATTGTATGGGCGAGAAACTGCTCTTGACTCCATGCCCACATTACCTTAAATATATATATATATATATATATATAATATATATATATATATATATATTATACCGGCCTCTCTGCACAAGCAGGATGTGACACAAGCTCAATTTCTTAAACAGAGTTTAACAGGTTTGAATTCAGAGTTTTCCTTCTCCTAGACTGGTTACCCAGCCAAGGTTAAAGATCCCAGTCTGCCCTGCTATTTACCCATAGTTGGAGTAAGAGTAATTGGATGCATACCTTTTCTAAGGGTATTAGCACTTGGTGAAATGCAAACAGCCTTGTCCAGGATTTAAACTTGGATCAACGAGTCCATTTCCCCAGACTCTAACCATTACACCACGAGCCTCCTATATATATATATATATGTGTGTGTGTGTTTGTGTGTGTATTTTGTTGATCTCATTGGACAATTCTTGTCTGACGAGTTTTTGTTCAATCCTGTCTAACTCTGGCCATCTTTTTAATATCCAGGTGGAACAGGTGTATGAATCCACCAAAGATTTTATCATGAGCGCTTTCTGCTACTGTTTGTTTAAGCCCCTCCTCCTACTAATTCCTATTGCTACAGTTTGTTTAAAAAGAAACAATATAAACATCTCACCAGTTCCACACCTGATGATGGCACTAAATTGTACAGAAAGCGCTTGTTGTAAAAACAAGAATTATCCATTGAGTTCAACAAAACCTGTTTAAAAGAAAAGATGCTGCCAAAATATACTTATATATATATATATATTAAGAAATTTGAAAAAAAACAAGTGTTCCAAAAATGAGATGAATTTATTTATCGACACTTAAACTTTTCGGTTTCTTTAAACCTTCATCAGGATGTATTATGTGGAGAAGAAATTGATGGATGTTTTATAGATGACAGGAGATAAAAATCTATAAAACATCCATCAATTTCTTCACCACATAATACATCCTGATGAAGGTTTAAAGAAACCGAAAATGTTTAAGCGTCGATAAATAAATTCATCTCATTTTTAGAACACTTGTCTTTTCAAATTTCTTAATATTGTCGGATTTATTTCCATATTTACTCCCATATATATATATATCTATATATATATATCTGAACAAGGTGAAATTGATTGGGAATAAAAATATTTTTATATGGAGTCTACAAAAGAAGCTTCCAATTTTTATTCTAGATATTCCACATCTAACATCTTTTTTGGTTAATCGCCACAAATATTTTGGCAATCATTTTGGGTGTTTTCATTTTCTTCCTTAAAATGTCATCCAACTTCATCTTTTTCCAAAAATGATCATACACCAAAGTGTCTGTGTAACACACACACACACACACACACGCGCACACATCCCTGCGTTCATAAAATTTCATACACGTTTATAAGATGAGGCGTCTTGTAAAATTGTACGTGTGTATGTTTTAACTTTTATTTTCTTTCACTTTTCTTTTTATATCTCTCTATGTTTATACAAAGCAACTCTTGTGGGGTGGGTGGGGGATGTGTGTTTGGTGTGGGGGGGTTAGTTTATAGCTGTCCTGAGGGGAGTTCTTTGATCAACTGATTGCCATAAACAGTCTTCACTTCTCTTTCTTTTTTTTTTCTAATTTAACGCAGAAAATGAAAAGAGGAAATATGTGAAAGAAATCTATCAATAAAAGAAAATTATTCTAATACTTGGATTATACCATACTCTGGAAGCACTTTTTTTTTTTAATCACTTTTTGAAACATTTCTTTTTTTTAATTAAGCAAATACAAAATAATCTTAAATTGGGGAAAGAAAAAAAAAAAAAAGTCTGATAATCAGTGTAAATGATTTGTAGAGTGGGAAATCTTCTTAGTTTTAATTCATATCTCTAAATCTCTAATATGAATAACTGAAATCAAAATATATATATATATTATAAAATAATAAAATTCGAAGGCAATACAATGCGTAAAAAATAAAGACAAAAAGATGTTTTATATGTCTAATCGATTTCAAAGCAAAGCTTTATCATCAGAGATTTTTTCAGAAATGACGTGCTTATGTTTTTTTTTTATTTGTGTGGTTATAATTTCTCTTCTTATTTCCTTTTCCTCTCCTTTTTTTTCCTCCTTTCTTCTTCTCCTCCTTTATGAATGGGCAAATAACTGTAATTTCTTATTTCTCTCTTTCTTTTTTTCTTTCTTAAAAGTTTGTTGAGAACAAGGCTGACATCCGGTAAGATGTTGCAATGTGTTGCGACCGTGTGAGCATGTCATTTCTGAAAAAAATCTCTGATGATAAAGCTTTGCTTTGAAATCGATTAGACATATAAAACATCTTTTTGTCTTTATTTTTTACTCATTGTATTGCCTTCGAATTTTATTATTTTATAACATACTTAACAATGCTTCAAGCAAATTACCAATTACTTATATATATATATATAAGTTAAAAGAAAGGAAATGAATCCGACAGTATGAGTATGAAAAGGTGGAATGAAAACATCACACAATGCTGTTAGAGAGAAAACAATTTATAATATAATCATAGCTGATACTGATCAATATTTCGATTTTACAAAAAATCATCATCAGAGCTCATTCACTCCGTGGTGTTTGGGTCGGAGAAAAATGTCAAATGGATTAACATTAAGGTGCCATATATATGTATATAGTTAACACTATCGCACTTGAAAAGACAGTAGTAAACTAACATACAGTATTTTATATATATATATATATATATATTCTGATTTAAGTGTTCATATTAGAGATATGAATAATATGTGTGCGTGTGTGTGTGTGTGTGTATATATATATATATATATATATATATATATATATATATAGTATCTGCCTTGGAATCACAAGGTCCTGAGTTTGATAACGGTCCCCACCAACTCAGCACATGAGTAGCTCAAATTGGGTAATCTGAACTGTGCAGTAAAGTGGGGAGCTGATGGTAGGTGTAGTACTCCACCTCAGAAAAAAAAAAATTTAACAAAAACATAAGACTCTTTTCCAATCTAAATGAAATTCAGATTAGATTTTTCAATTAGAATATACCAACTAGTCGAACCCGCCAGTGCATCGCCTATATCTTTTTGCGATAAGCTTCCTACGAAAAACTTGTTGCATATGTGCAAGGTGCTTGCATTGGTGGCTGTCACCATGCCTGTGCGCTCTGTTGACTCTTAAGAGACAGGGTGGGGTGGGTGGGTGCTGGTTTAATGTATTTACTGCTCGTGCTGTCCCCACTGTCAAAAGGATTGGCTGTGGCAACCAATTACTAAGGCAATGATTTTGTGTGTTCTACATGGGAATCCATTTTCTTTCTTTTGGAAATTGGAATCTGCTTGCAGCCATACTTTCAAGTCTCCTTTGAAAAGCACAATCATTAAAGATGGTCTTTGATTATCTTCTGTGTGTTGTGTCCAGAGAAGATCCCTCCAGCAAAGATAGACTTCATCTTCTTTAAACACCTACCACTCTCTCTCCATCATCATACATACATACATATATATCTTTGTGTGTGTGTGTGTGTGTGTGTGTGTATGTATATGTGTGTGTATAGATATAAATGTGTGTATATATATATATATATATATGTGTGTGTGTTTGTATGTATATATCTGTGTATGTATGTATATATGAGTGTGCATATATATGTATATATCTAAATCTGTATATATGTATGTGTATATATAATGTGTGCATATATATGTATATATCTAAATATGTATATATCTGTGTGTATATATAATGTGTGCATATATATGTATATATCTGTGTATGTATATATGTATGTATATATAATGTGTGCATATATATGTATATATCTAAATCTGTATATATGTATGTGTATATATAATGTGTGTGTATATATGTATATATCTAAATCTGTATATATGTATGTATATATATATGTGTGTGTGTGTCTATATATAATGTGAGCGTATATATGTATATATCTAAATCTGTGTGTGTGTATATATATATATATGTATACTCACATTTATATAAATTTACATGCCTATGTATAGGGAGAAACATATACATGCATATATATATATATATAAACGTGTGTGTGTGTAATATATATATATATATATACACACGCACACATCACACAAGCATACTTATACATTTATATTTGTGTATATACATGCATACACATACAAGGTTAAACATACACATACGTCTGGTCCATCTGTATAAGTAAAACCTGCACATAAGATGCACACATGTAAAGCACACCTGTATGATAGGTAGAAAAATTAATTCACAGATGTACAACTCACCTGTGTAGGACAACAATATATTCTCTCATATATATATATATATATATATATATATATATATATATATATAGTGACCCTCTGTATACCAAACCAGAAAATACACACACACACATATATATAAATATATATATATAAGTTGGCAGAGTGGCCTTTTTTTTATATCAGCAGGACAGCGAGGGAGTTTATCTCCTTTTCGCTCGTGCTAGATCAGGGAGATTTTTTGGGCAGAGGTGGAACGCCACACCTACCGTCAGTTCATCACATTACCGCACAGATCTGATTACACAATCTGCACAACTCATGCTATTATTTGGCGGGGGCCCGGTATTGATCCTAGATATAAAACCTTGCATTACCAAGGTGGTGCTCTACCGACTGAGCTATACATAGGTGGATTATATCAATTGTTTCCTTGATAGGATTCAACCGAAATAGAGAACTCAAACATGCATATAAAGATTTGCGTATGTATTTTTGCATATTTGGAGTATCATAAATGAATAAGTGAATAAATTATAAAATGAATAAATGAATAGAACTTTGGTTTAGATATAAATTTATTTCACATCAGTAGTTGAATTCAGTAAAACAAGTCATCAGGGCGGCCTAATGTTGGTATCAGCCATACAGCGATGGAGTCTATCCCCTTTTCCCTAGCACTAGACCAAGGATATTATTCTAGCATCTGAACACCTACCATCAGGCACAAATCTCTGTGCTACTCATACACACTGAGTTGGCGGTTGCTGGTATCGAACCAGGAACCTTGCGATTCCTAGCTGATACGCTCTACCAACTGAGCTAACCTGGCCCTATATATATATACTGAATTCATCTAAGAATCCACTAGAAGGTGGCACATTGGTGCCCACCCAGAAAAACAATATTCATCCTTAAAATACCCTGTTTATAATTTATGACTTGCAATACTCCACTTTGGCCCTATCTTGGGCTAGACGGGCGGTCGGAGAGGCCCCCTCCGATCAATCGGCTGGTCACGTCAAGCCCTAGCACCTATATGATTTTCCCAACCCTGTTGCCCTTATGGCAAGCCCCAACCCCTTTTTATCATATGGGTGCTAGAAGGCGATGTCTGCGGGTCTACATGTCCTGGGAATGACGTTAAACTCTATCTGATGGTGAGGTTCCAGTTCTGGAGGTTTGGGGAATGTGGAGCACCCCTTCATCACCATTGCTCCCTGGTCCACTCTGACCAGGAGTGGTAGTACCTGTTAGGGTCCCATCTATGGGTTAAATAGAAAAATGTATTTTATAAAAAATTTTTTATTATCCATTAAGAATTGATTTATTTCAAAATTTTATCGGCATTAAATGACCCACTGAGGTTGATATGCCGTAAAACAAAACAAACCTGTTTATAATTTATGTATATGTTTACCTTGTCCTTTCTTTGTGAACGCATCTTGGTTACTTTATTTCTTCAATTTTTTTATTTTCTTCCTTTTTTTTCTGATTCGTTCTGTCTTTCTTTTGGTTTCACTACAACTTGCAGGCATTTCTCCCATTGACTGGGTTGTGGTCTCTTTTTTTGGGTGGGGGGTGAGGAGTGTGCAGATGAGGGGGACCAGGGGTTCAATTATTTTTATCCTTTTTTTTCTATTTGTCCCTTGTTTGTGTTGTTTGTTGAGCATTTAAGGTTTTTGTACGAAGGGCTTTGGGATTTTACTTGCAATTGTCCAGCTTCGATTTATTTTATTTATTTGTTCATCTTTAAGGCCAAATCAAGAATCCTGTTTATCTTCAATTTTCTTCTTCTTTTTATATACACAAAAGTATCAAGAAAAATATTCTTACTCCCTTGCTTCTAGGTTCCACCAAACTTAAGTAAATATATCTTTATTCCACAGGTCAAAGTGAAGGTCAACTGCCTTAAGTGTAGATAAATGGGTTCAAATCCAATAGGGGACTAATTGCTGAAATTTCAACTTGCTTAAAAGCCACTTTCAATGGCTTTTAAGTTGAAGTCACATTCTATTTTATTTATCTATTATTTGAGTCACATTCTATTTATCTATTTTTCTTTTAATTTTTTTTTTTACTATGTTTTTTTTTTAGTTTTTTTTGCCAACCCCACCATACGAGTAGAATGTAACACAAAATCAATTTCTTAAGCAGAGTTTAACAAGTTTGAATTCAGAGTTTTCCTGCTCGTAGCTATGGATAAATAGTAGGGCAAACTGGGCTCTGTAACCTTGGTAAGGCAACCAGGAGAAGGAAAACTCTGAATTCAAACCTGTTAAACTCCACTTAGAAATTGACCTTGTGTCACATCCTGCTTGTGTAGAGTGGTTGGTAAATATATATATATATATATATATATATATATATATATACTAATGCTAAAAATGAAATTCCTTTATACTCCACTCCCACCAAACAGGAAGAGGGAAGTTAAATACTCATGTATATATATATATATACACGCATGTAAGAATTTATTTTCATATTATTGATCAAAGCCTGAAGAAGATACCAGAAGATCTGAAACACGTGTTGCATATGTAAGATAAAAAGAATAAATTTTTTTCTGAAAACATAATACATTTTGTGGACCTTCTTTTTTATAAAATATATATAATATATATATATATATATATATATATATATAAAATAAAGAATTGGACAACAGCCTGAAAAATCTAAATAATACAAATTATCAAGCCTCATCTCAAAATTTCAGACAAATAAAAAAAATGAGTTAAAATCATTTTATTAAAAGTTAAAGTCATTTTATTGCAAAATTCCAGTTATTTATTGAATGATCTTCATAAATAAATGACATAAGGCAGTGTACTTTTAAAATGAATCCTTTTTTTGAGATGGATCAATTTTGGATCCAATGTATTTGATATGATCCAAGGAACCAAACATCTTTACTTATTGCTGGTCCCATTTTCATTTTCAATGAGAGATTTCAGTTTGTGTATATACCATTCATCAGTAAGATGAAATTTCCATTTCTTGCATAATTCTCGGCGGATCATCTTCCCCACCCAGTCAAGCCTGTTCTTGTATTATTATTATTATTATTATTATTATTTCTACCTTTGAGTGTTCTTCATACCAATTTTAATTGGTGACCTGTTGCTGAGTTTGAGTGACAACACATCTCCTCGGGTTTCCAGGACTCTTCTGATTATTCTAGCTAATCTTAACAATGCTGGAGTTTGGATGGTCTCAATTCAAATTGTATAAAATGATTTTATGTGTGTTTCTCTTGTTTTATAATAAGTTTATTAATACGATATTGTCTTTGCAGGTGTGAAACACCCGAATATTATCTGCGATGCCTGTCAAAAGCAAGAAATTCAAGGGATGCGCTGGCGATGCCTAAAATGCTATGACTTTGATCTGTGCAGTATATGTTACCATAGCGACAAGCATGACCTGAGCCATCCTTTTTTACGGTTTGATACTGCTCCCTCCAAAGGGTAAGTAATAATCTGATTTCTTTTCTAATCTGTAGAAGCAATATTCTAATTACCATCATATTGGCAGACAAGGCAACAAGCAAGCTGTAATTCAATATGAATCCTGCATTGTTGCAAGCCTAGTGCAGAATGGTAGATATTTTATCTGGCACCATGACACCACTGGAACCAAGCAACCAATCAGGATTCAAGGAATGGAATCACCTAAATGCATACATGGAGCATTATTGAGTGCCATAAATACCAGCTGTTTTGGGCACCAGTTCAGTTGTGCTTAGTTAGTTGTTGTTATTCAAACCAACAGTAAACTAGCTTACTTCAACATAATATTTTACAAACTTTGAAGCTATGTATACATAAGAATTGGCTAAAAAGTTCTTGGCTGACCAAGATAGTCTCATGGAATGTGATCAAAAGAGGTTTATTTTTAAACATAGTCCTCTTTGTAGTCTACACATTTCTTCCAGTGGTGTTGCAGTGCTTGAATCCCATTGGTAAAAAAAAATCATTAACAGTAGATATGTTGTCCTCATATAAACTTTTTAGCCCACCCTTGTATATGGACAATGGCTTTCATTTACACCTGTCCTGGGTATGTCACTAAACTGCATCTACTGTTCATCTAAAAGGATGGCTTTAGCATTAAATAACCCATGACAGTTGAATGGCAAACCCCCAACCTTTTTAATCATATATATATTTACCAGCCCCTCCGCACGAGCAGGATGCGACACAAGGTCAATTTCTTAAGCGGAGTTTAACAGGTTTGAATTCAGAGTTTTCCTTCTCCTAGACTGGTTACCTAGCCATGGTTAAAGAGTCCAGTCTGCCCTGCTATTTACCCATAACTGGAGGGAGAATTGGATTCATACCTTTCCCAAGGGTATTAGCGCCATGTGAAATTCCAACAGCTTCGTCCAGGAATTGAACACGCCTTGACGAGTCCATTTCCTTCGACTCTAACCATTAGACCACGCGCCACCTTTTTAATCATATATGTGCTAGCAGGCAGTGGCTGAGTGTCTTAGTGTCCAGGGTATGATGTTAAACTATATCTAGTGGTGAGGTTTGGGAGTGGTGTCACATCCTACTGGTGTGAAGAAGTTAGTAAATACATATATATAAATATAGATAAGAGATTTATTTTTTAACTTTTTAAATCCCGGGCAACACTGGGTATCTCTGCTAGTTTTGCTATAATCATAACTATATTTGTTTTTTTTTGTTTTCTTTTTCAGTGTGAAAATGCCAAAGAGGGCCAGCAGTGTCAAACTTGAAGCCTGGGGAATATTTACAGGAGCAAAAGTTTTACGGGGATCTGATTGGGATTGGGGAAACCAAGATGGTAAGGAACTATTTTTTCTTTCTTTTTTTTTCTTTTTTCAGGATTTAATTTTCCAAGTGTGTGTGTGTGTGTGAGAGAGAGAGAGAATTAATAAACAATTAGAGGAATGTAGTAATTAATGAATGAATAGTTCTCCCTATGTTTGAGTGCTTCGGTTTGTTTATTTTTTATTTTTGTTTTTTTCATTTATATTAAATATATTAACCATTGTCAGGGCAATATCAAGTAGCAATGTCAAGAAGTCGTCAAGAAATGTTATTTTCAAGTGAAAATGAAAAAAAAAATGTGGCAAATTTATTTGGTCATCATTAACAGAATTCCTTATATATATATATAATACACATATATATATATATGTGTGCGTGTGTGAGTAATTCCATGTCAAATCATCCTGAAAAAAGTAAAATTGTCACCCACCCTCTTCAATTTTTCTGAAATTTTGTACAGGTGTGAATTATATTCAAGTTAGACATTCCCAAAAATTTGAGCTTCCAATTCCAAGAATTGACAGAGTTATGTTGATTTTTAGCTCTCCAAATATGAGGGGAGAGGGTCGCAAAAGATGGCAATTTTTTGTAATGTATTTTTGTCTGTAAAATGAGTTCTAGAGCTTCCCTATTACTAAAAATTGGTTTATAAAAGCATTTTTGCCCAAGGAATCCAAAATTACTATTAAAAAAATCTTAAAGTTAACCAGTTTTAAGTGACGTCCTCCTGTGGAAGCCAGCACATGGGCATGCCAGTGTGGGCTGTCCAGCAAAGATGTACATTGACCAGCTTTGCATGGATACTGGATGCTGTGTCATTGATATACAGTCTAATAGCGCACACGATGATGATGATGATGACGATGATGAAAAGGTCAAAATAGTACTTCACAAAGTGGAAATTGAACTTTTACTACAGAAGAAATGAACTGCATTACAATAAGTTCACTAAGTGCACTAGTCTACAAAAGTGTAGAATGAAATTATTATTATCGACAGGATCGACTAATAATTCAGTTTTGGTCTCTTTCTTTAACTTTGCCAATTAATTACTTTGATTTCGAAAAGAAAGTTAAGAAAAATCAAGTTTTGAATATCATAGACAATCTTGAACAAACTTAAATTGGCAGTTTGGTTTTGTTCTTAGTTGGTCTCATTAGTGTCAGAAGAGATTTATGAATAAATGGACAGTGTATCATTAAAATATTTTTACTAGACTAGTTGAGAATTCTATTGACATTGAATATATATATATATATATATATGTATGTTTGTGTGCATATATATATGCGTGTGTGTACATATATATGCATGTGTGTGCATATATATATATATATATATATCTGTGTGTGTGTATGTGTATATATAAGTGTGTGTGTATGCATTTGTGTGTGTGTATGTATATATATGTGTGTGTGTGTATAAGTGTGTGTGTATGCATTTGTAAGTGTGTGTGTATGCATTTGTGTGTGTGTATGTATATATAAGTGTGTATTGTATATATAAGTGTGTGTGTATGCATTTGTATATGTATATATGTGTGTGTGTACATATATATGCGTGTGTGTGTATGTATATATGAGTGTGTGTGCATGCATATGCATTTGTGTGTGAGTGTGTATTGTGTGTATGCATGCATTTGTGTGTGACTATGTATATATGAGTATGCATATATGTGGTTGTGTGTGTATGCATGCATATGCATTTGTGTGTGACTATGTATATATGAGTGTGTATATGTGTGGTTGTATGTGTGTGTATGCATATGCATTTGAGTATGTATATATAAATGGACAGTGTATCATCAACATTTTTATTAGAGTAGTTGAGAATTCTATTGACATTGAATTCTATATATACATATGTATGTTTGTGTGTATATATATATATATGCGTGTGTGTACATATATATGTGTGTGTGTATGTATATATGGTGTGTGTGTATGCATGCATATGCATTTGTGTGTGAGTATGTATATATGAGTATTTTGAAATATGTGTATTTGGTCAGCATTCTTTCATTTATACGTGTAGAATTAAACAAAAGACACATCTCCTGTTTAACAATTTTTTTTTTATCTTTTCGAGTTTTCTGGCCAACTTTTTTAATATTTGAGTGGAATTCGTGGATAAGTCCACCAAAGTAGTCGGGACTTGAACTTTGGTGGACTTATCCACGAATTCCACCCAAATATTAAAAAGTTGGCCAGAAAACTCGAAAAGATAAAAAATAAAATTGTTAAACAGATGTGTCTTTTGTTTAAATCTACATGTATATATGAGTATGCATATGTGTGGTTGTATGCATATGCATTTGAGTATGTATAGAGGAGTGGTTGTGTGTGTATATGAGGGGGGGGGCGATGTTGCTTTTTAAAACTGTTGAGAGGAAGGCCCCGAAACGGTTGCACATTCTCTCCTGATGATCCCATGCTTTTGTAAATATGCATTTATGTATGTATGTATATATGTGCTTATGTCTGCGTATGTGTTTGTGTGTGCATATATGTATATACCTATATATATGCATGTGCATGTCTGTATATGTGTTTGTACGTATATACATATGTGTGTGTTTTATATATATATATATATATATATATATATATGCATATTATGTATATAAATATATAGATGTGTGCATATTTATCTGCATGTATTTGTGTCAGTGTATATGTTTGTGCCAGTATATATATATATATATATATATATAATTAATTTTTTGTTATTAATATTGGAGAAATGATTATAAAGTGCTCAATTATTTCTTTAAGAGCTGTATTTAATTTATTTATGTCATCAATACAAAGTTCGTCTTACCAATGGTTTCGGATGTTTATCCGTCATCAGAGACGTTGACTTTTACTAAAGTCAACGTCTCTGATGACAGATAAACATCCGAAACCATTGGTAAGACAAACTTTGTATTGATGACATAAATAATAAAATATATATATATATATTAATTTTCTGTTCTTCCCCTCTCTAGTATTTTTTATATATGTGTATAATATATATATATATATATGAGGAAGAATAAAGAATAGATATGCATATCTATCTCTGTCTCTCGCTCTCTCTCTTTTTTATTTATATATATATATATATATATATATATAATCTATAATGCTGGAATTCAAAGATAATTTAATTGTATTTAGACAAATAATAGACTTTCCTTGCTTTCCCTTTCTTTTAATTATTTCATATATTTGTGTATTTACACCAAGATATTTGGTTGTTGTTAATGTGTACTTAATGACACCTACTCTCCTCAGATTCCCAGCACCCTATTTTTGAAGACCATAGCACTGTCATTATCCGAAACATTCCAGCCCTTCCTTAAATTTTCAATTCTTCCATTCTTTAGTATTTTTCCATGGTTATATCTGTTATATATTGGCATTTCACATAGCGCTAGTACCCTTGGGAAAGGTATGAATCCAATTCTCCCTCCAGCTATGGGTAAATAGCGGGACAGACTATACTCTTTAACCATGGCTAAGTAACCAGTCTAGGAGAAGAAAACTCTGAATTCAAACCTGTTAATCTCCGCTTAAGAAATTGACCTTGTGTCACATCCTGCTCGTGCGGAGGGGTTGGTAAATATATATATCTATTATATAGGGACTGGTTTAGCTCAGTCAGTTGAGAACCCACCTAGTAATCGTAAGGTTCTAGGTTCAATACTGATCCCTGCCAACTAAGCATATGAATAGAACAGTTTGGGTAATCTGATCTGTACGGGGAGTTGACGGTAGGTATGGTGCTCCACCTCAGCAAATACAATCTCCCTGGTTTAGCGCTAATGAAAAGGTGATAGACTCCCTCACTGCTAGTTGATACTACCAACAGGCCACCCAACAAACTTACTTATATCTGTTATTATTTAACACAAGGCTTAATGTTCATTTTTCACAGCAGCTTCAGTATATTTTAATTGGATTCTATATAAAATCATTCATAGTATTGATTTTAATACATCAGAGAATAAAACAATAATATTAGAGATCAATAACACCAAGTATTTATCAGTCATATGGAAATCCGATCTCATTGACAAGTTAAAGCGACAATTTTTCCAGGTTGTGGTTATATCAGTACTGCTGTATGGCTGCACCACTTGGAGCCTAACAAAACACCTTGAGAATAAACTAAATGGGAGCTGCACAAGAATGCTGCATGCAGTCTTGAACAAGTCGTGAAAACAGCACCCCACAAGGAAATAGCTGTATGGCCACCTGCCCCCCATCTCACAAACCATCCGAGTCAGACAGACTAGGCATGCAGGACACTGTTGGAGAAGCAAGTACGAGTTCATAAGCAACATTCTCCTGTGGAAGCCAACACATGGACATGCTAATGTGGGCCACCCAGCAAGGACCTACATTGACCAACTATGCGAGGATGCTGGTTGCTGCACAGAAGACCTCCCAGGGGCAATGAATGACAGGGAAGGTTGGCGAGAGATTGTCATGGATATCTGTGCTACTTGCGCAATATGATGATGAATTATCTATTAAATCCAGTTTTGTTAAAACCAGTATGCAAATTAACCACACCTATATTATGTAAACCTTTATTTCTTAGTGATATATAAGACACATTGCAGGATTTTAAATGCACTAATAACACCGGCTGTTTTAAAGCAAATCAAACTCAGATTTTCATATTTTCATGAGATATTGTTAATAGATAAGATTTTTTCTATCTATTAATGATTTTGACTGAATTAAATACTCATTGATAAACTTATGCAATTCCTGGGGGTATTGTGGCATAAGCAGTGATGTAGAGTCAGTTACAGACAGGCAGACACTGAATCTCCATTATGATAAGATGTTAAAAAAACGCTTTGACACCCACCCACACCCAATTTTTTTTTTTTTAAATTTGTATCATTTTAGCGCTATTCATTTTTTTTAATGTCTGTCACATTTTCCCTTCTTAAAACACAAATCACCGTTTCTTATAGCCCCCCCCACTTCCCAACCTAAAACCTCACTCCCCCCTAGAGACTGAATATGTCTCTCCTGCACAAAACCAATTAATCAATCAAAGGATAGATGCACAGTTGACCCTCCCCCCCTCTTTTGATTTACCCAACCGCCTCTAATCCTGTGATGGGGGTGATGCTAAAAATTTTCTACTCCACAAGTGTGGACATGTTTGTCTAAAGGAGGTCAATAAGGACATTTAGATTTATTTGTAATACAAAGAGAAATTAAACTACTTTAAACAAGGAAAAGGCAAAGGTTAAGTCAAGGAAAAGTCCGACACAAAACCTCTGCTGCCTTTCAAGGAAAGGCGAGGGGAGTAAACCCCGAAAACAAATCAAGAGCCGGAGTCCCTAAGGAGGTGTGATTCTGAAATCCAGTGCTACCCATCAACTCCTGTGACACTAACATTGCCAAACTGCATTGGTTCCTTACCTTTCCTTTGGATAATAGCGGCAGTGTGGAGAGGGGGAATTTGTTGCATGGGCAACAGCTCATCCTCCATATGAACCTGCCCAGGCTATGTAGTTAAAAAAAACACTTTGACACTACTCCATCGTCTCTCGTAGACGAAAGGCTGCCAACAACAACAAAAAAATAAAAAATAATGAAAGTTGCTAGTCATCCCCTCCCTCCCTCCCTCCCTCTAGATTAGTCAGGGGTTGTTTTTTTTTGGGGGGGGGATGATTTTTTTTTTTTTTTTTTTTTTTTTGTTCTTAAGGATAAAGATTATACTTAATTCGGAAAGGATTGCTCATACGTCATATAGTACATTGGGTAAAAGTGGTTGTATTGATCTCTCAAAGAGAAATTCTGTACAATTCATATACTAGCAGGACCTGTTGGTATACCACATTATGATAATTTAATTAATACAATTTTTTATATGTTTACTTAAGAGCTATCGCATAATACTTTAATATGTTAAAAAGTGGTTGTATTGATCTCTCAAAGAGAAATTCTGTACAACTACCATAATTATTCATATACTTGCAGGACCTTTAGATATACCACATTATAATTTAATTAATATAATTTGTGATATATTTACTTAAGAGCTATTGCAAAATACTTCAATATGTAAAAAGTATAATAATCTTGATTTAACTCTCTCTCACTCTTTTTTTTTTATTTATCTATTTCTTTTCTTCTCTTCATCTTTTCATTATGTTCAATTGAAACAGATTAGCTTCACATGCTCTCCCCCTCTATATATATTTCCCCTACTCTCTTTCTGTCTTTTTATATTTTTTCTGTGTAGCATGTCCTTTTTATCCCCTTTCTTTATAATAAAAACCAGAATGGTCCATTATGTAGCTGAGTTGACAATACTCATAAGAGTACAAGTGTTAATCTATGTTAAGTATTCTATATAATTTTCGCCCTGAGTCAGGATTGAACCTGCAACCTGCAGATGATTGTCACTTAAAACTGTATTAATTAAACCCTTTTATCCATTGCACCATATGTCCAACTGCAACTTTATTCACTGTGTCCATTTCCCTATGACTGTAACCATTACACCACACACAGCTCCTTAGTAAATAATGATAAAACAAAAAACAATACTGCTATCATTTTTATTAACAATACTAGCAAAAGTAAGTTTTAATGTAATAAAATATATTAAATTAGAAAGATTAACAAAAATAAATAAGAACGAATATAAAAATATTACACTTATTTTAAAGTTATTTTAATTGATTTCTATATCAAATCATATACAGGATTTCTTTTAATATGTTTGAGAATAACATGATAGTATTAGAAATCAATAACAGCAAATAATTATTTATTAAACCCAGTTTTGTTAAAATCATTATGCAAATTATTCCCACCATATATACTGTGTATATCTTTATTTCTTAGAGATATACAACTCATATTTCAGGATTTTAAATGCATTAATAATATGGGCAGTTTTGTGGCAATTATAACTCAGCTAGACACGATGGTCTAATGGTTAGAGTTGTAGGAAATGGACTTGTCAACCCGAGTCCAATTCCTTGACAAAACTATTTGGGTTTCACATGTCGCTAATATCCTTGGGAAATGTATGAATCCAATTCTCCCTCCAGCTATGGGTAAATAGCAGAGCAGGTTGGACTCTTTAACCATGGTTAGGTAACCAGTCTAGGAGAAGGAAAACTCTGAATTCAAACCTGTTGAACTCCGCTTAAGAAATTGACATTGTGTGTGCATCTTGCATGTGCAGAGGGTTTGGTAGATATATACAACTCAGCTAGACTTCAATAGAGACATTGTTAATAAATAAGATGCTAAGATTAAATAACGACTATTTATAATCATTGAAAATAGAACTTAAATAACTAAGGAAATCGTAATGTCAGTGGTGATGTAGTTTCGGTTACAAACAGGCAGTTACATAATCTCCATTAGGTGTAAAATATGGAAATGAATCTGGCAATATATAGAAATTACGGGGGAAAAAGTGTTCAAAAAAAAAATAAGATGAAAAATATAATGAATTCAATTTCTTTTTTTTTAACTTTGTTTTTCTAATTTCTGTATAATCTCCATTATAATAAGACTAGCAGCGGCTACCCGGCGTCGCCTGGGTAAAGTGGGATTTTTTTAAGTTAGTCCCGCAGATCCATTATTAATGAATCATGAGTTGAATCCTCGTGGGATGCCCAATTTAAATCCCTATGTAAAAAAAATAGACCTTGCATTGATCCAGCTACTCTGAAAAGAAATGTTAATGTCTACTATCTAAATTATTAAATGAAAAAAAAATCCATGCTGTTATTATTTAAATTTTATTTTTTAATTATCTTCACGAATATAAATCAAATCTCAATTATTTTTGCTCAAAAACCAAGCCCTGGTGATATTTAATGTGTATATATATTTACTTTGTCGTTAATTATTTTATTTTCAAAGTTTCCTCCGGACATACATATACACATAACTGCCCTTTATATATGTATAGATAGATAGAGGATTTCCTCCGGACATACATATACACACAACTGCCCTTTATATATGTATAGATAGATAGAGGATTTCCTCCGGACATACATATACACACAACTGCCCTTTATATATGTATAGATAGATAGAGGATTTCCTTCTCATACATCAGTACACCATATAACTAGTGACCCTTTATGCATCTGTCTGAGATAGATAGAGGAATATTCCTCCGGCAACATTACACTTATACACACAATACTTCCCTTTATTATGTATTAGCATCAAGATTAGTAGGATTTCCTCCGTACATACCATATCACACAACTGCCCCTTTCAGTATCTTGTATGGGAATAGATATGCAAGAATATACACTTTCGACATTGTATATTACAGCGATCAAAACCTGCCCATTCAGCTAGGTGTTAGATGTTAGGATAGATTAGCGGAAAATATATATACCTCCCAGGGTCAATTATAACCGTACTGCTCATTACGTTTATTGTTAATAGAAGCTCTCTCTCCGCTCTCTCCCTGCCCCTTTTATATGTATCATAGATAGAGATTTCCTCCGGACATAACATATACACACCAACTGCCCTTTATTATATGTATCAGATAGATTAGAGGGATCCTTGGACCAGTACATAATACACCACACGTGCCCTTTATATAATGTATAGATAGATAGAGGATTTTCCTCCGGACCATACATATTACACACCTAACTGCCCTTATATATATGCTATTAGATAGATAAAGAGGGATTTCCTCCGGACATACATATACACACAACTGCCCTTTATATAGTATCGTAGAATAGAAAGGATTCCTTCGGACATACATATACACACAAACTGCCCGCTTGTGATATATGTTAGATCAGATAGAGGATGTCCGCGCGACCTATGTGTGTGAACCACATCTCGCTCTAAAACGGTCTAATGTGAGGGGGAGACTCAGAGATCGACCTGCTCTCCTTTCCAACGCACCAATATACAGCTCCTACTCGCAAATACCGCGCTCCTCGTGTAATTCTGATAGACGGCTAGAAGACCCGGTCCGTGACATACATACACTCGCTTACACACAATCTGATGGGCTCTGAGGTGGTAAGAGGTGCGTATGATAGAGTGCGAGGCGGGAGAATTAAACTGCGCCTCTTCGTTCATCAGGGTACGCTCTCGCGCTCTCTCCGCCTGCAACTGTATACAGGCTACTCGCTGTAGCCGGGCGCCTATACACACCAGAACACACCTGCGCCTTTCTTCGCGCCGGTCATAATCATCGCTGGATATCCGATAATGTGTGGTTATTCTATGAATCATTCATTGAACCTCTTATTCGTGTACTCGCTCGCTGTATGGTGTCTCCTTCGGACCTATCAGCTCGCCTTACTCTCGCTCCCTCGGAGTGTGTCTGAGAGAGGTATTTTTCCTCTTATTGCAACACAACAATCATACATGAGTGATATACTTCCGATAGTATACACGCATCATGGACCTCTACTCACCTATGGCTATTCTCCCTATGGTGAATATGTATGTATTTTCGGTTTAGCTCTGTCATAGCGGCATCATTGAGCTATGAGACATGAGTGGTCACTCTCACATGTTATGCGACAGGGCCAGTACGGTAGTGCGGAGCACCTGGGGTCTACTCATGTGCATAGTATGACTCCTTTGCCTAGGTAACACTAGGGATTGTGCAGGAAGTCTCGCGGCTTGATGGTTTAGTGGTGGTGAGTTCGCTTACCGCATACCACACATACTCGCAGCTCCTTCGCTCAGATGCGCGCATGTTACATCACGGGGCGCATCTACGCATGTCCGTCTCAGGTGTCTCGCGAATTAGAACTACTAACCTCTCGAGTGCTACCCGAGCACACACCGCCTCCGTATCTCCTACCAATATGATACGTATGGTCGCTATCGTGTCTCTCTCTCGCGCTTATATTAGTTTTCTCTACTCTCGCCAGTTTCTCACGGTGCGACTGGTTACGCTCCTCTCTCTCTCCTCGGCTCTATGTGAGAAGTGAGAGATCATTCTGTGTGAACTAACTTGTACGATCGAATATGAGACATAGATGAGTCAAAATTTACATCATTCACGTTACTTTGTGTTTTTATAATATTGCAAATTTATTCATGTTTATAGTGTGCACTCCCGGGGGGGGCCGCCTCACGGCACACACACGCAACAGAGGTGAGGCGCGTATATGTCGAGGTACAAGAAACTCTCTGGTGCGCGGCCTCAGTGGCACTCTACAGTTAGAACAAAGACTATCTCTCAAACTACAGTCGTGCGACTTCTTTATATGAATACTCTCTGCTGGTGTATAAAAACTCTCACAACAGAAAGAGAAAACAAATACTAGTCAGCATTTTGACCTCTGCGCACATTTCGGTGGGGGTATCACAACAATATAAATGTGTGTTCTCTCTAATTCCCTCACCCCGTGACGTGCGCGCTATAAAGAGGAGTGGCCGAATCGGTTATGCGGTTACGTAATTTGCTTTATGTAAAGAAGATCAAAATAGCAGAAAAAAAAAGAGATATGTATAGAAGTATCGTCGAATGATTACTCACCTCTCTCTCAAAGACGTGTTAGAATTTGTATATTTGTATATTCGAGTACTAATTACTACCTCATCTCCACTTGTTAATCTGTCCCCATGTCTATACCCTCTGTTATCATGCCATTTCCTCTATAAATGGTAACACCGTATACACCACCAACACCTCCACCATTGCCTAAGTACACACACCCCTCTATAACCATAAAATGGACACCTATTCCCTCTATTTAAACATTAACGTTTATTTTATTCCGTTTCTCTCCCTCTCACACATCCCTTCCACTCTCTCTCTCGCCTAACCTCGCTCTCTCTGTCTCTCTCTGATATCTTATGAACACCGCATCGATATGTGCAAGCACACTGAGTGTGCCTCTCCTCGATCTCTTCCTATCTCTCACGCAAGTGAGCAGCGCTACGGTACTATCTTCTTCTCTCTCCTCAATTGTGCTTGGGTGAAGTGAAGTGGGCAGCGCGAGTCTCACTTGATATACTCTCTCATTCAGAATGAGGTGCTCCCGATACCTACTTCGTAACATATATGCCAAAGCAAGGGTTCACAAAAAATTCCCTGTGTATGAGCTCTACTCAAATCTTAACACACGAAGAAACGCGTACTTCCATACCACTGTACAACGAACATAACTACGCACCGCACAAATCGATCTCACCGCATCACTTCTCGTATCATTAGTCGACTCTCACCACTTTACTGCAACCGACGTTTTAAAACACCCATATCGACATACTCCGCTACCATACTAGAGATTCATCCATGGGTATATTAAAAAATGAAGGAGAAATCCCCACCACTTGATGGTACACTACCTTTACCCCTATAACTCCTACTTCAAACTTATACAAGTATAAATATTCTTATGTTTTTTGTCAAAATCCTTTACCAACACAATTTAAAGGAAAACGGGAGGTAATCCTAACTAGAGAGGGCGGCAAGGAATTTCTCGAGCGTCACACGCGTCCCCCATTTAGAGTATATGTCGCGGGCAAGGAACTCTTGACTACTTGCCCAGACTGTTGAAACCAATGATAGAGAAATGTAAAAAATACTATGTTAATATAATAACAAATAAACCAAATGAGTAAGAAAAATTATATAACACCTCACTAAATAGATTCCACTTAACCAAAATATATACGTCCATCAGCGTCAAGTATCAGCTCCTCTCCGCTCCCGCTACTAACGCTACAATTCATATCATCTCCTCTCCCCAATTCAGCTGGCAATACTCAATCACCCTCTCATATATACTCTCTTATTCTATATACCGTCGTAGATTCTAGACATATAATCCTCCTTCTTTTTTCTCCATTCACTATAGTTGCTACTTGAAAGAAGGGAACCGTTTCTCTATACGCTCGTTTGTTTGCACCTTATCATAGATCGAAGCTTACTATGCTGAAAACATTATGTTTTTGCCCTAGTACTCTTCATCAAATACAAAATCGATGTTTTCTCCATTCTTAATCAACTCACTTAATATATACAGTAACGAAAGTCTAAACAACAAACACAACATCAATCATTAAGCGCCTAAATCAAACCTAACAATAATAATCTACCCTCATATACCATATATAAAATCACCACACACATCTCTCTCTTCTGGTGTTAAAGCACAGAGAAGAAGCGATATTTGAGCTCGCGATAGAATATACAAATTCGTCTTCTATCTCGTTTGTCTCGCCGCTTCATTTGAGTATTTTACTGTTTTATAATTCTTCATGTTTCCCCCAGGTGAGATTAATAGAGTAGTAATAAAATTTACATAAAATAATATAATTTGTTTTATTGAGTATTTGAGTTAATGTATACATTAACGCGCCAAGGGATAATTTAGGAAACTGACAATGTTATAATAAGAAATAAAACATTAGAAGATAATATAAAATAAAATTATACTATTCACTACCCCCTAAAAAAAACAAAATATATAATACCACTAAAGAAAAAACACTGTGAATCGACTCTCAGAAACAGCTGATATCACGCTATTGAGCTAACATACAAGTGCCCAAGATAAATTGACGCATTAGGTAGGTTATTGCCAAAGATGACGTCAAATTCTGGTATTTTACGCAAATAAATGCCTCCCCCGGTGGAAAAGAAATAAAAATACCAAAAATTAAGAGAAATTATCCGATGTTTAATAAACTTTCAGTGTTTATCAATGAATGAATTTTATGATGCATTCAGTTATTATTTTCAAAACTTTTCAGGTCACTTAATTTTTGATCTCCCCCGCCTATTTTTGGGTGTGCAAAATATCGGGGGGGATTATATAAAGGTGAAACTAATTACCAGTATAAAAATAACAATACACCAACTATCGAAGGTATGAAATACGAAGCGAAAACAAATTTATAGGGAGCGATTCTGTAGAAAATACTAAGTACCAAAAATCAGGAAAATTAAATGGATAAAACATTTTTCAGATTTTTTTTTGTACTGGTAATATAATTAGCTTCCTAAGAATATCAGTGAAAAAAAATTATACATCGATAATTGTTTGTCTAAAAGGTGGGGTTAGGGCCTAACTTTCAATTGAGTTTTTCTCCAAAGATTTATTAGATAACAATACTATAAGTAGTACTTCTTAAAGCTTTTGTTTTGAATCTAAACAATATGGAAAAATTTGAAACTTAAAAATTAAGTGATCTCTATTCTAAATGTATTATTTCTATATATGACGCTAACATCCTTTAAATAATTTAGAGATGGGCAATCATGGCAGTTGTCGACCACTGAATCTTAATATGCAAAAAAATAAGTAGAGATGAATGTCTCTATCATATCTTCCTCTTAATCACACACGAGAGCGGACAATTATTTATAAAGGAGATGGAAGGAAAACTATTAGAGAGGGTGAAAAGTAATATTGCCTAATTACAACTAATTTAGAAACCAATTAAAATGGAATTTTTTTCCAAACATAAACTCAATCCTAAAATCTAAGGTATATTTTTAGTATGAATTTTGTGTCTTTAAACTAAAACAGCGAAAAAAGCTTTAGGAATATAAAAGGTGATTATCTCAGCTTTTAGTTATGATTGATAATTATATATATATATAATTTTTAATGCCTGAATACTTGGGAATTTTTTAACTTAATGTGTTTATGTAGTTGCCTAATTATTGTTATAGATCGTTTTAATTCTTTATGTTGTTTTTGTTTTCTTTGCCAGGGCGGTTGAAGGTATGCAAAAACTTGCGTGTGTAAAGGTGAAAGATATTCCGCGCGCTGGGCACTATGAATTTGGACGAAGTGTGGCCAAATGTAATATGGAGTCCACAAACCAACAATGAATGTCTACCGGGTGGACATAGGGCAAAGTGACCTAAAGGCAACCCTGTTGCCTACTGGGGGAATGTCTTTACGTGACCATTTGCCTATTTTAAGGTAAGTTGTTCTTTTTCTTGCATTAATCAGTTAGAAATTCATTAATCCTTTTTAGTTTTACTAACAAGAAAAATTAAATAAAGAACGAATACAAAAAGATTACACTTATTTCATTTTATATTTAATTGGTTTCTATATTTAAATCATTCATAGGATTGATTTTAATACGTTACAGAATGGAAACATAATTATCAGAATCAAAACACCAAGAAATTATAAACCCAGTTTGTTAAAAGCCAGTATTGCAGAAATTAACCACACAAATATATTATTGTAACCTGTATTATTAGGGACATATATATATAAAAACAGCCACTTTACAGGATTTTCGGAGAAGAGTTATGTTACTAATAAAGATGGGCTTATTTGAAGAAATTTTAACTCAGATTTTTCTAAGTGACATCACTAATAAATGAGATTTATTCTATGTATTAATGATTTTGACTATCAAATTAAATACTCATTGATAAACTTATGCAATTCCTCAGGGTATTGTGGTGTAAGCAGTGATGTTAGTTCAGTTACAGGACAGACACTGAATCTACATATATAATAGATTTTCATCAAATTGCATTAATTTGACTTATTGGTCAATCACTTCTGAACCAACACCAGTTGGCTAGATCATGCAAAGTTACACAGCAATGAGCCTGTTCAATACTTAGATGGGGTACCAGTTTAGGTAAACAACGGTACGTAATACTATTATATATATATATACTTAATATATATCTATATATATATTATATATTTACCAACCCCTCCACATGGGCAGGATGTGACACACGGTCAATTTTTAAACGGAGTCAACCAGGCTTGAATTCTCAGAGTTTCCTTCTCCTAGACCAGTTGCCTAACCAAGGTTAGGGCCCAGTCAGCCCTACTATTTACCCATAGGCTGGAGGAGAGTAGGATTCATTACCTTTCCAAGGGGTATTTAGCCGCTAAAGTGAAAATGTAATTACCATGTCCAGGAAATTTTGAACTATGGGGATGAGTCCATTTCCTATGACTTTTAACCCATTACACCATGTGCTTCCAACACGGTACCATAAGAAACGATTATTCAAAATTACTTTGATTTGGCATTAAATGACTTGAAAAAAGGATTGCATATGTTGTAAAACCAACGACACCTAATCAGCTTGAATTGACTTACCAGTTCTAATTTGAATATCAGTCTGTTTATTATTATTATTATTATATTTCCATTCCTTTTTGGGTTTTTCATACCAGCATTAGCTGATGGTATTTCACTGGAGTCTGAGTGACAACCAAGTCTCCTCAAGGTCTCCAGGTACTCATTCTTGAGTATTCTAGCCGATTCAAGCAGGCAGTATCTGGATGGGTCTCAATTCTTCCTCTGATTTCTTAGTCCTTCCAGTCTTTTTCCAAGTTATTGGTACCGTCTCCAAGATAGCACCGAGGTGAGCCAATGGTATCACTTTCAACCCTCATCACTCCAACAGCCTTTGTTCAACTTCCTCCTCCGCAAGCGTCCACCGGCCACCTTTATCTACTCCTCTTTCACCTCTTCCCTTTCAGCCTTCCCACCCTGTGATCGCTTGCGCGGAGCCACAAAGCTCACCAGTTTTGACACGTTTCTTCTTTCTTTTTGCTTTAAAACAACACATAGGTCTCCTGGGCTGGGCATAAGGTGAATCCGTCTTATATCTCGAAGGTCCCCAGGGAATTTTATGCGTTTCTCTCAAGAATAGACTCTTGGTTTATGCACTCATTACCATTGTCTTATTATTATTGCGGGAAAGTATGCATTCAAAAATATTCTCCCTTCAGTTATGGTAAATAGATTAGTGCAAACTGGTGGTTTTTTTTTATCCATTTCGGTAATGGAACACCAGCCCTAGGAAACTGATGAATTGAAACCTTCAAAAACTCTGCTTGTCAGTTAAACTGATTATTTATCTAATCTATGCTTTGTATAACATGAATCTTTTATTACCAAAACCGCCAAAAGATGTTGACAGCTTCAAATGTATGAAGTAAAAGGTTTATTTTCATTTTATATTTTCTTTGTTTCTACCTAGTATAAAAATGTATGAAAAGAACGACATTTATAAATGATATTTCAGGTTTGATATTGAATTTTTCAAAAGAGCAAAAAATTTCAAACAATGAACTATTTTAAAAAATTCAAAAAAAAAAAAAAACAAACACTAAAAACTAATGAAATTGGTGCAAAGAAATACTTTGAATACAAAGAAACAAAATTGGAGTTGAATGAGTTATATATACTATATATTATATATAATTATATATATATATATATATATATATTATAATGGAAAAAGGTAACCTTACCAGTGAATATTGGTTCATGATGGTTAGATAAGTGCAGAATTCAGTGAGATTAGTCAGCGAATAACAAATACAAAGTGCCTTCAATTATGTTAGGTAGAGCAAATTTATTTAACAATTAGGTACAAGTGATAACCTTTACTCGAGTTCACGCATCGAGTAGGTTTATCACTTCTGTAACCTATTGTAATATATGATATATGTGTTTGTATAATGTATATATAGTATATATTTGAGGATGAATTCCTGAGGGACATTCTCTATTACAGAGCTTTCGTCTGGTAAGAGACAGATTGGTTCACCTCACGGCTTGTGATTTAAGGATGTTTGCGTGAATGATACTCAAGTTGACACTTTTGGCATTACCTCTTCCAGCTGGACGAATAATTATGGCTCAGACTGCCCTCAATGCGGCTAGATGCCTCTCCATTAGCGGACGTATTCATGTCTGAAAATAGTCACCCATGGTGCCAAACACCATGAAGCCCAAGAGTTCCTGAATGAAAACACAACAAAACCATATGGCAACTAAAGATGGCACATCAACTATCTTCACTGACAGCGTTCACACTGTGACCTCTGTGCGGTCAGGGCTGTTTTTTAAAACAATTGGACTTCATAGTCACAGAAGGTGCATGGTAACTTCAGGGGCACAGAAATTATTAGTCTTTCCAAAATATGCAATGCCGAAAAAAACATGTATAATATATACTATATATGATAAGTTTGTAAACACCGGTATGTTTGGAATGGCTTTTTTGCGACAATTTTTGGGAATATGTGCTTAATTGGAGTCGCTTACCTAATTTTGAAAATTAATTAATTAATTTATTAATTAATTAATTTTTCAAAAATTAGGTACGACTCCAATTAGCACATATCTCTTCCCAAAAATATATTAATATATATATATATATATTATAGTAGTATCTATATATATACTATATATATTGACAGGACAAGACACTCTCTTTCTACTGCTACCTAGTACCATGCTCAACTTAGTACCATACATATATTCATGGTGGGTTATTGGTGACTAAACTGGGCACCCCCATCAGGCACGCCCAGCTTTGATGAGGTGGGTCTGTTGGATGTCATCATCACTATAAAAACAAGAAGCTGTCGAAAGGGCCAAATGAGCTCCAGGGGAGCCAACGGCCATCCATATTACCAATAGTTGTAGGATTGGGATCCGGACTTACTACTCACAACTCTGCCAATTACAACTTGGTGCTCTCTCTGGCTGCTCCCAGGACCTTACTTCTTGTCAAGTCGAATCAATACTTACCGAGACAATACCCTGCAACACACTTAAATAGTAAATGCCAGAGTGACTGATATTCATATATGAGCTAGTTTGCCAAATTAATGAGCAAAAGGTAAATAATAAAAAAAATCTATCTAGGATATACACAAGATACTTTACTCAAATAAAGATTTTACACCATAAAACTGCTTCACGGAAATATTAACCGACTATCAATTTACATCTGCCACAGCTCTTCTTATATATCTGGCACATAACAAATATAATAGAGCAGTAGACCCTATCATAAAGATGGGAAGTTGCTTTAAAGATCCACATTAATTCACATAAGCACTGGTTAATAATTGCTATTTTATGTCTTGGGAGGAGAAATTTCCTCATCACAAACTAATTAGTTCCAATGAATTATTTAAACAAAGAAGTGAAATTTTAACATCTGTTTAAAATGCAACAAACATTAACAAACCAAAAACAAGCTGCAGGTTTACCCACAATTACAATTCATATCCCGTTGGTAAGCTTGTGCTAGAACTCTCCCAATCAAATTCCACCCCCCCCCCTCATTAAAGGATAAAACACTATATAAACAAAAACCGCAAAACCAATTTCCCCAGTTTTGGGACTGAATATCCGCATAGCGCCCGCAAACCTGTCCCGCCAGTAACCAACAACTGTTGACTCGGGTGTCCCCTACGCCTAAACTTGAAGTATATCTTTTTCAATATATATAGGTATGTATGGTCATTTGTATAGTGTGTGTAAGTATAATTGTACTTTATTAGTATATATAATAATTTGTCTATATATAGGTGTGTGTGGCTATATTTCTGTTATTATATAGGTATTTTTTTCTAGGTGTGTGTGTATTATTTGATTAATAGGATATTTGTGTTGTGTGTATATTTGTAATATATAAGGCATTTTGTGTGTGTGTGTGTGTATTTTTATAGTTGTATATAGTAGGGTATTTTGTGTTATATTTTGTATATATAGGTATTTGTGTGTGTGTGTATATGGTATTGTTCTATGATGTTATACAGATCCCATGTGCTGTGGTAATATTGATTATATTATTAGGTATTTTGTGTGCTTGGTGTGTATATTCTGCGTCATACTATAGGTATTGTGTGTGTGTAGTATACATTTGCTATATATAGGTATTGTGTTGTGCGTTCTATTGTGTATTGGTTATACTTATAGGTATTGTGTGTGTGTTGCTGTGTGTGGTGTGGTGTGAGTGGACTAATATATATATACTCTCCTATACATATTGCATGTGTATATATTTGTAATATAAGTATAATATGTTTATATACTATATCTGTATATATATATAATATATAGTATACTATATATATATAGATAATTTGTTATAATATCGTACATATGTGTATATATTTGTATATATATTATAATATATGTTGTATATTAATATATCTGTATATATATATATATAGTATATATATGATATTTGTAATATCTGTAACAATATGTGTGATGTATATATATAATATATGATATACAATGAGTGTATTGTATAATATTTATTACTATATCATATATGTTTTGTACATGTTGTAACTAATACATACATAGTGTGTGTTAATGTGCTGGATGTGTGTGTGTGTGACCGTTGGGTTTTTTGGTATTATATAATAATAAAAATATTTTATATAATATTAAATATTTTGGGGTTTAAGTTTAATTTGGGTTTACTGTGTCCGTGTATAAACACTCTCTCTTTGCATGTCTTCATCTTTGTTGCTCTTATCTATTGAAAATCATTTTTTTAAAACTAATCTCGTCTTTTTTGTTACTTTTCATATGAATACCCTTTTGTTATTGTTATTGTTAGCTCAAGATATTGACAGATGCTTTGTTGGCTGTTTTTGTGTTCTTACCATATGATCTTTTCTTCTTATTTTTTTTATTTCTATCTTTTACTAAATCTGTATTTGTCTTGGGGATTTGAAGTGAGACGCCTTTTTAGATTACTTATACAAAGTTATTAATGACTAATAATATTAGTCTGGTAAAATTTTGTTGATTCTATATATATATACTTTTCTATCCTTCCTTCTTTCCTTGTTATCTGCATGTTTCTGTTAGGTCCAGTCATTTACTTTATTAGTGGAAATTAATAAATGAGAACTAGCAGGACCTTGTGGATATACAACTGTATGATCATTTAATTATTACGTTTCATATAGTTTACATTATAAGCTATTGGAAAATAGTTTCATATAGTAAAAAAGTTGGGTTTATTGATATCTCAAAAAGAGATTTTACCATTCACTTATTCATATACTCCCAGGAACCATGTTTTGATATACCGCATTTATGATAATTTAATTAATACATTCTTCTTTATGTTGTTTGTTTTTTGTTCTTAATGGATCAAAGATTCATTCTTCATTCGGAACAGGATTGCTCATAACGTCATAGCATACATTGGGTAAACAGTGGTTTGTATGATCTCTTCAAAGAGACAAATTCTGCTCTACAATTCAATATACTAAGCAGGACCTGTAGAATATCCACTTATGATAAATCTTTGATTAATACAATTTTTGATATGTTTTACTTTAAGAGTTATGCATTACTTCAATATTGCTTTAAAAAGTGGTTGTATTGAATCTCATCAAACGCAGAGAAGTTCTTGTACATCTACTCATAATACTTATCCGTATCACTCAGCAGGACCTGGTTGAGATATACCGCATTATTGATAATATTCATATTAATTAAAAATTTTTGATTATGTTTTGACTTTAAGAGCTTATTGCAATATAACTTCAATATATGTACTTATAATTAATCTGACTTAACTGTTTCTCTTTTTTCNAGAGAGAGATAACTAGATCAAGGAGATTGTTTTAGCATCTGAGGTGGAGCGCCACACCTACCATCAGCTCCTTACTTTACCGCACAGACCCCTGTGCTACTCATACGCTGAGTTGGCGAGGACCGGTATCGAACTAGGAACCTTGTGGTTTCTAGCCGAACGCTCTACCGACTGAGCTAACCCGGTCCCATTTTATTTGGCCAAAAGAACAAACCAATCCTTTTCTATTAGGCATGTGTACACACCTCATTACAAATGATCAATATTTCTTATAAATATGAAAGTCAAGCCACTTGTACCTGATTTTCTATCCGATAATTGTGCTGACACATGAAACTAGGAGTAACAGGACAAGTAACACAGGATAAATTTAATATTTTAATAGCATGTGTTACATAATCATTAGATACCTAATGATTATGACAATAGTGTAGAAATCATATTAGTGCAGCTGATGGCCTTGAGAGTGAGTGACAGCGTTTGACCTCACTCTGACCTTGTGTTCTGGGGATGATCGTGAGAATCGGAAGCAATAGAAAGCCCTTCTGGTTTAAGGGTAAGCAACTCAGTTAGTTAGAGTTAGAACTTAGAAGCGAAGCTAGCAAGATGTGAGTCTCACTGCGTGATTGTCTGGTCTGGGGGATCTACGAATAAAGTAACATCATCGTAAATCGAAGTCTTGTGGTTATTACTAAAAGCTAACAATGACACAGGGCTTCTGATAAGGAGTGATCCCCAACAGAAACCAGACCTGGAATCCTCAACAGAAGACCAGACGAGACCTTAGAAGATATACCAGACCAAGATAGATGATAGACGATCAGAATAGCAAAGCCGGCCAGAGAAGATACGACCAGAGTAAGAAGTAAGAGAGGGTATACAACACATGAAGCAACTATTATTATTATCTGTGGTGGTATCTAGGCATGACAGGTTGGAAGCCGATCCACTGGGAATTATGCAAAAATTAAATTTTGCCCATATATAAAACAAAATGTTATATGAATCTATTCTTGAGAATGAAATGCATAAATTCTCTGGGACATCGAGATAAAGACGGATCACCCAATCCAGCCAGGAGACTAGACCCAGTGTTGATTAACAAAAATAAGAGAACATGTCAACTGGTGGACTTTGCAGTTCCAGCAGTCACAGGGTGAAGTTGAAGGAAAACAAAAAGATGGATAAATACCTGGACCTTGCCAGAGAATTGAAAAAGCTATGGAATATGAGGGTTAAGTGATACCAATTGTAGTTGGTGCACGTGGAATGGTTTCAATAAACTTGGAAAAAAATAGCGGTTTACAGTGTGAACGAGAAAGCTAATTTGCATATTGATATTAGAAATTTGATTTTAATAAATATATGCTTAGTATTATTGATTTCTAATTGTTTGGTTTTATCTAATATGAGCAAAAACCTCTTCAATAAATCTTAAAAGAAATCCATTAACAAAAGCAATAACTGTGATTTTATTTTTCACTTCCTATTTTAACTAAATAGTTAAATTAGGAAAATTTAGTAATGAAAGATGTGAATGATGGAAGAGAAAGTTTCAGTTGCTCTATTTTTCGATTATAGCCCCTCTGTTTCAAATCTTTTTATCTGCATTCTTATTTAGTTTCATTAGCCTTTCTAATTCAGTATAATATTTTATTACATTAAAACTCAAATACTTGCACCCTACAGAGGGTGCATATATTTGCTAGTGTAACGAAATAAAATATTTCAAAGAATGTCATATTCTTTAGTTCTAAGAAAAAAAATGAAAGCTTCCTGCAAGAAATGAATACAAAATACCAAAAGGTTTCATTACTCTACTTGTGGTTGATTTTTGTCTGATGGCAGTAAAAATTTCTAAAAAATGTTTAAAATGCTTAAGTTTAGCAAAAAATTAACCTCTGATCTTCGGAAAACCTTTCGGAATGATCCGATTCATGTTGACTCATTCCTTGTGACATTTCAATCTCTTCATCCTCTTCTCCAAACTCATAATTCCTTTTATGAAATTTAAATCAACCCTACCCCAAAAACATCAAGTTTATGCAATCTGTGTTTGGACCATTTAACATGAAATATTTGGGGTATTTTTTTGTTCACCCCACCCATTTTTTATTCACCCCCACCCATTGGCATCCACTTGGGATGCAAACTAGGCAATAATTTTTATATAAGATTTTTCATTTAATTATTTTTTTTCATTACCGTAATTATTGTTCATAAAACACAGTATTTTGCCAGATTTTACACAAGAAGTATATAATCAACTTGGGGCTGGTTTAGCTCAGCTGGCAGAGCACTCACCTTGGAATCACAAGGTTCCTGGTTCAATACCACTCCCCACCAAATCAGCGCATGGGTAGCACAGATTAGGTGATCTGATTGATTTTTAAAGTAAGGAAGGGAGTTACTTACAATCATCCTCTCTCTCTCTATATATATATTATATATATATATAAGTTAAGAGAAAGGAAATGAATCCGACGATATGAGTATAGATAAAAGGATATAAAAACAACACAAATGCTGTTGAAGTGAAAAGATTTTATATCATATTCATAGCTAATATTGAACAATATTTCGGTTTATAAAAATCATCTTCAGAGCTTGTTTATACTCAGCCTTTTCAATAGCGGAGACGAAAATAATATGAATTTAAAACGAAAACATTGATGTTTCAAAAAAGTTATGTGGAAGTTTCAAATGTAAGCAACCGCCAACGCTTTTCTCGGTCAGCGACAGTTATGTATCTCTTATTGTAACAGTTTTTGAAAAAAGAACACATATTCCAAACTCGATGATAGACAAATTCTCTTTTTCAAACAGGATGAGTATTAACCCGTATTATATATATATATATATATATATATTAAGTAGAGTAAATTAAGTAAAATTTTTTAAAGTTTTGCTGACAGAAATCTGTTTCAACCATATGCAGTCTTTATCAAAGCAACATTGTAAACAGAAAAACGAAATAAATATATCATTAATCACGAGGCATAGAAGGCTCTCGATCAGTACCAGAATTTTCAAATAATTAAAAAAAATGCGTATCTTATATTAAAAATAAAATAAATTTTATTTTTAAAAATTATAAGCATTTTTATCATTTAAAAAAAAAAAAAAAAAAAAAAAAAATTCAAAAGAGTTTGCAGTAAAGGTGTATATAAATATCAAAAAGTTCAGGAAAATGTTCCGGTTACAAAAGAAAGTTAAAAATATAATACATCCAACCATACAATAGATGAAGATGGAAATTTCAGGAATCTGTAATGATGACAAATTCGTAGAGTTGGGATCCGTATCATATTCGAAATTTGAGCCTCCGGTGATATAATTTAAATAATTCCAATTTTGTTTTTTCTACACATATTGTCGGATTCATATCCATTTTACCTTTCATAAGTAAAAATATAACAGAAGACTTAGATTTTTTATTTGATAGCCTATTTCAGGAAACTTAGACATGTTGTCTAAGCTTCCTGAAATAGGCTATAATGCAAAAAATCTAAGTCTTCTGTTATATACTTACTTATAAATTTGCTCTGTGACTCTAACAATAAGATCACACATTGAGCTCTACAATCTGTAACACGTTTAAAAAAAAATCCTATGTCGTATGGAAGATTTCTTCTTTGGATTTTTGGATTATATATGTGTATGTGTGTGTGCTTTTTTAACAATGTGTTAATATCATTCTAGGTTTGGCCTATCTTTTTTTTTCTTTATTATTAGGTAGGCCTTAGTAGTTTGTTTATTTGTTTATGTGTGTGTGTGTGTTCTATAGGCACAGCTGATTTTTTTTTTTTTTTTTATTTGGTTATGAAATGACATAAATTTTGCTGAAATCCTGTACATCTCAAATGATATCAAATTTTTTTTTTAAACACATTATCTTGTTTGTTTTCTCAATCATTAAGAGAAGTTGAAATTTAATGAGATCAATATAACTTTACATTCAATTTAATCTTTTAGGTTGGAAGAAGAGGAAGAAGAGGAGGGGGGAGGATGTATTTTTGTGTTTCTAATCTAATTATTAAATTTTGCATCCTCATCAAAATGTATTTGCATCATAATGAGATATGTAACGTTGGCAACTTATATCATATTTCAACTTGAACTCTGCCACTTGAAATCGACTGTAAGATTCCTCTCCATGCAAAAAATGTTAGAAAGCATAGTCTGTCATGTGCAATGATACATTTTGGAAGGCGCCAGTGTTGTAATGGTTATCATAGTTGTTGTGGGGTTTAAAGGGGTCAAATAAGAACAAAACGACGGGTAGGAAAATGTATTAACAAAAGAGTAGACAATTACAGTACAGAGAAGTGGGAATTACGTCCGACAAATAGAATTATGAGCTGACTCGCATTGGCTTACTCTACAAGCCTTTAATTGTCCCTGTTACTTATAATAACCGTCGGCGCATTCCATTAATCTATAGGGTATCACCTATAACAATAGTGAACAAGGTGACCTGAGTTCAAATCCTGTATGAGCCTGATTGCATTGCCTAATTTCTTATTACAATGGAGATTGTGTATCTATCTGTCTATAACTGAAATTAGTTACCACCAATGTCACAATTCCCATAGTTATTTATGTTATATTATCAATTTTAGTTCATTATAAATTAAAAAAAAAAAAAAAAAATTAAAAAAAAACTTAATTATCTGTAATAAAACATTTTCCTGCTTTCATGTTGTTTTTTTATTTTTTATTTTCTTTCTTTTTTTGTTTCTTTTTGAAATTAAATTGTAGATGTTTGGAACATCTTTGGATAAGACTTGAACTCACATCCTCTACAACAGAAGCTGATTATCTTATACTGGTAAAAGTAAAATTGTTACCCACCCGCTTCAATTTTTTCCTATGTGAACATTAGAAAACCCCCAAAATTTGAGCTTCCAATTCCAAAAATTGGTGGACTCATGCCGATTTTTAGCTCTCCAAATTTGGTGAGGTTTGTGAAAAATGGCGACTTTTTGTAATCTATTTTCTTCTGTAAAATGAGTTCTAGAGCTTCCTTACTACTCAAAATTGGTTTATAAAAGCATTTTTGCCCAAGAAATCCCCAAAAAATGCTATTGAAAAAATCTTAAAGTCAACCAATTTTAAGTTATTGGTGATTTCTGATTTTTTCATAGCAAAATCAATATCCGATGTGGCACAAATGACAAAAATTTTTTCTAGGGATTAGCGCTGTGTGAAATGCAGACAGCCTTGTCCAGGATTTGAACTCGGGTCCATTTCCTACAACTCTAACCATTACACCATACACCTCCATAAACTAAGTATATTAACTAATTAGATTTTTTTGCTACTACGTAAAAAAGTAAAGTCAACGGGGCGGCCTAAAGTCGGTATCAGCCAAGCAGCGAGGGAGTCTATCCCCTTTTCACTAGCGCTAGACTAAGGAGATTGTTTTCGCGTCTGAGGTGGAGCGCTACACCTACCATCAGCTCCTTACTTTATACCGCACAGATTCCTGTGCTACTCATACGCTGAGTTGGCGAGGGCTGGTATCGAACTAGGAACCTTGTGGTTTCTAGCCGAACGCTCTACCGACTGAGCTGTGAAAAATTGCCTAATCAGATCAGAAACAGCATACAAAATTTTCAGATTAATTTGGACAATTTCAGAAATAAGTGAGAAAAGAATTTAAGAGGGAATTTCTTTTTTTTGGGGGGGGGACTATTGGATGAATTACTAATGAGAATTTGATTTGTATAGAGATAATGTATTGATATTCTATATACTAGCAAAATTTAAAAAAATACCCTCCGGGCGATGTAAAAACACATTTTTGAAAGATATTGCCTGAGGGTGTGGGATATTAAAAATTCAATGTCAGAGAGTTTGTACCCTAAGTAAGTAAAATCATCAAATTCATTAAAGGAGTAAAAAATAAAACAATTTGAAATGGAAACTTTGTTCTGATAACTTTAAATATATATTAAAATAAAACAAAATATATAATATATAATACCGGGCATGTATTTATTAAAACTTGTTAAAAAAAAACAACGAGGATCATCTAATGTTACATGCTCAAATTTTGAGTGTATTTATTCTATGTTATGACGATTTTGTATCATGTGACGTAAGCAGTGACGTAGTTTTTTTTACAGACAACTAAAGAGCAAATCTCCATTATTAATAGATGTTCTGTGCAAGGAGTTTTTTCTCTTTTTTTCAAGAAGATAAAAAAAAAGGGGGAGATGCCCAAGGCAGCATAAGATCTCATATAGAATATTGTGTTCAGGCCTGGGCTTAAAGGTTGATGCGAAAAAAAGGGGAGATAACCAAGGAAGCATAACAAACAAATAATAAAATAACAATGGTTGGTTGGATTTATGGCATGTCAATCCTTCTGGGTTATTTTATGCAAAGATTTTTTTTGTTTTATTCATTTTTGATGGGTATTCAAATTTTTTTTTTTACTTAATTTTTTTTTTCTATTTTTCTGAATTTTTTGAGGAGGGGGTTCCCAAGTTCGAGAAGGTTCCCGAGTCTGACAAAAAAATAGTTGACCCAGCGGACACTCTACTGACTGAGCTAAACCAACCCTATGTGAACATAATAGCACAACTGGAGTTCAAACTCACTTCAATCCAACATGTTAGCTAATACGCCACGGGGATTTGAATGATAATAATAAGAAAGCAAAGAAAAGAAGAAGAAAAGAAGAAGAAAGAAGAAGAAGAAGAAGAAGAAAGAAAGAAGAAGAAAGAAGAAGAAGAAGAAAAGAAGAAGAAAGAAGAAGCAAGAAGAAGAAGAAAGAAAGAAGAAAGAAGAAGAAGAAAGAAGAAGAAGAAGAAGAAGAAGAAAGAAAAGAAAGCAAAGAAGAAGAAGAAGAAGAAAAAAGAAGCAAAGAAGAAGAAGAAGAAAGCAAAGAGAGGAAAGAAGAAAATAATAATAAGAAGAAGAAGAGAAGAAGAGAAGAAGAAGAAGTAGAAGAAGAAGAAGAAGAAGAAGAAGAGAAGAAAGAAAAGAAAAAGAAGAAAAAGAAGAAAAGAACAAAGAGTAATGATAATAATAATAATAATAATAATACCGCAGGTCTATTATAGAAAACAAAAGGTTTAATATATCCATCTGAAACAAATAGTTCTTGAATTTGGTTGGCTATAATTAGAGAGTAATTATTCCTATTGTCTACCTGTTCTGTTTTGATTAATTCATTCTCTTGTTTAGTTTGTTGAGAGAGAGAGAGAGGGGAAGAGGGAGAGAGAGAGAGAGAGATTAACAAAAAAATGTTATCAAGTCTGATTTTCATAACCTTATTTTCTCCTATCTATTTCTTTCTATCTATAACATTTGTTTTTTTGAAGCATAGTGAGGCAACCACAAAGAACTCGTTTCTGACTAATCAGAATTGTGTCACAAATGTAGCCATAGCAACAAACTCATGGACACTCTCTTACTTAACTGAATGATATTATGTACTATTTAAGTATTTTAGAATACAGTTCTTAATCTGTAAGGCATCCATCAAGGTGCAATGGTCAGTAAGCTAGTCTTGCAGATCAATCACTACTGAAAAGAGAGTTCAATCCTTGCTAAATGCGGTATTACATTTTACTCGTAGGTGGTTGGGTAAATATTGGTGTAGAAGCAATACTCACCATTCTAATTACCATCGAAATGGCAGACAAAGGTAGCAAGCAAGCTGTAACTCAATACGGTTCCTGTATTGCCACAAGCATAGTGAAGAATGGTGGATTACTTAACTAAGCACCATAATCACACTAAAGACAGCAGCCAATCAGGACTCAAAGAATGGTATCACCCAAATGGAAGTATGGAATATTTCTTATCTATACTAGCAAATATATGCACCCTCCGGGTGCAAATATTTAAGTTTTAATGTAATAATATATTATATTAAATTAGAAAGGCTAATGAAACTAAATAAGAATACCAATAAAAAGATTTGAAACAGAGGGAGTATAATCGAAAAATAGAACAACTGAAACTTACTCTTCGGTCACTCTCATCTTTCATTGTTATTTTTTCTAATTTAAGTATTTAGTTAACAGTTATTTTTTCTTGTTAACGGATTTCATTTAAGATTCATTGAAGAAATGTTTGCTTTTACAAGCAAATTAGCCTTCTCGTTCCCACTGTAAACTGCTATTTTGTTGTATATACATGTTGTTAATATGTAGATATGGTTAACAGTATTAATAATGTACAACAATTTTATTAATAATTGAGGTTCAAATAAAAATAAAATCATTGTGAATGTTATATAAATAACTAAGGGAATTGTGACTTGAGTTGTAATATAGTTTCGGTTACAGACGGAAAAACACACAATCTCCATTATAATAAAATGTTAATAAGGAGGAAGCAATGATGAGAAATTATATGTTGTTTAATTAGTTTGGTTTTGTTTTGTTTTACGGCATATCAACCTCAGTGGGTCATTTAATGCCAATAAAGTTTTGAAATAAATCAATTCTTAATGGATAATACAATTTTGTTTATCAACACATGTTTTACTATTTAACCCATAGATGGGACCCTAACAGGTACTACCACTCCGGGTCAGAGTGGACCAGGGAGCAATGGTGATGAAGGGGTGCTCCACATTCCCCAAACCACCAGAACTGGAACCTCACCATCAGATAGAGTTTAATGTTATTCCCAGGACATGTAGACCCTCAGCCACCGCCTTCTAGCACCCATATGATAAAAAGGGGTAGGGCTTGTCAAAAGGGCAATAGGGTTGGGAAAATCATATAGGTGCTAGGGCTTGACGTGACCAGCCGATTGATCAGAGGGGGCCTCTCTGACCGCCCGTCTAGCCCAAGAAAGGTCCAAAGTGGAGTATTGCATGTCATGAACTGCTCATCCACCTAGGTTCTATCCTTAAGCATCACGGGTCACCACCCACGGCCAACAGGTGGCCCCATTGGGGGAGTCTTACCCCTCTGCAGATGTGCAGTCGGTGCATTCTAACGCCCCAGCCGACAGGGCGGTTGTTGTTTAATTAATCAAGTTTTGTTGTTGCATATTGTCTAAAAGGAATTTCATTTTCTGTACAAAAGTAATGGTTGGCAGCATTCTGTCTACAAGAGACGATGGCGTAGTGTTGAAACTTTTTTTTTTGTTATTTTAAATGTATTAAAAAAAAAAAAATTTTTTTTTTTTTCTTTCTTTGAACTTTGAACTACATAGTCTGGGCGGGTTCATATGGAGGAGAAGCTGTTGCCCATGCAAAAATAATAGAGATTTGTAAAATCCTTGTATATATCTTAAGTGTGTTCAACATGAGCATGCGTTGTGGATGTACAAGAGAGATATTGATGATCCCAGATATAATTATCCCCAAGATACCAGTCAATTGGATACTTATATATATATATATATATATATATATATATATACATACGCAACACGTGTTTCAGATATTCTGGTATCTTCTTCAGGCTTTGATCAATACATATATTGATATACATATAACATACATAGGTTATGCGTGTTTCTGTAATTTTTCTGTTTTACAACCATAACAGAAAAATTACAGAAACATGCATAACCTATGTATGTGTATATGTGTATATATATATATATATATATATGTATATCAATATATGTATTGATCAAAGCCTGAAGAAGATACCAGAATATCTGAAACATGTGTTGCATATGTGAAATAAAAAGAATAAAACATTTTTTCTGAGAACAATACATTTTTCGGACCTTCTTTTTTTATAAAATATTACATTTTCTCCCGTTGGAACCAGAACAACATTTTATATATATATATATATATATATATATATATATATATATAGTATCCAATTGCCACTTTAACTTTTCCGGCGCAGTGGCATCAGTAAATAATCCAAAAGTGCTCAATATATTAAAAATATAGAGCAGTAATAATACTAATAATATTATTGTTAGAGGGAAAATAAAGGGTCTACCATGGTTTCAATCAGATTGAAATTATTTCTTCAGGACCCTACCCTACGTTAACTAAGTCGATGTAATTCCTTAGTTAAATTCAATTTAACTAAGGAATTACATCGACTTAGGAAATTATTTCACTTTGATTGAAACCATGGTAGACCCTTTATTTTCCCTCTAACAATAATATTATTAGTATTATATATATATATATATATATATATATATATATATATATATATATTGTATTTTAGGGGTCTCCGTACACTTCTCTCGATATATATTTTTATGTTTTTTTATGTTGAAGTTGGGCATTATTATGAAGCATTTTAAAATTTTTAAATGCTTCATAATAATGCCCAACTTCAACATAAAAAAATAAATATATATATATATATATATATATATATATATATATATATATATATATACATTCGTTCTTTACATAGCCAACATTTTTTTCTCAGCATTCTTCAACACTGTAAAGGGTGCTGAAAGATAATTACGGGTATTGATGAGTAATACTATCTATAGATTAGTGCGGATGTGTAACTCTGGTGTATGTAAGGAATGTCTAAGCTTGCCAGATAAAATACAAACATCAAGTGTGACTCATTAGTTCCTTTGTACAAATATTTCCACCTTTGCTGCTTGTTGCAGACGACCCCCCCCGCTCGCACCCTCGACCCCCCCCCCCAGATAAAGATCAAACTTTTACGAAAAATAGTCAAGAAATCACCAAAGATAGAAATACTAATCAGAATTAATGAGCTTCAATTGTTACCATAATTATTCGATGTATAATACGCCCCCCCCCCATTTTAAGCCTAAAAAGTTAGGGGTGCGTATTATACACAAGAACTAATTATTAACTTTTTACATGCCTCATCATATTCAGGGATGGTGTGAATGAATATGTTATATCTATGATGCAAATTAATTTTTTTTTTTGTTCTTTCCCACCCATGAGCTTTGGCTTGTGGGTGGGCCCACATTAAAACGAGGCCTTGTGCCCAGCCCATACAAGTGGGGTATGAGGCAATACCTCTATGATGCAAATTAACTAATGTTTAACACTTAACATACTATACCACCTTATTCCACCCGGCCGGAAGTCCGTTCGTTTTCCTAATCCGCCCTAAACAATAGCCTTTGTATTAAATGTAATATTAAACATATTTAGAAGTCTTAGATTTGTGGGAAATACCAGGTAACTTTAAATGAAAAGGCCATTTTCAGCCATTTAATGATAAATCCATGGGGCTCTGGACTTGGAAAATTCTCAACAGGATGTTAAGAGTTAACAAACACAGCAGAGAATCTTATGCATTTCAAATTCTAGGAGAGATACTGGTTTGTGCATATACTATTTGTTAGTGTGGTAAAATTGTAATCTCTTGCACAGTTCTCAGAGTAAGACCATCTCCTCACCAAGTAAGTCTGTATCTGTCTCTCTCTATCATCTGAGAACACTCTCTCACTCTCTTTTATATACCCGATGTCAATGTGGGTATATAACAAGGATGCGTATTATACAAAAAAAAATATTAATTTATAATCTGGCTACATGCATCATCAATTTCAGGACGGGTTGACTAAATATCTATGATCCAAACTAATGTGTAACAAAAACACATTTAGGGTATGTAAATCATGGGCTAGATAAAATAAAAAGCTTGATCAAGGTAACAAAAATGTCTTGTTAATTCATTTAATCGCAATGACCAAAATCAGCTCAAAAGAAGCCCTTAGTTAGAAGAATCAGTTAGCAACTAGATGACGAAATGGGAGAAGAATCAGCAAGAACCAGAGTAAGACCATCTCCTCTCCAAGTAAGTCTCTGTAACTCTCTCTCTCTATCATCTGAGAACACTCTCTCACTCTCTTTTATATACCTGATGTCAATGTGGGTATATAACAAGGATGCGTATTATACAAAAAAAAAATTAATTTATAATCTGGCTACATGCATCACAAATTTCAGGACGTTTTGAAGTCAGTTAGTCTACTGTTGGTTTGAATAACAGCAACTAGCTAAGTACAACTGAAGTAGTGTCCAAGACAGTTGGTATTTATAGAAATCAAGAATAATCCATTCATGCATTTGGGTGATTCCATTCCCTGAGTTCTGATTGGCTGCTTGGTTTCTATGATATTGTGGAGTTTTATAAATACCCTGTTAGTCTGCAGTAGAATTGTGACGAGACAAGATTGTATTGAGTTACAACCGCTCGTTGCTGTGTCTTACCAATTCGACGGTAATTAGAACTTAGTTTGATTATTCTTCAGAGTTGACTAAATATCTATAATGCAAACTAATGTGTAACAAAAACACATTTAGGTCATGTATTATACACAAGAACTAAATATTAACTTTTTATCCGTATTCAAGACACCATTTTTACCATATTCAAGAGAGTATGGTTTGGTTTGGTTTGGTTTGTTTTACGGCATATCAATCTCAGTGGGTCATTTAATGCCGATAAAGTTTTGAAATAAATCAATTCTTAATGGATAATACAATTTTTTTATAAATACATTTTTCTATTTAACCCATAGATGGGACCCTAACAGGGACTACCACTCCGGGTCAGAGTGGACCAGGGAGCAATGGTGATGAAGGGGTGCTCCACATTCCCCAAACCTCCCAAACTGGAACACCATCAGATAGAGTTTAACATCATTCCCAGGACATGTAGACCCGCAGTCACCGCCTTCTAGCACCCATATGATAAAAAGGGGTTGGGGCTTGCCATAAGGGCAATAGGGTTGGGAAAATCATATAGGTGCTAGGGCTTGACGTGACCAGCTGATTGATCGGAGGGGGCCTCTCCGACCGCCCGTCTAGCCCAAGATAGGGCCAAAGTGGAGTACTGCTCATCCACCTGGGCTCTATCCTTAAGCATCATGGGTCGCCACCCACGGCCAACAGGTGGCCCTATTGGGGGAGTCTTACCCCTCTGCAGAGGTGTAGTCGGTGCATTCTAACGCCCCACCGACAGGGCGGAAGAGAGTATGATTGAATATAAGTTATATCTCTGATCCAAACTAATTAACGTGTAACAAACACTTGTTTTATGCTACTACAGAGAATTTTTTCTTTTTTTATAGGGCCAGTTTAGCTCTCAGTCAGTAGAGTGTCTGGCTGGGAATCACAAGGTTCCTGGTTCAATACCAGTTTAGCTCTCAGTTAGTAGAGTGTCTGGCTGGGAACCGCAAGGTTCCTGGTTCGATACCGGTCCCTGCCAACTCAGCGTATGAGTAGCACAGGGATCTGCGTGGTAAAGTAAGAAGCTGATAGTAGGTGTGGCGCTCCACCTCAGACGCAAAAGCAATCTCCTTAGTCTAGCGCTAGTTAAAAAGTGATGGGCTGTCTGGCTGATACCGACATTAGGCCACCCCTACGACTTACTTTACTTTTTATAGAGGAATAGTCACAGGAATGTGTGTTTCTTTATAGTATTGTTTCTGAGCTCATTTTTGCCGCAAGCTTGTTGCATTTTTGTGCGAATATTTGTTTACTCTAAATATCTGTTTCAAAACATAAGTAAACTGTATGAATTCTTTCTTTCTTTCTTTTTTTTGTCTATATGAACAGGATAAAAAAATTGAACAAATGTTGAATCATCTCTGAGGAAGCAATACAATTGTTCAAACCTTGTGTCACATCCTACTTATGGCAAATGAGCACCTCATCCTGAAGCAGTAGTTAGCAAGCAAGTCTTTCAGATCCTAGCTCAGTCGGTAGAGCGTTCGGCTAGAAACACAAGGTTCCTAGTTCGATACCGGCCATCGCCAACTCAGCGTATAAGTAGCATAGGGATCTGTGTGGTAAAGTAAGGAGCTGATGGTAGGTGTGGCGCTCCACTTCAGATGCAAAAACAATCTCCTTGGTCTAGCGCTAGTGAAAAGGGGATAGATTCCCTCACTGATTGGCTGATACCAACTTTAGGCCACCCCGATGACTTTACTTAACACAAATGGTTAAATTTAATTGACAGAGACCAAATAGTCCCAACTATGGGTTAATTAGTACCACTAATATTCTTCTACAAGGATGGCTTTGGCATTAAATAACCCACAAAAGTTGAAATACCATTAAACAAAGAAACTAAACCAAATTGAAAAGTGTATAACATTGCAGAGAATTTTTTTAAGAAAGTAAAAAAAATTTTTTTTATTTTGATTATTTGCTTTGTATATTTTATCTTCAACTTAAAATAAACAATAAAAAATAAAAAAAATAGTAACTTTAACTTTTTCTTTGGTTGTTGGTTGGTTGGATTTTACAGCATGTCAACCCTTGTTGGGTTATTTTATGCCAAAGATATTTTGTTTCATCATTGTTATTCATTCTTGGTGGATATTCACAATTATTTTTATTCAAACACTATTATATCCATTTTTTTCTATTTATTTAACCCATAGATGGGAAGGACCCTGACAGGTACTACCAGTCCAAGTCAGAGTGGACCTGGGAGTAATGGCAATGAAAGGGTACTCAACACTTCCCACAGCTCCAGAATTGGAACCTCACCATTAGATTTAGTTTAACATCATACATAGAACACAACATTTGTTAATTTTTTTAAAAGCAAAAGTCAAATATTTTTTTCCTTTTATTTCTCTGAACTTTTGAGATGAGGCTTGATAATTAGTATTATTTGGATTATTCGGACAATTGTCCTCATACTTTATGAGGGGCAGCAGTAACATAGAATAATAATTAACACAGCTTAACACCTGTACCCCAGCTAGGGTTAGCAGAATGAGAACAGGATACCCCTGTGAATTGAATAAAGGGTTAGGTTCAAAGTTCTGTGATAGTTCCTGGTTACGATGAGAAGGTTCCCGTTGTGGGGTTTTAAGGGTAAAAAAATAAGAAAAATGACTGGTAACAATGGATACAAATGTATTGAACAAAAAGGAGTAGAAATTACAGCAAAGAAAGTGGAGATTGCATCCGACCATACAGTTACGAGCTGACTCGCATTTGCTTCGTGACAAGCCACAATTGTTCCTGATACTTATAGTAGTCGTCGGCACATTCCATTTATGTACATAGATTATATCAACTACAACAGTTCCCAAGTTTGAAAAGAAGGTTCCCAAGTTCGAGAAGGTTCCCGAGTCTGACAAGAAATACCTGAAGAAGGCAGGAGGGCACATCGGCCAAAACGTTGAACAGATAACAATAAAGATGAGGACAATAGTCTGAATAATCCAGATAATACTAATTATCAAGCCTCATCTCAAAAATTCAGAGAAATAGTGTAGATAATAATAAAGATGAGGACAATAGTCTGAATAATCCAAATAATACTAATTATTAAACCTCATCCAAAAAATTCAGAGAAATAGTGTAGATAACGATAAAGATGAGGACAATAGTCCGAATAATCCAAATAATCCAAATTATCAAACCTCATCCAAAAAATTCAGAGTAATAGTGTAGATAACAATAAAGATGAGGACAATAGTCTGAATAATCCAAATAATACTAATTTTTTCTTTTTGATTGTTAAAAATTTGATTGAGCGAGGTCAAATGGAAAATGCAGGGCAGCAAGCAAATTGCTGTCTCTTTTTCTCAAATATCAATTCATTTGTCCAACTGATAACCACAATTGCATAAGCAATCAGCAATGTTTGATTATTCAGCAAGTTAATTAGCTTATTAATTAAGTGAGACACTAAAAAAATATTATTTCACTCAACAGATACAGACAAGAAAAGGAAAATGCAACCATAGAGATTTTTTAATTCAAGGTGCATTCATGTGCACACACGCAATTGCATGCAGAAAAAAAAAATTATCTAAGAATGTGTGGAAATTATGTGGAAAAAAAAAATCCTCCAAAAAAACAGTGGGACAAATAAGATGGAAAGGAAGAGTCAAAAGAGAGGAGGGTGATAGGGTGTGTGTAAGGGGTCAAAAAAGCAGTGTACCAGAGAAGGGAAAGAGAGAGAAAAAATAACAATAACAGTGGGGTGGGGTGTGGGGGGTATATTGTGGAGCGTGCAAGTCAACCAGCCATTTTCTGCATATGAGTCATGCAATCTTGAAAACTAAAGTCTACAGAAATCCAGTGATTTCATTTGTTCTCAACTTCCTAACATTTATAGCATACCAGCAGAGCTACCCGGAATTGCCCGGTATTTAAAAAGTTAAACATAAATCTCTTTTGGTTGTGTGTGTGTGTGTGTGTGTGTGTGTATATATATATATATACAAGGTGTGTAAAAAAAGCACCGAGACTGAAGCTGTATTAACCAAGATTGAAATGAACAATAAATGTAACATTAATCTTTTGATTCCTGTTATGCTAAGTGCACTTTGCTTATGTAAATGTAGATATAAGAAATTCAGGCACAGGATTAATGTTGAATAAAATAAAATTAACAAATTTACAGTCTATAATCATTTGATTCATAAAAACTAAAAACTAATTTATAATTTTTACCTGTCTGCTTGTTAGAAGCATAACATTCTATGAAAATGCATTGCAAAAGATTATTTGCTATGAAAATGCATTGCGAAGAATTTTTACCATGAAAATGCATTGGACAAGGATTTTTACCATGAAAATGCATTGGAAATGATTTTTAAAATGCATTGGAAATGATTTTTATTGTGAAAATGCATTGGAAATGATTTTTACTATGAAAATGCATTGGAAATGATTTTTACTATGAACATGCATTGGAAATGATTTTTACTATGAACATGCATTGGAAATGATTTTTACTATGAAAATGCATTGGAAATGATTTTTACTATGAAAATGCATTGGAAATGATTTTTACTATGAAAATGCATTGGAAATGATTTTTACTATGAAAATGCATTGGAAATGATTTTTACTATGAAAATGCATTGGAAATTTTTACTATGAAAGCATTGGAAAATGATTTTTATTGTGAAAATGCATTGGAAATGATTTTTACTATGAAAATGCATTGGAAATGATTTTTACTATGAACATGCATTGGAAATGATTTTTACTATGAACATGCATTGGAAATGATTTTTACTATGAAAATGCATTGGAAATGATTTTTACTATGAAAATGCATTGAAATGATTTTTACTATGAAATGCATTGGAAATGATTTTTACTATGAAAATGCATTGGAAATGATTTTTACTATGAAAATGCATTGGACAAGGATTTTTATCATGAAAATGCATTGGAAATGATTTTTACTATAAAAATGCATTGGAAATAATTTTTACTATGAAAATGCATTGCGAAGAATTTTTACCATGAAAATGCATTGCGAAGAATTTTTACCATGAAAATGCATTGGACAATGATTTTTACTATGAAAATGCATTGGAAATGATTTTTATTGTGAAAAGGCACTGTAAAATGATTTTTACTATGAAAATGCATTGGAAATGATTTTTACTATGAAAATGCATTGGACAATGATTTTTACTATGAAAATGCATTGGAAATGATCTGTACTATAAAACTATTGTATAATTCCTCAAAATTGGTTGAACCCCCATTAAAAAAAACAAAAAACAAATGAAAACAACAATAAAAAAAAACCCACCAAAGTTCATGAACATTCATTGAGCATTAGAACATTATCTCAAAGGAAAGATAGGGGGGGGGAGAGAGGTGCTTGTTGATGCGAATGAGTAAAAAAAAAAAAAAGATGAGAATGAGATATGGTGTATGACCAAACCAAGAAAAAATGCTCAACAAAAAAGATCACTACGAACAAATCTTTTGTAATCCTTTTTGTGGGTAAACATCCTTTCACTCACAAAGACAGAAGGGGGGTGGGGTGGAGTGGGGATGGAAGGTGAAAGGCAGACACAAACAGAAAGGAAAGTTTTCTTTGGGGTTGGGGATTCCAAAATTTGCCACCGATAAAATTTTCTTCATTATCTCTATCTTCACGAACAATCTAAAAAATCGTGGAGAACTAGCAAGAATATGCACCCCCCCCCGGGCATAACTATTTAAGTTTTAATGTAATGAAATATATTAGATTAGAAAGACAAACAAAATTAAATAAAAATGCATATAAAAACATCACACTTATTTTAATTATATTTTAATTGGTTTCTATATAAAATCATTCATAAGATTGATTTTAATATGTTGGAAAATAAAACAATAATATTAGAGATAAATAACACCAAGTAATTATTTATTAAACTTGTGTTTTTAAAAACCAGTATGTAAATTAACCGCACCATATATTATGTAAACCTTTATTTCTTAGTATGTTATATAAAAAAAAATTCAAATCATTTCTCAATAGAACCTCACAAAAGTAAGAGACCTATTTTATCTTTGCAAATGTCTTATATAATAATTATATTAATTTAATGCTTCCAAAGAGTCCAGTAATAGATGAGGAAGGCTTTTCCATTAGGAACTTAAAAAATTTTTTTTTAAAAACTTTTGAGAGAGGTCCTTTGGAAAAGACCTTTTCATTCATTTCATTCATTTTTTATTTCATTCATTAATTCTCAACTAAATTTATTTCGTAGTGATATATAAGACATATTGTAGGATTTTAAACACTAATAACATGGGCTAACTCGGATTTTCATAGAGATATCATTAATAATCATTAATAAATAAGATTTAATGTATGTATTAATGATTTTGACCCATCTAGCTTTTTATCTTAGTCCAAGTAGCCATACAGTAGTACTGATACTACAACTTGAAAGATAAGAGATTTGTAATACCAAAAAGAAAAAGAAAACATGGAAGCTAAGGCACTCTTTTACTTTGGAAGATTGATTCTGTTTGGAATTTTACCATTTTTCTAACGTTCACTTTTAAAATTTTTATTTGGAAGGTAAGTGTACATTGAGTGCTTAACAATCTGTTTTGTATTTTAATGTATAAGAAGTAGTTGGGCGACCTAAAGTCAGTATCAGCCAGACATCGAGGGAGTCTAACCCCTTTTCACTAGTGCTAGACCAAGGAGATTGTTTTTTAATTTTTTTTTTAGCATCTGAGATATTTTTTTATGCCTAGAGGTGAGTGAATTGTATTCATTGTATGTTTATATTTACATTTTTTGCACCCAATTACATGATATCAAGTATTCCTATGTAATACTAATAATTATTATATAGTAATTATTTCTATTTAATAATAGTCATTTGTTTGCACACAGTTTTATGATTTCTGGAGGCACGTGGTCTAATTGTTAGAGTCATAGGAAATGGACTCGTCAACCCGAGTTCAATTCCTGGATGAAGCTGTTGGCATTTTCCATGGCACTAATACCCTTGGGAAAGGTATGAATCCAATTCTCCCTTCAGCTATGGGTAAATAGAAGGGCAGACTGGACTCTTTAATCATAGCTAGGTAACCAGTCTAGGAGAAGGAAAACTCTGAATTCAAACCTGTTAAACTCTGCTTAAGAAATTGACCTTGTGTTGTCACATCCTGCTCGTGTTGAAGGGTTTGGTATGTATGTTTATATATATATATATATATATATATATATATATGATTTCAAGTAACTAATAATAAATAATTCTTAGTAAGCATTTATAGCTTCAAGTAACTATTCTTAAAACAAACAATTTACAGTTATATACACACACACACACATACATATATATATATATATATATATATACACACCAACCCCTCTGCATGAGCAGGATGCAAACAAGGTCAATTTCTTAAGCGGAGTTTAGCAGGTTTGAATTCAGAGTTTTCCTTCTCCTAGACTGGTTACCTAGCCATGGTTAAAGAGTCCAGTCTGCCCTGCTATTTACCCATAGCTGGAGGGAGAATTGGATTCATACCTTTCCCAAGGGTATTAGCACCATGTGAAATTCCAACAGCTTCGTGATTTCAAATGGATGAAAATTTGAACAATAAGACCCTCTGGAAAGAAAGATGACCCCCTGGAAAGACAGAGTGACCCCTCAGAAAGGTTGAAGTGACATCTTGGAAAGACAGGAATTTAATATTTATGAATAGTACAAAAGACGAAGAATGCCCTTGGGTGTCTGTAGCGGGGAGGGAGAATATATCACCCAAAAACTAATTCAAAAGGAAATGACCATGACCTGTACCCGGCTACGACGTGTAATTGCAACAGAAAGTTCGACTGCCTGCGAGGGTTACGATCTATAAGACACGCTGATGCGAACACCGTAATTCCCTGGCAGAAAATTTAAATCGATTGATGAGGTTAAGAGTCAGGATCACCCCTCACAAAATTCTGGACCTCATTATTGAGCAAACAAACATGCTGGAAAATTTTCTAAGCAGACAGGGAATTCAAAGTCAAAAATCTTAAGCAGATACCATATACATGCAAAATTTACTACAATTTATCAACGTGCTATTTAAATAGGAGACATTAATTTTTTTCAGAGTGTATGGATAAACGTAAGGTTTTTTTTATATAGGGATTTAGGTGGGGCATCCTGTGAGGATTCAACTTGCAATTCAATAATAATGGATCTGCGACTATCTCTCCGCCATACCTCTACCCACGCGATGCCGGGTAACCAGTTCTAGTCTATTATAAGTACATGCTAAATTTACCACAATTTATCAACGTGCTACTCATGTGATTGCGTGACACCAAGGACAGTTAATAACGGTTAATACAAGCGTCTAATGTCATCAAAGGGCGAAAGTAAACGCGTTAAGAAAATCACAAAATACATTCAACTTGAAACTGCTAAGATGAACGGACGTTATTTACTTATTCATCTATTTATTTTATTTTATAATTTTTTTTTTAATACCCTGTCCAGTGGCTAAAAGGGTGCTTGGCGGCACTAGGTGTGGCAGTCCCACTTTTAGCCTCCGAAACTGGTACTATCATTCCATCCAGGTCAGGGTGGAACTAGGAGTAATAGCAATGATGGTGTAGTCCACACTCCCTTATATCCAGAACAGGAGCCTCACCACCTATTCTTAATACAAGAAATTTACTGTTATAAGATATCAAGTATTCTTATCTAATACTAATAATTATGTATACATTACTATATAACAGTATGATATAAATTGTTTTTTCCCAGAAACTGTCATATAGTACCTAAATAATGAGAATGGAATTATCTGTTTTTCCTATAAATAATGTCTGATGAAAAACCTCAGAGGGGAGAAACAATAAGTTCTTATTAATTCAACCTAGCAAATGCTAATTACTGTTCACCTTGTATCTTTGCTTAGTAAACACTTTTCCCTATCTTTAATACTTGTTGTGTTTCTTCCTATTATTTCTCTGTTAACCTCTGATACTCAAGTTACAACTGTTGGTGACAAGGAAAATTATGACTCCAAAGGGAGTTTTATCTCAAAAGGGGTGATGTCATATAGTACCTAAATAATGAGAATGAAATCGTCTGTTATTCCTATAAATAATATCTGACAAAACCTTGAAATAGAGAAACAACAAGATCTTACAGGACTTGTTAATTCAACCTAGCAAATGCTGATTACTCTATTCACCTTGTATCTTTGCTTAGTAAACCTTTTTCCCTATCTTTAATACTTGTTGGGTTTTTTCCTATTATTTCTCTGTTAACTCTGATACTCAAGTTAAAACTGTTGGTGACAAGGAAAATTATGACTCCGAAGGGAGTTTTATCTCAAAAGGGGTGATGTCATATAGTACCTAAATAATGAGAATGAAATCGTCTGTTATTCCTATAAATAATATCTGACAAAACCTTGAAATAGAAAAACAACAAAATCTTACAGGACTTGTTAATTCAACCTAACAAATGCTAATTACTGTTCACCTTGTATCTTTGCTTAGTAAACCTTTTTCCCTATCCTTAATACCCATTGTGTTGTTTCCTATTATTTCTCCATTAACTCTGATAGGATAAAAACAATAAGGTCTTTCAGGACTTGTTAATTCAACCTAGCAAATGCTGATTACTCTATTCACCTTGTATCTTTGCTTAGTAAACCTTTTTCCCTATCCTTAATACTCATTGTGTTGTTTCCTATTATTTTTCCATTAACTCTGATACTCAATTTACACCAGTTGGTGATGAGGATGTGATAAACCTAAAAATGAAAAAAGGTATAACTCCCAAGGGAGGATGTCATATAGTACCTAAATAATGAGAAAGTTTTTTTTTTCCTATAAAAAAATTCTGATGAAAGAGTTTATCCCCTTTTCACTAGCACTAGACCAGGGAGATTGACTCTTGCATCTGTGATGGAGTGCCACAACTACCACCAGCTCCTCACTTTACCACACAGATCCAAGCTGCTACTCATGTGCTAAATTGATGAGGCACCTGTACCAAACCTGAACGTTGTAGTTCCTAGGTGGATGTTCTAACAACTGAGCTAAGCCAGCCCTGGTATTATTCAACCGGTTATTTCCTATATTATTTAGATAATTCGGACTATTGTCACTAACACAGCAGTCCTAGAGAGAGCTCAACTCCCCAGCCTGTACTCTCTACTGAGACAACATCGTCTCCGATGGTTGGGTCATGTACGTCGGATGGATGATGGACGAATCCCAAAAGACATCCTGTATGGAGAGCTAACATCTGGTAAAAGACAGATTGGTCGCCCCCTACTGCGATTCAAGGATGTCTGCAAAAATGATCTCAGGTGCTTTGGCATTGTCCCTTCCAGCTGGGAAAATTTGGCTCAAGACCGCCCTCGGTGGCGGCAGAATCTCCATAGAGGACTGTACATGTCAGAAGTCACCCTGATACAACATCATGAAGCTAAGAGGTCCATAAGAAAGCAACGGCAACAAAGCATCGGAACATCATCATCTACAGGGACAACCTACAAATGCAAAATCTGTGGTTGAGAATGTTTCTCAAACATAGGACTTCATAGTCACAGGAGGCGCTGCAATTCCAGGGGCACACAAAAACTTTTATCATAGTCTTTCGAGACTGAATTGCCAATGAATGTCCTCATCTTTTGTTTCGGCCAATGTGCTCTCCGGCCTTCTTCAGGCATTTCTTGCCAGACTCGGGAACCTTCTCGAATGAGGGAACCCTCTCTTCGAACTTGGAAATCTTCTCTTCGAATTCGAGAACTTTCTTGTCGTAATCGGTAATAGCGAGGGTTGATTGAATAAAGGGTTAGGTTCAGAGTTCTGTGAAGGCTCCCGATTATGAAAAAAGAAGGTTCCAAAAATTAATTAATTTTTATTATTTATATTTTGCTTGAAGGCAATTATAATGCATGTATCTGCATAGTGAGCCATCCTTTGCTGGGATTCACTTGTCAAGATTATTTTCTATAATTATCGAATTTTATGTGATACATGCATTATAATTGCTTTCAAGCAAAATATAAATAATAATTTATTCAACAATGCTTCTAAAAAACAAACATCCAAAAATCTTATAATTAATTTTTATTTATTTATTGAGTTATATCACTTAATCAATAAAAATAAAAAAAAAAATTTGTACTTATCCTTATTATAAACATGTTTAGGTGTATGCAAGATTTCAATGCTGAATGACATCTCTTTTATTTATTTTCCCATTAAACCAACCTTAAACCCTAACCCTAAATCCTAACCCGTCTCCTTTTTTCGTAGTAAATAAATAAATAATTTATCAGTCAAGAGTGGTTCCCCTTTGTTTATGTTGGAGTTTTAGGAAATAATCATTTAACCTATAGCTGGGTGGTATAAAGGAGGAGAGTCATACCTTTCCCCTGGGGGTATTAGTCCGATATAGTATGTTTGACCAACATTCTGCAAAAATAAAAACAGACTAAGAGGGGGCAGAGTTGGGGGGGAGGGGGCTCAGAGAAGGAGCAACAGGGGGGGGATGGAGAGTGAGACAATCTTCTATGCTCTAGCAGAAATTCAAGGGAAGGAGGGAGGGAGAGTAGGGCAATTTCTGCCAAATCTTTGCGATACACTTTCCAAATTACACAAGTAGGGGCCGGGTGGTGGATGTGGGTGGGTGTGTATGTGTAGGGGGAATAAAGGAAGCTGGAAGAAGATAAGAGTTGTCTAAAGATGTTTCGGATGAGAAAAAAAAAAAAGATGGGGATAGGAGATGGGTATTCACAAGGGTAAACTCAGAATAGGGGGATAGAATGACAAGCATCTGTTGGCTGTTATTTGAATGGTTGATCATGTCAGTTAACATCTGCTAAGGATGAGAAAATCCTGATTTTTTTTTTTCTAGGGACACACGCACACACATGCATGCATGCATATAGACACACACACACACACACACATCCCCCACCACCACCACACACACTTTAAAGAAGTTTTCTTAACCCAAGGGGTGCCATTGTCCCCATTTCCAAAACATTTCCAAAAATTATCTATTTCTATTTTTGATCCTGCCATGTACTCATAAATGGGACAGAACTACTTTTTATAGTTAAATATTCAGACAACACTTAAATTGTGTATTCATTATTTTTTTAAGGGGTTCCCTCATATATATGTGTGTATCTTTCAACCCCCCCCACACTGATACATACATACATACATACATACACACACATAACCACATGTGTATGTGTGTGAGTGAGTGTGTGCGCGCGTGTGTGTGTGGAAAAAGACACAAACACACACATAGATAGATAGAAGAATAGATAGATAGATATAGATATTGAGATAGATAGATAGATAGATATTAACAAATTGAGATAGATAGATAGATAGATATTAACAAATTGAGATAGATAGATAGATATTAACAAATTGATAGATAGATAGAGATAGATAGATAGATATTAACAAATTGAGATAGATAGATATTAACAAATTGAGATAGATAGATAGAGATAGATAGACAAATTGAGATAGATAGAGATAGATAGACAAATTGAGATAGATAGATAGATATTAACAAATTGAGATAGATAGATAGATAGATATAACAAATTGAGATAGATAGATAGATACAAATTGAGATAGATAGATAGACAAATTGAGATAGATAGATAGATAGATATTAACAAATTGAGATAGATAGATAGATAGATAGATAGATAGATAGATAAACAAATTGAGATAGATAGATATTAACAAATTGAGATAGATAGATAATAGATATTAACAAATTGAGAGATAGATAGATAGATATTAACAAATAGATAGATAGATACAAATTGAGATAGATAGATAGATATTAACAAATTAGAGAGATAGATAGATAGATATTAACAAATTGATAGATAGATAGATAGATATTAACAAATTGAGATAGATAGATAGATATTAACAAATTGAGATAGATAGATAGATAGATAGATATAACAAATTGAGATAGAGATAGATATATAACAAATTGAGATAGATAGATAGATAGATAGACAAATTGAGATAGATATACAAATTGAGATAGATAGATAGATATTAACAAATTGATAGATAGATAGATAGATAGATAGACAAATTGAGATAGATAGATAGATATTAACAAATTGAGATAGATAAAATTGAGATAGATAATAGATATTAACAAATTTAGATAGATAGATAGATATTAACAAATTGAGATAGATAAATAGATAGATATTAACAAATTGAGATAGATAGATAGATATAACAAATTGAGATAGATAGATAGATAGATAGATTAACAAATTAGATAGATAGATAGATATTAACAAATTGAGATAGATAGATAGATATTAACAAATTGAGATATAGATAGATATAACAAATTGAGATAATCTATTTATTATTTATTATTGTTATTATCATCATTAACAATATTTGTTAGAATGTTTTTTCTTTAATATCATTTATCTATTTACTTATTATTATTATTATTATTATTATTATTATTATTATTTTTATGAACAATATTTGTTTTAATTTTTTTAAATCCTTTATTTACTTATCATCATCATCATCAGTGATTAGCTTTTTAATTAAGTGCATCCTAGGACACACAAATTTGAATTGAATGAGTCCCCAGGAAATTTGATGGGTCCCAACTAAAGTTTCTTTAATTGATTGGTGATGAATTTCAATTAGTTTAATTTTTGCAGTCTAAAACCAAATAATTGTGGAAACTTCACGCTTGGCTGTAGCATCAATTAGAAGCTCCATCAGAAATGACTGCTAAGTCAAGACTGAGCATGGCAGCAAGGTGCCCGCAGGGGCAGGTGCATGCACAATGAACACAATAGTGTTACCAAAAGCAGCACAAACAGTTTCCGGTACAAATGCAGAATAGCGCGCAAGAGATAATATCATTAGAATTGTATTTTATGTATAAATAGCATTAGATTATGGAAACTTCCAAAGTAGTCTAAAACTAACCCTAACCCTTACCCTAGCGTCTTAAAGTGCAAGAGATAATATCATTAAAATAATAATATAAATAGTATTAGATTACGGAAATTCCCCAAGTAGCCTAACCCTAACCCTAAAATTAACCCTAACCCTAGCGTCTCAAAGGTTTTGGGTATTTTCATGAAATGTAATGCTTTTTATACGTAAAAAAAGTAAAGTTAAGTCGTCGGGGCGGCTTAATGTCGGTATCAGCCAATCAGGGAGGGAGTCTATCCCCTTTTCACTAGTGCTAGATGAAGGAGATTGTTTTTAGCATCTGAGGTGGAGCGCCACACCTACCATCAGCTCCTTACTTTACTGCACAGATCCCTGTGCTACTCATACGCTGAGTTGGCGAGGACTGGAATCTAACTAGGAACCTTGTGGTTTCTAGCCGAACGCTCTACTGACTGAGCTAACCCAGCCCATTTTATACGTAACCTAATGATATTATCTCTTGCGCGCTATTCTGCATTAGTACCCAGTTTCCCTGCATCCCCAGCAGTTTAGAAACCTTAGTTTTGGGATTACCCTCATATATTATTGATAATTTCAGTTCAGTTTCATATATCTTTTTACCTTTGCATTCCATTATATAAACTTTCACTCATTTTATATATTATTCCCAGTATTAAGTCTATACGTAATAAAGTAATAATCCTCTTTGTAGATTAAGGATTAAATCAGTGTTAAGATTCAAGTGGCATAATTAATCTGTATTAATCTTTTATTCCTACCTTAACCTGTTACGATTTTATTGGCCATCCTTTAGGCTTCAAGCAAGAGTGCTTGTCCAGTGGAGATCCTTTGTGTTAAACAGAGAGCGGTCCTTAGTGAAGAATCCTTTGGTTGCTCCTTAGTGTTCCTTAATATTGGGTATGATCCTTTGGTTGTTCCTTGGTACTCCTCAGTCTTGCAGGTCCTTCGTCAATGAGTGCAAATGGACATCTGTCAATATCAGCCGATTAAGTAGTTAACCAACCACATGTAATATGTTGGATTTCAGGTGGTTGTTTCCTAATCCTTTGGATCATAAAGAACATGTACAATAACTGATCATAGAACTTGTTATGATTTTTGTGGCCGTCCTTTAGGCTTCAAGCAAGAGTGCTGTCCTGTGAATATCCTTTGTGTTAAGCAAAGCGCGATCCTTAGTAAAGAATCCTTTGGTTGTTCCTTGGAGCTCCTCAGTCTTGCAAGTCTTTTGTCAATGATAGTAAATGGGCATCAGTCAATATCAGCCGATTAAGTAGTTAACCAACCACGTATTCGGGCTGTTGATTGGCTGAGGTTTAAACCACATGACCTCACTTAGTCTATAAAGTTAAGTGGTGGTTTGCAGCACGGCTTATATACTAAAATATTCCAACATATTTTCTTCTTTTTCTTTTGTAGAATGGAGATGACAAAATTAGGAAAATAACAATGACATACAATGGTTGGTTGGTTGGTTGAGTTTTACGGCATGTCAACCCATTGGGTCATTTCATGCCAAAGATCTTTTTGTTTTATTCATTCTTGATGGGTACTCAATTCATTTTAACACATAGATGGGACCCTAGCAGGTACTACCACTCTGGGACCTGGGAGTAATGGGGATGAAGGGGTGCTCTACATTTCCTAGACCTCCAGAATTGGAACCTCACCACCAGATAGAGTTTAACGTCATTCCCAGGACATGTAGACCCGCAGCCACTGCCTTCTAGCACCCATATGATAAAAAGAGGTTGGGGCTTATTCTAAACTAACATTACTAGCTTTATGTATTTATCTAACAGCTCCATGCAAACAGGATGTGACACAAGGTCAATTTTTAAGCAGAGTTTAACAGGTTTGAATTCCAAGTTTTCTTTCTCTTAGACTAGTTGCTACACCAAGGTTAAAAAACCTATTCTGTTCTACTATTTACCCATAGCTGGAGGTAGAATAGTTGGATGCATACCTTTCCCAAGGGTATTAGCGCTATGTGAAATGCAAATAGCCTTGTCCAGGATTTAAACTCAGTTTGCTGTGTCCATTTCCTAGGATGATCACCAGGGGGCTTGTATTATAAGACATTCAAAACTGCTTGCATTAAACCACATGGTTCCTAGTTCGATACCGGTCCTCGCCAACTCAGCCTATGAGTAGCACAGGGATCTGTGTGATAAAGTAAGGAGCTGATGGTAGGTGTGGCGCTCCACCTCAGATGCCAAAAACAATCTACTTGGTCTATCGCTAGTGAAAAGGAGATAGACTCCCTTCGTGATACCGACATTAAGCCGCCCCGACGACTTATATATATATATATATATATATATATATATTAATATAATCTAATTTATATATATATATATATAGGTTAGTACATTAATATAATTTAAAAAAAACTGGAACACATCACCCCTGATGATGGCACTTCGAAGTGCTGAAAGTACTTGGGACTTGAACTTTGGTGGACTTATCCACAAATTCCACCCAAATATTAAAAAGTTGGCCAGAAAACTCGAAAAGATAAAAAATAAAATTGTTAAACAGGAGATGTGTCTTTTGTTTAATGCTACATGTATAGATGAAAGAATGCTGCCCAAATACACACACATATATATATATATATATATATATATATATATATATATATATACATATATAGAAACACACAGAGATGCTGATAGGTACACGTCCTGCGTCCCTGACGCACAAAAATCTAAAAGGACGCAGTAAAATCATATCCATGCGTCCCAGTGTTTTCCTTTTTTCGTCCCCCACCATTTCAAGCTAACTGTAAATACATTTCAATAGTTTCTTAGAAAAGAATTACACAGGATAGGTTACAAGGTAGGAGTTAGATGGCTTTAGTTGGGACCCATAAATTTTCCCGGGGACTCGATCAAAGCAAATATGTGTCCTAGGATGCACTAAATCAAAAAGCTATCAGTATCACTGTATATATATATATATATATATATAGTTGAATGAAGTGACAAATAAAAGTTTTAGCTTTTATTCATTTATTTGGGAACGATATTACTACCAATGGTTTCCTGCTAAAAGCATTCATCAGGTAAACGAAATAGTTTTTTCTTAAAATGGCAGAAATGGTGTAATATATATATATATATATATATATATAAAACCCAATCTGTATGACCAAGGTGTGACATAAGGATAATTTTTAAGTAGAGTTTAACAGGTTTGAATTCAGAGTTTTCCTTCTCCTAAACTGGTTGCCATACCAAAGTTAAAAAGTTCAGTCTGCCCAACTATTTACCCACAACTAGAGTGAGAATATGTGGATTCATATGTTTCCTAAGCGTATTAGTGCTAGGTGAAAAGCAAACACCAGTGTCCAGGGTTTTAACTTGTTTTACCGTCCATTTCCCACAATGATAACCATTACATCACAAACCTAGTCTGTACTACTATTTACCCATAGCTGAAGGGAGAATACCTTTCCCAAAAGTATTAGCAGTATGTGAAAAGCAAAAAGCCTTATGCAGGATTTGTAACCATGATAACCATTAAACCACAAGCACCTCCACATTTCTAGCTTTAATACCAGTCATTTAAAAAAATAAATAAAAATCACCATGCTCATCGATTTTCTGTGTGTGTATAAATGTGTTCTCTGATTAATGCCAATCGTATACATAAACTTTTAAAAAATATATTTTTGATGAATTAAAATCCTTATTAAAAGAGAAAATCTTCAAAATCGGGCTTGAGAGAGAGAGAGAGAGAGAGAGAGAGAGAGAGAGAGTTTCCATAGTTCATTTCAATGAGAGAGAGAGAGTCTCCATAGTTCAATTCAGAGAAAGAGGGAGAGAGTCTCCATAGTTCAATTCGGAGAGAGAGAGAGAGAGAGAGAGAGAGAGAGAGAGAGAGAGAGAGAGAGAGAGAGAGAGAGAGAGAGTCTCCATAGTTCAATTCAGAGAAAGAGAGAGAGAGAGAGAGAGAGATTTTCCATAGTTCAGTTTGGAGAGAGAGGAGAGAGAGAGGGAGAGAGTCTCCATAGTTCAATTCAGAGAGAGAGAGAGAGAGAGAGAGAGAGAGAGAGAGAGAGAGAGAGAGAGTCAATAATTCAGACTATCCATAGTCTTGTAAAATCGTTAAGATTTTTTTTTAGATAGCAGCAAATCAATCAGAGAAGCAATAATCCTTTATCCCCCCCCCACAGCAGTTTCTTTTCTTCTTCTTTCTTCTTCTTCTTCTTCTTCTCTATGCAACCCCCAACCTCCAAAACCCTCCCCTCCCAACCCTGTGATAAAGGAGTCATTCCACTCTACCCCCAAACCCTGGGGTTCTCCTTCTGTGTGGAGGAGTTTGGGTTTATTCAGAGGGCTGAATGGCTGTTACGATTATATTGTTTAGATAACCCGTTGGTAGTAGCACCGAGTGATTATGTGTTTGTTCAGAGAGTCCAACCATCTAAAAGAATGTAAACACTTCTGACCTTTCTTGGCTTGGCAAATGCAGGTAAGACGTCTCAATATGAGATAATTCAATTCATTAGCAACACACAGATTCAATGTTATTTTAGTCAAATAATGAAATTGGAGATCTCTGAAGAAGAAGAAAAAAAAGAAAAAAAAAAGACGGAGGGCCCAAAGAACAAGAGCAAAAGCGCCATGTTCCTCTGTGTGCATACTGTGGCACAATCTCTTTGCTGCCCAGTGTTTTTCTACAGGTATAATTAAGGTGTTTGCCTGCACTATTTTGAATTTTAAAATAGTTACATAGCAATGAGTAATTTTAACAACCACGAAAGAGGAAGAAGAAAACAAACTTATGTATAATTTTATATATATATATATATATATATATATATATATATATATATAAGGACTCTCTCGTTGATTTTCGGTGAACAACCAACACAGTGTTTTGTTGATAGTGGTGAAGGTTTCGCACTTTTTGGCACAGTCGATAGGAGAGAATTGCTGCACAAGGAAATCCACAAACCCAATCAACGACTGACTTCAGGATTTTTGAATTCAGAATTTTCCTTCTCCTAGACTGGTTACCTACCTACCAAAGGATAAAGAGCCAGTCTATATATATACATATATATGAGAAGTAAACAAACAAACAATGTGTTTGATAAGGCTTTTTTTTATCCGACATTTTTTGGGAGAATATGTGCTTAATTGAAGTCATACCTAATTTTGAAAATTAATTAATTGATAATTAATGGATTAGGCGGGCATACCTATTCAAATGTAAGGCTAAACAAATCGAGAAAAATCAATCTCTGTATGTACATTTCAGCCTATTAGGCCTCATCAGCAGAGCTATAGACAGGAAGACCGCTTTGTGTGTGATTTGAACCCTGACTGTCAAGCTTACAGGCGGGGACTCTAACCATTAGACCAGCTGGTTTTCCCCAAATTTTTCGTTTGTTTTGAAGTAGGTTATATTCCACTTATGGTGACTTTTATATATATATATATATATATATATATATATATATATGAGGAGTGAAGGATTGAATAAATCCAACAAAATGTGGTTGAGAAAAGAGGAAAAATGTGGATATAACAACACAACAACTAAATTCAATTGATATGTCGCCTCATTATTGACTGAAACTTTTTCAAAATTTATTGACTTAAGTGCTTGTACATTCTGCTTTTATAGTGAAAAGGTAAATGGGTAGGGGGGAGAGAAAGAGAGGGTTTTGGTGTGTGGTATAGAAGGATTAGAAAAGAAGTAGGGGTGGATTTAGTATGTGGGGAATGGTATTTTTATGGGGTCAGTCGGTTGACTTTGAAGAGAATTTGATATTTAGAGTGTGGGTCAGCTGTGTGATGTCAAATGTGTACCTCTGAGTGTTTCACTAACAATGGTCTGTGAGATCTGATTTTTAACCATTTATAGTTTGGTTTTGTTTTGTTTTACGGCATATCAACCTCAGTGGGTCATTTAATGCTGATAAAGTTTTGAAATAAATCAATTCTTAATGGATAATACAATTTTGTTTATCAACTCATGTTTTTCTATTTAACCCATAGATGGGACCCTAACAGGTACTACCACTCCGGGTCAGAGTGGACCGGGGAGCAATGGTGATGAAGGGGTGGTCCACATTCCCCAAACCTCCAAACCTGGAACCTCACCATCAGATAGAGTTTAATGTCATTCCCAGGACATGTAGACCCGCAGCCACTGCCTTCTAGCACCCATATGATAAAAAGGGATTGGGGCTTGCCATAAAGGCAATAGGGTTGGGAAAATCATATAGGTGCTAGGGCTTGACGTGACCAGCCGATTGATCGGAGGGGGCCTCTCCGACCGCCCGTCTAGCCCAAGATAGGGCAAAAGTGGAGTATTGCAAGTCCTCTTTAACCATTTGTAGAGGACATGCTTTGTGTTAGCATATGAAGTAAGACCAGATTGCTAATACAGGCTGGTTGTTTTTTTTGTTTTGTTTTTTTGGCATGTCAACCTTTGTTGGGTTATTTTATGCCGAAGACATTTTATAATAACTGATGTACCATCTATGAGTTAAACAGAAATAAAAAGAAAGATTGTTTTGTTATTTTGTTTTATGGCATTTCAACCCTTTTCAGGTTATTTAGTGCCAAATCAAATCCTTTTAAGTAATGAAATATTTCATTACCCCCCCCCCTTTTCGTGGGAAATTTGTGCAACGCACATATCTTTTTAAAAAAAAAACAAATCAGGTTTTTTTTTTTTTCACAAAGAGAAACACATTATTTCTGATAATGACAACAAAAAAAAAATATGTTGTCTCAGCATAGATAAATCACCTCACATCTAAATGGAAAGCTTTGTTCTGCACCAGAGTCCCACTAACTCCATTTAACGAGAGATTATGTATTTAGAATTTATAGGTCATCCTTTTCAGGTTTTTTTTTAGTTTCACTGACCCAATATACATTCATGGAATTCAAAAACACTGAACCAAATCACCCGGTTTAATCAAGTGAAGGTACAAAACAGTAGAAAATTTAACAAAAATTGGAGCAACACAAAAAGAAGCCTACCTAGGGCAATGGTACCTTGCCGATCCTTTAGATAGGTGTAGCTGCTAGCACTATGGTTTGGTTTGTTTTGTTTTACGGCATATCAACCTCAGTGGGTCATTTAATGCTGATAAAGTTTTTAAATAAATTAATTCTTAATGGATACTCAATTTAAAAAAAAACAAAACATTTTTCTATTTAACCCATAGATGGGACCCTAACAGGTACTACCACTCCGGGCCAGAGTGGACCAGGGAGCAATGGTGATGAAGGGGTGCTCCACATTCCCCAAACCTCCAAAACTGGAACCTCACCATCAAATAGAGTTTAACGTCATTCCCAGGACATGTAGACCCTCAGCTGCCTTCTATCATCCATATGATAAAATGGGTTGGGGCTTGCCATAAGGCCAATAGGGTTGGAGCAATCATATAGATGCTAGGGCTTGACGTGACCAGCTGATTGATCGGAGGGGGCTTCTCCCGACCGCCTGTCTAGCCTAAGTAAGAGTCTAAGTGGAGTGTTGCAGGTCATGGACTGCTCATCCACCAAAACTCCATCCTTAAGCATCACGGGTTGCCACCCACGGCCAACAGGTGGCTCCGTTTCGAAAGGTCTTACCCCTCTGCAGAGGTGCAGTCGGTGTATTCTAATGCACCAGCTGACAGGGCGGACTAGCACTATGATTCTTGGTCATTAATAGCAATGAATGCATACTCCACATAGATTACTGATCCTTTAGACATCTATGGAGTATAGGGTCACAGTCCCCACCCCCTATCATATCAGTAATAGTACTGCAGTTTCTAAAGCAAGTAGGTTTTTATTGATAGAGCTGCTAGCCCTGTGACAATTGGTTTCAAATTTATAATCTTTCCTTCTCCTAGACTGGTTCACCTATCTTAGGTCTATCTACCCTTTACAGTAACATGGCTGTTAGAAAGATCTTTATTTTGTTTTAAATCATCACATGAACTTTTCCACTCACCCTCTTACGACTTTTTCATTTTAATACTACATATACACACACATATATAGTATTAATCTAAATAAATAACATCATTTTGAACTTAAAAATACCTTTTGAAATACTTGATATGTTGTATTACATACAAGAAATAGAATACTTATTTACATAATTTTTTTATTATAACAAAGCCTGTCCAGCCAGCATGTGATTATCTGTTTTGTCAACGTTTTAATACTATATCATAAGTTCGTTTTTTCCAAAATTGAATATTTGACAAAAAATCCTGACGGTTAACCATCATCCAAATGTCACACATTATATATTAAAATAATTCTGGGACTATCTTCTATTAAGGATATGGTGCTTTTTTTTTTACTCATCTTATACTTTTTGAAGGAACCTGGGTCAACTTTCATTGGTCGTGGTTTTGCTTCCAAAGTCAAAGAAGAAAAGAAAAAAAAAAAAAAAAACACTCCTTGATGAAGTTTAAGCTGTCTTCTAATTATGTGTACAATTTCAAGAATATTCATAAAGATTATCCTCTTTGATTTTGCAAAACAAACAAACAAGTAAATTTTAGCCTTTGGAAAAAAAATTGTATTTTGTGTTTTTGGCTGTTCGAAGCAAAATACTATTCTAAATCACTGTAAAAAATAATTCAATGGATAAAACACATGGAAATTACATATTTAGAAAGAGTATTTTCTTTTCTTTCCTACCATATAGATATTTTTAAGATTAGATCAGAAATTAAGGTTTATATCAAAATAATTCTGAGACTATCTTCTTTTGAGACTATTGGAAAAAAAAATTGTATTTTGTGTTTTTGGCTGTTCAAAGCAAAATACCATTTTAAATTGCTGTAAAAAATAATTCAATGGATAAAAACACATGGAAACTACACATTTAGAAAGATTATTTTCTGTTCTTTCCAACCATATAAATATTTTTAAGATTGGATCAGAAATACGTGAGAAATTGCGAATTAAACCCATTAAGGTCCAAAATATGTCAATGTCCACCGATTTCAGCAAAATACTGGTAATGCTACAAAGAGCTTATCAAGTTGTAAGAAATATTAATGAAAAGTGAATATTGATAGACAGATATTAATTGTTTATAATAATTAAACACATTGGAGGGAAAACAGGTTGAATTCTCATTGGAGATGATAATTGTGATTAATTATCTTTTATTATCATTTACATGTTTATTTTGACACCCAAGAGAGAATGGAAGGTGAGACAGGACATGCCAAAATTTACAATCAGCATTTGCCAATGCATACAAAGTCTGACTGGAAATTATCCAGACATTTAAGATTAACAAAAAAAGAATAAATAAAATAAAATAAGGCCTACTTAGGGTAATAGTACCTTGCTGGTCCTTTAGAGAGAGAGAAAAAAAAAAAGGTAAAAAGAAGCGTACTGAGAAATTTGTATAACTGTGTGATTTTAACATCATTCTCAGGCCTGTGGAGTCAATTCACTCCACAGGCCTGAGTATGACGTAGTAGTATTTGGTAGTAATAAAGGGGTCGTCGGAGTTCATTAAACTATACACTCCAGTTTAATTTGCACTTTATATGGCCCTAGTTTAGTCTCTCTCTCTCTCTCTATATATATATATATATACTTTACAGACTAAATTAGGCTACATAGTCCCACCAACACTACTCCATCGTCTTTTTGCAGATGCCAAAAACAACAATATATTCAAACAAATTTCATTAAACAAAACAAAATCCTTATTAGTATTATCTGCATTATTCGGACTATTGTCTCCATCTTCATTGTTATTTGTACAATGTTTCGGCTGATATGCCCTTCAGCCTTCTTCAGGTATTTCTTTTCGGACTCGGGAACTTTCTTGTCGTAACTATATATTTGTCGTCAATTGTTTTGTTTTATTTTCAAAGTTTCCTCCAGACATACACATACACACAACTGCCCTTTATATATGTATAGATAGATTACCTTTGGACATACATACACACAACTGCCCTTTATATATGTATAGATAGATGTTTCCTCCGGACATACATACACACAACTGCCCTTTATATATGTATAGATAGATGTTTCCCCCGGACATACATACACACAACTGCCCTTTATATATGTATAGATAGATGTTTCCCCGGACATACATACACACAACTGCCCTTTATATATGTATAGATAGATGTTTCATCTGGACATACATGCACACAACTGCCCTTTATATATGTATAGATAGATGTTTCATCCGGACATACATACACACAACTGCCCTTTATATATGTATAGATAGATGTTTCATCCGGACATACATACACACTGCCCTTTATATATGTATAGATAGAAGTTTCATCCGGACATACATACACACAACTGCCCTTTATAGATGTATAGATAGATGATTCATTGAAATGAAGAAGCAAGTTGTTTTTATCAACTCAATAATTAATTGTTTTAATTAGAAAAGAAAATAATAAAAGAAAATTCCAAGTGCATTAGGATGAGAAACGTCTTTTATTTGAGGTTTGTTTTTAAAGTGCATGGACTGTTGAATGGAAGAAATAATTTAAAAAATAAACAAAATACCCCCCTCCCCGAGAGGGTTTGGGGTGAAAGAGAGCAGGAACTATTTTTGGGAAGTTGATTTAGAGTAAAAGGAGGTTGGGGTTTTTTTTGTTTGTTTTGAATGATGGTAAAATAAATTTTTTGAATGATGGTAAAAGAATTTTTCTTGAACTATGGTAAAATAATTTTTTTAAATCATGGTAAAAGAATATTTTTTAAAAGATGATGAAATTTTTCTTTAATTTCTGGAATGATGATAAAATGATTTTTTTTTGTTGATAAAAGATTTTTTTCTTTTTTAGATGTATCTTTTGATTTTTGAAATGAATCTTTTGTAAAAGATTTTTTTTTAATGAGGGTAGACACATTTTTTTTTTTAAATAATGGTGAATTTTTTTTAATGATAAAAGAAATCTTTTTTGAATGATGGTAAAAGAATTTTGTTATGAATGATGGTAAAATATTCTTTTTTAAATGATGGTAAAAGAATTTTTTTTTTGAATGATGGTAAAAGATTTTTTGTTTTTAAATGTTGGTAAAAGATTTTTTGTTTTTAAATGTTGGTAAAAGATTTTTTGTTTTTAAATGTTGGTAAAACAATTTTTCTTGAATGATGGTAAAAGAAATTTTTTTTTTGAATGATGGTAAAAGATTTTTTTGTTTTTAAAATGATGGTAAAATAATTTTTTTTTTGAATGATGGTAAAAGATTTTTTGTTTTTAAATGATGGTAAAAGATATCTTTTTTGAATGATGGTAAAATATTTCTTTTTGAATGATGGTAAAATATTTTTTTTTGAATGATGGTAAAAGAATTTTTGTTTTTAAATGATGGTAAAAGTTGTTTTTTTTGAATGATGGTAAAATAATTTTTTTTTAAATGATGGTAAAATAATTTTAAAAAAATGATGGTAAAAGAATCTTTTTTTAAAGTGATAGTAAAAGAATCTTTTTTTAGTTATCATTATTCAATTAGTTATGAAACTATTGAGAAGTACAACAAAATCTGTTCTTAAGATAAAGCTTACCACACTAAAATTTATACTACAGAAAGCTGATGTGAAGAATAAGCAACTAAAATATCCAAAATAACTAGATACTTTCCAAACAGTTTGCAAAATTGATGTTGTTTGAAGAATGGTCTACTGTCGGTATCAGCCAGACAGTGAAGGAGTCTATCCCCTTTTCATTAGTGCTAGACTAGGAAGATCATCCCCCACAGCTGTACCAAATTTTCTTGGTATTTTTTTACCTGTATGATGGGATATTTCACTATTTATTCACCCTAGAACTCATTCTATTCAAATAAAGTCCTATTATTATTACTATTATTGTAATCTGAGGCCTTCTTCTCAATTATAATGAACTAACAATCAGTTTTTGTACTTTGCCTGGGTGTGGTATATGTAGAAACACACATTTGGAGAGCCACTGTGAGCAGCTTATAGTAGGCAAAGAGTTTTTTTTTTAAATACACAAAATTTTGGCCATACCTATCTAATTATTTTTCAAGTTACAACGAGGCCATTTAACCAATTCTTGAGATATTCAAAAGTGTTGGATAATTTCCAAACAGATTTTGTACAAAACAGTAAAGCAATTTATAAATTAAATTCCTTTTACTTTTTATTACATTATGCAGTCAAACATCATCATCATCATTCTATTAGATGAAGCGCTATCAATCATCATCATCATCATCATTCTATTAGATGAAGTGCTATCAATCATCATCATCATTCTATTAGATGAAGTGCTATCAATCATCATCATCATTTTATTAGATGAAGCGCTATTAAATCATCATCATCATTTTATTAGATGAAGCGCTATTAATCATCATCATCATTTTATTAGATGAAGCGCTATCAATCATCATCATCATTTATTAGATTAAGGGCTATCAATCATCATCATCATTTTATTAGATTAAGGGCTATCAATCATCATCATCATTTTATTAGATGAAGCGCTATTAATCATCATCATGATGAAGTGCTATTAATCATCATCATCATTTTATTAGATGAAGCGCTATTAATCATCATCATCATTTTATTAGATGAAACACTATCAATCATCATCATCATCATTTTATTAGATGAAGCGCTATTAATCATCATCATCATTTTATTAGATGAAGCGCTATTAATCATCATCATCATTTTATTAGATGAAGCGCTATCAATCATCATCATCATTTTATTAGATTAAGGGCTATCAATCATCATCATCATTTTATTAGATGAAGCGCTATCAATCATCATCATCATTTTTAGATGAAGTGCTATTAATCATCATCATCATTTTATTGATGAAGTGCTATCAATCATCATCATCATTTTATTAGATGAAGTGCTATTAATCATCATCATCATTTTATTAGATGAAACACTATCAATCATCATCATCATTCTATTAGATGAAACACTATCAATCATCATCATCATTCTATTAGATGAAGCGCTATCAATCATCATCATCATTTATTAGATGAAGTGCTATCAATCATCATCATCATTATTATTGACTAATATTTGCTTTCATCTTAATTTTGTTTTTATTGTAACTTTACAGCCAGAATAAAATTAAGATAAAAAAGAAGCTACAAAAAAAAAAAAATGAAAGGAAAATCTGAGTCAAAGATTTAATGACCCCCCCCTTCCTTAAACCTGATATCTACATCAAAATCCAATGTAGAGAAACAATAAATGCAAAGTATCAGATTTTAAAGCACTTTCACTTACAACTTTTTACCCCCCCCCTTTTATCTTTTACATAAACATCATCCTCAGATGTGTACAGGAACTTATGAGGAGAAATTCATATAATATCCACAGTAAATATTTATAGCTATTCATGTTTAATTCTGGCAATATGAATCAAACCTGAATGATACCTTTTCATTTATCGTGAATTAACATATGTTTTTATCAGAGAATAAGAAGGCTCTCAGTCTAATCTAGGCATACGCTCTTGTTTTAGTTTCTGAAAGATGAAGGGATATATCTAAAAAAAAAAAAAAAAAAAAAAAAAAAGAAGAAACAGAAGGAGGTGTGTGGTGTAATGGTTAGAGTCGTAGGAAATGGATTCATTGACCCGAGTTCAAATCCTGGACGAAGCTACAGTTCACAAAACACTAATACTCTTGTGAAAGGTATAAACCCAACTATTCTCCCTCCAGCTATGGGTAAATAGTAGGGTAGACTGGGCTCTTTAACTTTGGTATGGGAACCAGTCTAGGAGAAGGAAAACTCTGAATTGAAATTTCTTAAAATCTCTGCTTGGGGTGGTCACTACTAGAATAGGCTCAGAGATTAGGGATTCGATTTTTTTGCACTAACACACGGATGTACCAAGTTTCAAAACAAATCTCAGGGAAGAGGCCTCTTGGTATAGTAGCTAATCCCAACTGTTGAACCTCAAATCTCAGAGGAGAAGAGGAGACTTAATGGCGTTGTGGCTAACATCGTAGTAAGTGAGTCTGAACTCTCTTCACACTATTATATTCACTTACAGACTTACCTACTTAGTGATCTATTTCAATTTAAGAGAAGAGAAACATATTTAACCAAGATAAAGATTCAATAAATTGGTAATCAAAGATCAAAGTATTATCTGCATTATTCGGACTATTGTCCTCATCTTCATTGTTATCTGTACAACGTTTCGGCCGATGTACCCTCCGGCCTTCTTCAGGTATTTCTTGTTGAACTTGGGAACCTTCTTGTCGTAATTGGGAGCCATCATGGAGCTTTGAATCTAATCCTTTATTCAGTCCACAGGGGTATCCTGTTCTCATTCCGCTAAGCATAGCTGGGGTAAAGGCATTAAGCTGTGTTAATTATTATTCTATGTTACTGCTGCCCGTGACCAGAATTGAACCTGCAGTCTAGAGATAACTGTCACTTAGAACTGTCTTAGCCTAACTCCTTTATCCACTAGGCCATGTGTCCAATTGACCAAGAAGGTTTCTGAGTCCGACAAGAAATACCTGAAGAAGGCCGGAGGGCACATTGGCCGAAACATTATAAAACCTGTTCAAATCCTGGACGAAGCTACAGTTCACAAAACACTAATACTCTTGTGAAAGGTATGAATCCAACTATTCTCCCTCCAGCTATAATTAGGCTTGTAATTAAAATTTTGAATTAGGGTCCGCTAAACTTAAAATGACTGGATCCATGGAAAGTTACCAGACAGTTGATGACGGGTAATAACCATGACCCCTTGAAAGCACGCAATTGGTTGCGTGGGATAGTTTAGTTAGATGCAAGCTGACACCTGTGACGAAATCATGGGCACGGTTATGTAATAAAGCTTCATTATCATAAAATAAACTATACACATATGACCTGGCGCCTCCTCGTCAAACAAGGAACGAAAAGGAGTGAAAAAGAGAGGAAAGTGGCCGCCACAGAAAAGAGAGTTAAAAAGGAAGGAGAGACAACAGCATCTCCAGAAAGCATCACCGTTTGTTTGCAATCACTGCACAAGAGTGTATTTGTTGCATACCCCACTTGTATGGACTGGGCATAAGGCCTCGTTTTAATGTGGGCCCACCCACAAGCTGAAGCTGATGGGTGGGAAAGAACAAAAATTGCGTCAATCCCATTCGACATCAACACATGGGAGGCTTATGCAGAAGACCGTATGACCTGGCACCTCCTCATCAAACAAGGAACAAATAGGAGTGAAAAAGAGAGAAAAGAAGCTGCCACAGAAAAGAAAGCCAGAATGAAGGAGAGACAACAGCATCTCCAGAAAGCATCACCTTTTGTTTGCAATCACTGATGTTGGAATTTTTGTAATATAAGGCGTGTGGTAGATACCTACTTCTAAATATAGACTCGTTGACTACCACGTGAGCAGGGAAGGCAACCTATTATCCAATCACTGGCAGTGCTGCTGCTGCTGTTGGTGTATTTATACTGCCCGATTCTAATCTTAGCTCACTGCTATTTGGATCATCTTGGACGTTGGACTTACCAAAGGATACACCGGATACTTATTGACTTACTTACTTATTTACTTTAAGTCCCTTTAACATCTGGCCAAGGATGGCGGCTAGATACTCAACAACTGTACCAGAGACTGCCATTCAAAAATTGGTCTGTTCAACCACTCACGTAGCTGTAGATAATTAAAAAAAAAAAAGTGGACACCATCGTTTCTAATAGACGGAAGGTTGCCAACAAACTATACACAGCATCTCCAGAAAGCATCACCTCTTGTTTGCAATCACTGTACCAGAGACTGCCATTCAAAAATTGGTCTGTTCAACCACTCACTAGCATGTACCAAAATATTGCAGAACTTCTGACTCAATTTAGTATCTAAAATTTTTGATTCATATTTTTATGATGATTTTAAAATTTATTAGCATTAGAATTTTCATCTTTTCAGTTGTTTTTACACAGATTTCTGCTAGTTAATTCTCCAGCTGTCTTCAGGTAAAAAATTTTTTCCATCCAATGGTTCAACTCTTTGATGATGTTGACCTGATGTTGAGTTCTAAAAATTGTATGTAAACAACAGGGGGAGGGGGGGTGAAAACCCGACTTCAAAGGAAATAGAAGAATGCTCAAGGATATCGTTTCAAACATCAACATGTGTGGAATGTTGTAATAAGTAAAAAAAAAAAAACAATAAAAAAACAAAAAAAAAAAAAAACAGCCTACTAAATTTAAAAAAAAAAAAAAAAAAAAAAAAAAAGTCACCTACAAAATATTGAAGAATGACCAGCTGAAACAGACATAAAATATTTAAAACTAGTTTAAAAGCCACCCTATTGGGCGGCATTTAAGCTAGCTCCTGTGGAGGGCTCCTGATTGGGACTTCAGACCAACTATGACTCTTCATGTATTGAGCCGAGATGCCAAAGGTACGCATCCTGCATCCCTGATGCATCCCAGCCTTGTTTATGTGTTTGTTTAAGAGCGAGAGAGAGAGAGTGTAATATATACAGGGAGGCGTCCTGCATCTATGACACAATCTAAAAGGACACAGTAAAATCATATCTATGCAACCCAGTATTTTTCTTTTTTCTTCCCTCACCATTTCAAGCTAACTGTAAATACATCTCAATAGTTTCTTAGAAACGAATTACACAGGATAGGTTACAAGGTAGGAGTTAGATGGTTTTAGCATATTCTAAGGCAGGAGGACTTCTTTTAAGGATAGGTTTAATACAGACTGAGAAATGGCTATGAAGGGGTACAAGCCTCACTATCATATGCAGTTTTGTGTCTGTAGAATAATCATACTAACTCCAATTACCGTCAAATTGGCAAGACAAGACAGCAAGCAATCGTAACTCAATACGATTCTGGTTTGCTGTAAAGACTACTGCAAAATGGCAGTATTTATGAAGCCTCAGAGGATCATACAAACCAACTCTAACACCCCACACTTCAACACTAGGGACCTGGCCTCACCCAATGTCACTCCGCCCCCTAAACCAAGGCCGACGAAAATACCCCGGGCATTGTCAAGATTGCTCCCCTGTAATCAGCCTGACCGAAAGGAACTAATCTCTCCTCAAAGGCCAATACGCTCGCGCAATGGGAGGAAGGGGAGATGTAGAATAATCATACTAACTCCAATTACCGTCAAATTGGCAAGACAAGACAGCAATCAGTCGTAACTCAATACGATTCTGGTTTGCTGTAAAGACTACTGCAAAATGGCAGTATTTATGAAGCCTCAGAGGATCATACAAACCAACTCTAACACCCCACACTTCAACACTAGGGACCTGGCCTCACCCAATGTCACTCCGCCCCCTAAACCAAGGCCGACGAAAATACCCCGGGCATTGTCAAGATTGCTCCCCTGTAATCAGCCTGACCGAAAGGAACTAATCTCTCCTCAAAGGCCAATACGCTCGCGCAATGGGAGAGGGGAGAGGAAGGGGAGATGTAGAATAATCATACTAAGTCCAATTACCGTCGAATTGGCAAGACAAGACAGCAAGCAGTATTAACCCAATACAATTCTGGTTTGAAGCTAAGACTACTGCAAAATGGCAGTATTTATGAGTGTCATACCCAGGACATACACCTTTAGGGAGCTTCTTACCCCTGATCAGAGGATACAGTCAGCATATTCAAAGGCAGGATGACTTTTTTTTAAGAACAGGTCTCATACAGACTGAATCTAATGACAATGAAGAGGTACTCCTCAACATCAGATGCAGTTTAGACAGAACCATCGGCAAGGAATACAGTCGGCATATTCTAAGCCAAGGTCTTTTCTTTTAAAAGTAGGTCTAATACAGACTGAGTAATGGCAATGAAGGGGCACTCCACACTTCTCAGATTTCCAGAAATGAAGCCTCAACATCAGAAGCAGTTTTATGTCATACCCAGGACACACACCTTTTTTTTTAGGGGGGGGGGCTTCTTACATCTCTGCAGGGGGATACAGTCAGCATATTCCTAACGAAGATCTCTTCTTTTAACTCTTAACATCCTGTTGAGAATTTTCTAAGTCTAGAGCCCCATTCCTATAAGGATTTATCAATAAATGGCTTAAAAATGGCCTTTTCATTTAAAGTTACCCGTTATTTCCCTTAAATCAAAGACTTCTAAATATGTTTAATATTACATTTAAACAAAGTCCAGAGCACCATTCCTATAAGGATTTATCAATAAATGGCTTAAAAATGGCCTTTTGATTTAAAGTTACCCGTTATTTCCCTTAAATCTAAATCTTCTAGATATTTTTGATATTATATTTATTAATTTTAAGATTAGGAAAACAAATGTGACTTCCGGACAGGTGGAATGATGTGGTATAGGACGTTAAGAATTAAATTCTAATGTCAGTGGGGCTTAAACTGTATCCCTCTATAGATGGGCGAGACACCCTCTAAAAAAATGAGTCCTGAGTATAACACTAAAATACATCTGAGGGTGGGGATTACCTTTCATTGCCATTATACCCAGATCCACTCTGACCCAGAGTGGTAGTATCTGTTAGGATCCCATCTATGGGTCAGATAGATCTGTTTAAAAATTATTTGTATTTGATAAGGCTGTATGCAATTAAAGAAAAACAAAAAAACAAAAACACTCCAGTTCTCAGGAGTGTGGAGTACCCCTTCATTGCCATTATACCCAGAGTGGTAGTATCTGTTAGGGTCCAATCTATGGGTCAGATCTGTTTAAAAATTATTTGTATTTGATAAGACTGTAAGCAATAAAAAAAATATTCCAGATTAGGGAAATGAATGACTTCTGGCGAGATGGAATGAGGTGGTATAGAACGTTAAGATTTAAAGGTAGGTCTGAGTTAACACACACTTTCAACCCATCCAGGTTGTGTGCTCTTACCCACATTCAAACCAAGAATGTCATCAATGTTTTTATTTTGTTTATTTAAATAGCTCTCTTCTCTGCTCATTGATTTTATACATTTTAAATCTCCTTAAGATACAAATGAGTGTTTATACGCTACTTATTTAATTAATTCCATCTCTTTATTTGCATTTGTGCATAATGTTATTTTACCCTGTAGGTTTAATGACGCTAATAGTAGCAAACCTTAAGTTCTAAATGACTTATCAAGCAAAAAGAATGAAAGTCAAGGTCGGGTGTGGGGTGGGGAACTGTTTCAGTTTGTTTGGTTTGTTTTATGGCATATCAATCTCGGTGGGTCATTCAATGCTGACAAAAGTTTTGAAATAAATTCATTCTTAATGGATACTCAATTGTTTTTTTATAAAAACCATTTTGCTCTATTTAACCCATAGATGGGACTCTAACAGGTACTACCACTCCGGGTCAGGTTGGTTGGTTGGTTTATTAATTTTAACGGCATATCAACCCGTCCAGGGTTATATCATGCCTAGCGGTTGGGTTGTTATACATATTGTGTATTCATATATATACATTTAGTAATTGGTTTTAACAATGTGTTAGCATTATTGGGAATCATACTGTATGCCATTGATTTGTTTCATGTCTATATTCTATGGTATAATTTTATTTCCCTCAAAAAGGAGAAAATATCCTCTATGTTAACATTTTCAAATAGGTCCTTCATATTGTTTGCTTTAAAATAATGTTTTCTGATGGGAGCAAAAAATCTGCATTCCATCAATAAGTGTTCGATTGTCAGGGGTGTTTGACATGTTTCACATTGTGGTTGTGAGGAAGGGGTGCTCTACATTACTAGAACCTCAAACCTCACCATCAGATAGAGTTTAACGTCATTCCCAAGACATGAAAACCCTCAGCCACCGCCTTCTAGCACACATATGATAAAATGGGTTAGGGGTTGCCATAAGGACAATAGGGTTGGGGCAATCATATAGGTGCTAGGGCTTGATGAGACTAGGCGTTTGATCGGACAGGGCTGCTCCGACCCCCCGTCTAGCCTAAGTAAGGGCCTCGGTGGAGTGTTGCATGTCATAGACTAATCACCCACCCAATGGTGCTAAAACCAATTACTAAAAAGTATAAATATAAATACACATATATTACTTCCTAACCATTAAGCATGACATAACCCCAGACGGGTTGATATGCCATTAAAATCAATAAACCAACCAATGAACTAACTTTAAAATGCAGTCAATCTTGCTTGCCATGAATTATCCAGCAGACGCACAGATGAGAGGACCAAAAGTAACCGCTAATTTCTGGTGCAGGCACCTCTTGGAATTTTCACTAGTGCCCCTTTGGCCTGGTTGTGGCCCTAATAACACTGGTTTTAAGTTTTGCCTACATCTTGTGACTGTGAATGTTGGAACACTGAATATGGACTTGTGACATTGATTTGTTTGTTTGTTTGTTTTGTGGCATATCAACCTCAGTGGGTCATTTAATGCCGATAAAGTTTTGAAATAAATCAATTCTTAATGGATAATACAATTTTTTTATAAATACATTTTTCTATTTAACCCATAGATGGGACCCTAACAGGTACTACCACTCCGTGTCAGAGTGGACCAGGGAGCAATGGTGATCAAGGGGTGCTCCACATTCCCCAAACCTCCAGAACTGGAACCTTACCATCAGATAGAGTTTAACGTCATTCCCAGGACATGTAGACCCGCAGCCACTGCCTTTTAGCATCCATATGATAAAAAGGGGTGAGGCTTGCCATAAGGGCAATAGGGTTGGGAAAATCATATAGGTGCTAGGGCTTGACGTGACCAGCCGATTGATCGGAGGGGGCCTCTCCGACCGCCCGTCTAGACCAAGATAGGGCCAATGTGGAGTATTGCATGTCATGAACTGCTCATCCACCTGGGCTCTATCCTTAAGCATCACGGGTCGCCACCGACAGGGCGGTTGTGACATTGAAGAATCATTTGTAAGTCTACAAAGTTTATTCTTTGTTGACATTTAATAAGTCAAACTTATGAATAATGTGTTACTAATAAAGATAAAATAAAAAAATAAACTTACCACTTGGAGCATTATCAAAAACTCTGAGGTCATAGGCATTTTGGTAACCAATACGATAATTGGTACGAGATCCTTGGTCCCATTGAACAACTACAGTCTTATCAGGTGATGTTGTACTTCCTGGTTTGCCTATTTCAATGACTGTCCCGACGTAACCTTCACCGCCATCCTGATTACCCCACTTCCAGTCGGGGCCACGGATAACTCGCAACCCAACATCCATCCCACACCACTATCAACAAGGGAAGCTCACCAATCGGGCACCAGTCCTCTAATACTGATTTTACCTGAAAAATTATGAAAAAAACTATGTAGATAATCTCGATAAAAAAAAAACAAAAAAAAAACACACAATAATCTCTAATAAAATACACCAATCTGGAAAAAAAAATACACACGATAATCTGGAAAAAAAAAATACACACGATAATCTGGAGAAAAAAAATACACACGATAATCTGGAAAAAAAAAAATACACACGATAATCTGGAAAAAAAAAATACACACGATAATCTCTAGAAAAAAAATACACACGATAATCTCTAGAAAAAAATACACACAATCTCTAGAAAAAAATACACACAATCTCTAGAAAAAAATACACACAATCTCTAGAAAAAAATACACACAATAATCTGTAGAAAAAAATACACACAATAATCTCTAGAAAAAATACACAAGATAATCTTTAGAAAAAATACACATGATAATCACTAAATACATTTGAAAAATATTATTTAGGAAATATTCTACAGGATAGTCCAAAAGTCTTTTCACTCCTACATATTGTTTTAACTTTCATTATTATTTGTTTTAATAATATAATATACAGGGTGGTCAGGAAGTCTTGTCACCCCTACATATTGTTTTAACTTTCATTATTATTTGTTTTAATAATATAATATCCAGGGTGGTCCGAAAGTCTTGTCACCCCCTACATATTGTTTTAACTTTCATTATTATTTGTTTTAATAATATAATATACAGGGTGGTCCGAAAGTCTTGTCACCCCTACATATTGTTTTAACTTTCATTATTATTTGTTTTAATAATATAATATACAGGGTGGTCCAAAAGTATAGTCACCTACATATTGTTTTAACTTTCATTATTTTTTGGTTTAATAATATAAATATACAGGGTGGTCCAAAATTACATATTGTTTTAACTTTCATTATTATTTGTTTTAATAATATAATATACAGGGTGGTCCGAAAGTCTACCCCTACATATTGTTTTAACTTTCATTATTTTTTTGTTCTAATAATATAATATACAGGGTGGTCCGAAAGTCTTGTCACCCCTACATATTGTTTTAACTTTCATTATTATTTGTTTTAATAATATAATATACAGGGTCCAAAAGTATAGTCACACCTACATATTGTTTTAACTTTCATTATTTTTTGGTTTAATAATATAATATACAGGGTGGTCCAAAATTCTTGTCACCCTACATATTGTTTTAACTTTCATTATTATTGTTTTAATAATATAAATAACAGGGTGGTCCGAAAGTCTTGTCACCCCTACATATTGTTTTAACTTTCATTATTATTTGTTTTAATAATATAATATACAGGGTGGTCCAAAAGTCTTGTCACCCCTACATATTGTTTTAACTTTCATTATTATTTGTTTTAATAATATAATATACAGGGTGGTCCAAAAGTATAGTCACACCTACATATTGTTTTAACTTTCATTATTTTTTGGTTTAATAATATAATCTACAGGACCTGTCCAAAAGTCTTGTCACCCCTACATATTGTTTTAACTTTCATTATTATTTGTTTTAATAATATAATATACAGGGTGGTCCGAAAGTCTTGTCACCCGTATATATTGTTTTAACTTTCATTATTTTTTGTTTAATAATATAATATACAGGGTGGTCCAAAAGTCTTGTCACCCTACATATTGTTTTAACTTTCATTATTATTTGTTTAATAATATAATATACAGGGTGGTCCAAAAGTATAGTCACACCTACATATTGTTTTAACTTTCATTATTTTTTGTTTAATAATATAATATACAGGGTGGTCCAAAATCTTGTCACCCCTACATATTGTTTTAACTTTCATTATTATTTGTTTTAATAATATAATATACAGGGTGGTCCAAAAGTCTTGTCACCCCTACATATTGTTTTAACCTTCATTATTATTTGTTTAATAATATAATATACAGGGTGGTCCAAAAGTATAGTCACACCTACATATTGTTTTAACTTTCATTATTTTTTGTTTAATAATATAATATACAGGGTGGTCCGAAAGTCTTGTCACCCCTACATATTGTTTTAACTTTCATTATTATTTGTTTTAATAATATAATATACAGGGTGGTCCAAAAGTCTTGTCACCCCTACATATTGTTTTAACTTTCATTATTTTTGTTTTAATAATATAATATACAGGGTGGTCCAAAAGTATAGTCACACCTACATATTGTTTTAACTTTCATTATTTTTGGTTTAATAATATAATCTACAGGACCTGTCCAAAGTCTTGTCACCCCTACATATTGTTTTAACTTTCATTATTATTTGTTTTAATAATATAATATACAGGGTGGTCCGAAAGTCTTGTCACCCGTATATATTGTTTTAACTTTCATTATTTTTGTTTTAAATAATATAATATACAGGTGGTCCAAAAAGTCTTGTCACCCCTACATATTGTTTTAACTTTCATTATTATTTGTTTTAATAATATAATATACAGGGTGGTCCAAAAGTATAGTCACCCTACATATTGTTTTAACTTTCATTATTTTTTGTTTAAATATATAATATACAGGGTGGTCCAAAATTCTTGTCACCCCCTACATATTGTTTTAACTTTCATTATTATTTGTTTAATAATATAATATACAGGGTGGTCCAAAAGTCTTGTCACCCCTACATATTGTTTTAACTTTCATTATTATTTGTTTTAATAATATAATATACAGGGTGGTCCAAAAGTCTAGTCACCCTACATATTGTTTTAACTTTCATTATTTTTTGTTTTAATAATATAATATACAGGGTGGTCCAAAAGTCTTGTCACCCCTACATATTGTTTTAACTTTCATTATTATTTGTTTTAATAATATAATATACAGGGTGGTCCAAAAGTATAGTCACACCTACATATTGTTTTAACTTTCATTATTTTTTGTTTAATAATATAATATACAGGGTGGTCCAAAATTCTTGTCACCCCTACATATTGTTTTAACTTTCATTATTATTTGTTTTAATAAATAATATACAGGGTGGTCCAAAGTCTTGTCACCCTACATATTGTTTTAACTTTCATTATTTTTGTTTTAATAATATAATATACAGGGTGGTCCAAAAGTGTCACACCTACATATTGTTTTAACTTTCATTATTTTTTGTTTTAAATATAATATACAGGGTGGTCCAAAATTCTTGTCACCCCCTACATATTGTTTTAACTTTCATTATTTTTTGTTTTAATAATATAATATACAGGGTGGTCCAAAAGTCTTGTCACCCCCTACATATTGTTTTAACCTTCATTATTATTTGTTTTAATAATATAATATACAGGGTGGTCCAAAAGTCTTGTCACCCCTACATATTGTTTTAACTTTCATTATTTTTGTTTAATAATATAATATACAGGGTGGTCCGAAAGTCTTGTCACCCCTACATTTTCATTATTATTTGTTTTAATAATATAATATACAGGGTGGTCCAAAAGTCTTGTCACCCCTACATATTGTTTTAACTTCATTATTATTTGTTTTAATAATATAATATACAGGGTGGTCCAAAAGGTCACACCTACATATTGTTTTAACTTTCATTATTTTTTGGTTTAATAATATAATCTACAGGACCTGTCCAAAAGTCTTGTCACCCCTACATATTGTTTTAACTTTCATTATTATTTGTTTTAATAATATAATATACAGGGTGGTCCGAAAGTCTTGTCACCCGTATATATTGTTTTAACTTTCATTATTTTTTGTTTTAATAATATAATATACAGGGTGGTCCAAAAGTCTTGTCACCCCTACATATTGTTTTAACTTTCATTATTATTTGTTTTAATAATATAATATACAGGGTGGTCCAAAAGTATAGTCACACCTACATATTGTTTTAACTTTCATTATTTTTTGGTTTAATAATATAATATACAGGGTGGTCCAAAATTCTTGTCACCCCCTACATATTGTTTTAACTTTCATTATTATTTGTTTAAATAATATAATATACAGGGTGGTCCAAAAGTCTTGTCACCCCTACATATTGTTTTAACTTTCATTATTATTTGTTTTAATAATATAATACAGGGTGGTCCAAAAGTATAGTCACACCTACATATTGTTTTAACTTTCATTATTTTTTGTTTTAATAATATAATATACAGGGTGGTCCAAAAGTCTTGTCACCCCTACATATTGTTTTAACTTTCATTATTATTTGTTTTAATAATATAATATACAGGGTGGTCCAAAAGTATAGTCACACCTACATATTGTTTTAACTTTCATTATTTTTTGGTTTAATAATATAATATACAGGGTGGTCCAAAAATTCTTGTCACCCCCTACATATTGTTTTAACTTTCATTATTATTTGTTTTAATAATATAATATACAGGTGGTCCAAAAGTCTTGTCACCCCTACATATTGTTTTAACTTTCATTATTATTTGTTTTAATAATATAATATACAGGGTGGTCCAAAAGTATAGTCACACCTACATATTGTTTTAACTTTCATTATTTTTTGGTTTTAATAATATAATATACAGGGTGGTCCAAAATTCTTGTCACCCCCTACATATTGTTTTAACTTTCATTATTTTTTGTTTAATAATATAATATACAGGGTGGTCCAAAAGTCTTGTCACCCCTACATATTGTTTTAACTTCATTATTATTGTTTTAAAAATATAATATACAGGGTGGTCCAAAAGTCTTGTCACCCCTACATATTGTTTTAACTTTCATTATTATTTGTTTTAATAATATAATATACAGGGTGGTCCAAAAGTCTTGTCACCCCTACATATTGTTTTAACTTTCATTATTTTTGTTTAATAATATAATATACAGGGTGGTCCAAAAGTCTTGTCACCCCTTACATATTGTTTTAACTTTCATTATTTTGTTTTAATAATATAATATACAGGGTGGTCCAAAAGTCTTGTCACCCCTACATATTGTTTTAACTTTCATTATTATTTGTTTTAATAATATAATATACAGGGTGGTCCAAAAGTATTGTCACACCTACATATTGTTTTTAACTTTCATTATTTTTTGGTTTAATAATATAATATACAGGGTGGTCCAAAAGTCTTGTCACCCCTACATATTGTTTTAACTTTCATTATTTTTGTTTTAATAATATAATATACAGGTGGTCCAAAGTCTTGTCACCCCTTACATATTGTTTTAACTTTCATTATTATTTTTTTAATAATATAATATACAGGGTGGTCCGAAAGTCTTGTCACCCCTACATATTGTTTTAACTTTCATTATTATTTGTTTTAATAATATAATATACAGGGTGGTCCAAAAGTCTTGTCACCCCCTACATATTGCTTTAACCTTCATTATTTTTTGTTTTAATAATATAATATACAGGATAGTCCAAAAGTCTTGTCACCCCCTACATATTGTTTTAACTTTCATTATTTTTTGTTTTAATAATATAATATATAATATCATTAATTATAATACATAAAAAATTACACATGATAATCTAAAAAATTTTTAAAATACACCAGATAATCTGTAAAAAAATATTCAGGTTAATGAATTTTTGTACATATTACAAGAGGATTTATCACTGTGAGAACAAAAATTGATAACATTTTGCAAAATCGTATATTATTCAATAACAGGTAAAAATAAAATATAATAGAAAGTGAACAAGTTAAGTCATAATGTAAAGATACTAATTCACCTGAATTTTTTAAATTTTAATGTTATACAAATATCCATTTTTTTTTAGTCTCTTAATAAAAAGAAAATGTAGTTTAAGATATTACAACAAAGGCTCAACTAAAAGATACAGCCATGGTCACAATTTCAATCCTAAATCCTAAATTTCACTCTTGAGAAAAAGGAATCCAGTGAAACAGTTTTGGTCTATTGACAAATCAATGGTTGGTAAAAAAAAACAGCTAATGACAAAACAAGTTTATATAAATTTGATTATTTTCCATCTATTTCTGAAGATATATATACAGGACTGTACATATTCCTTTTTTAATAAATTGTGCATTTTAAAATCCTTTATAAAATCAAAAGAGAAATATAAAACAATTTTTGTTTATCAAGACAGAAAGTAGAATTAATATATCTATACAAATCACTTCTGTAATGAATAAAAAGAAACATTTGCTTTCTTGCACTACTATTAAGCTTAAATTAAACAACTTCAGAAAACTAAATTTATATATTTTCATACCTGAAAACTGGAATAGATTTGAGTCATTTGATAAAGAATTGCTGTGTCATATCAATAAAACAAGCTGCTTATCTCTTAAATGTTTACCAATCTTGTTGAGGCCGAGCTATGGTATTGGAGAGCGAAAGGTTGGTCTTTTTAATGTTTGTCATTCTGAATACCACAACTCACTCTTAATATTATTAGTTGAAGATGATACAAACCCGGATACATTTACCAAACACCCTACATGAGCAGGATATGACACTGTTGGATTTTGTGTAAAGTATTCAACTTTGTTACAAGATGAATGCAAGACTAAAACTAGTGTTTGGTAGGTGGCTTATATGGAGCTTTGGATTGTTCCATTATGAACTCAGGCAAGTTCATTTCCTGAGTTCTGATTGGCTGTTGGATTTCAGGGTGAGTAAGAACATGGATAATTACCCACTCTTCAGACATCACTTTGCATTAAGCCAGCAGCATGCAAGGACTGTATTTAAGTTAAAGCTTGCCTGTTGTTCTCGTCTGCTAACTCGACGGTTGTTAGAACCCCACTGCGATGGTGAGTATTATATTGTTTCTATATCTGGAGGATAACTTCTACAGACACAAGGTTGATTTCTTAAACAGAGTTCAGGAGGTTTGAATTCGGATTTTTTCTTCTCCTAGACCAGTTACTATACCACCTTACTATTTACTCATAGCTGGAGGGAGAATAGTTGGACTCATACCTTTCCCAAGGGTATTATTAGCACTATGTGAAATGCAAACAGCCTCATACAGGATTGTCCATTTCCTATGATGGTAACCATTACACTTGTACATTTGTACAAATAGTGAACCTGCTGTTGTCCCAAACTCTCGCTGTGAGCTTCCTAAAAGTTGAGGCAGCTTTTCTGATCCGGCAACCGAGTTCAGTATCAAGTGACAGGTTGTTGGTGATGGTGGACCCAAGGTAGATGAAGTTGTTTACGGCTTACAGGGTGTAGTTGTTGATGGTGATGGAGGGAGGATTTCCGGTTCCCTAACCATCGTCTTAGTTCTCTTTATACTAATGGTCAGGCTGAAGTCCTGGCAGGCTTGGTGAACTGGTGGCCATGAGTGTTGCAGGTGCTGTGCGTCTGAGAACATATTGTTTTTAAAACATTGGAACTCCCACAGTCAGAGAGGCCACTGCAACACGCAGGGCACAAAAACATATATTATAGTCTTCTGAGACTGAAATGTCAATGAACCATTACACCACCACATGACCTCTGTGTGTAGTGTAGAATATATCCTATGTAGATAACAGTATGACAAGAACGAAGTGATGATGAAGTCAACAACAATGATTTGATTTAATTTCTTTGTTTAAAATTGCATAATAAAAATTCATGGCTTATTTTAATTCCAAAGTCATTCTTACTAGAAACATATAATGGCATTTTATGAAAAAGTGAATGGAAATGAATCCGACAGTAAAGTGAAATAAATAATTTCTTTAGAAAAAACAAACACATGGAAGTTATAATTCGCGCAGATCTGCACTTTATAGGTGCCAACCTTTTTACTTCTTATTTGCGTCGTATTCTCCGCGCTTTGTATTATGATTTTGGTCTTGGTCTCTTCTATCTGAACCTGGACTGCCGGAGCTAATTTCTTAGCCTCTTGTGACTCGTTTTTAAGTTAGTAATAAACGACAAGACTTGACTTTTACTTGTGATGTTACTTTATTTTCATCCCCCAACCCAGACATCTGTGCAGGTGAGACTACATCCTACGAGCTCGGCTCCTACCTTCTAACTGACTGAAACTTACTTACTATCTAAACCGGAAGAGAGGGTCCTCTCTACGCGTTCTCACCGGTATCCACCGGAAGGTTAGTACTGGAGGTCAAGCCTTGTCACTCATCCTTCAAGGCCGTGGGCTGTAGCTTATAACGGCCATTTTGATTTCTACACTATTGCCCATAAATATTAGGTTTCTAATAATTATGTAAACAATACTAAGAAACTTTCTTGAAACAAAAAAGTGGTTGGTTTAAAAAGTACCACACCTGTTTTCTTTCTTGCTCTATCTTATCAGAGAGATCAGATTTCCATATGATCAATTAAATCTATCTATGTAGCCGGGTCGTACTACTGTATGGCTGCACCACTTGGACTTATCTCTAAAATGTTTACCAATACTAGCAAGAATATGTGCATATGGGCATAAGTATTGAAGTTTTTGATATAATGAAATATATTAAATTAGAAAGACTAACTAAATTTAAATAAGAATACAGATAAAAAAATTACACTTATTTTAATATTTTATTGGTTTCTATATAAAATCATTCATAGGATTGGTTTTTAATCATTGGGGAATAGAACAATAATATTAGAGATCAATAAACACCAAGTAATTATTTATTAACCCTGTTTTGTTAAAACCAGTATGCAAATTAACCCGCACCATATGCAAAACTGTAATTCCTTAACTTGTTTCCCCTAAATTCCTACCATAAAATAAACTGAACCCTCATTTTATGCCGCGTGTTTTTGCAATAAATGTTTTTATTTTTCTGTGCACCTGTTATTTAAAACCTTTTAGAATATAACACATTGAAGTGAATTTTAAAATAAATAAATAAAATATATTTAGTATTGTAAAATAAACAGGTGCAAAATTTATTGCAAAAACCAGACATAAAATGAGGGTTCAGTTTATTTTATGGTAGGAATTTACGAGGAACAAATTAAGGATTACCGCAAAACTTTATTCCTTAGTGCAATGGTGTTCTTATAAGACACATTGCAGGATTTTAAATGCACTAATAACACTTTACTAGACAGATCAGTTACCCAATCTACACTAATCATGCTCTGAGTGTTACATAATCTATGAATAGATTATTGTCAATCCCCTGTATTTCTGAAGGGCATGGCCCCTTTTCATATCACGGTCGGGACTTTCGATGGAATATTACAGAAAACCGCGAAATATGTGAAGTCACGTGGGACCTGGTTGCGTCTCAGTTTCAGCTTGGACGTCAGGCAGATAAGATGTTACTGCTTTAGCTGAGACTCACTGCACTACGCGCGCTATGTTTGTAGTTAAAGAAATAAAGAGTTTACATAAATAATATGGTTTTGTGGTTGATGAATGCTCTTGCAACAAGACTGATCTAGAAGAAATGAATTTAAGTGTGACCGACCACACAAGAGACGAGATAAAGACGTTTAGAAGAGACGCTAGCAGAAGAACGTAAGATACCAAAGATGAGCAGAAGAATAATAGAAGTAAGAAAAGAAAGGGTATACAACATGAGTTGGCGGGACCGGTATCAAATAGAAACCTTCTAATTCCTAGGCGGGTGCCCTACCGACTGAACTAAACCAAGCTGCAATCGGACTGTTTTTTTTTTTTCTTTTTTTTTTGGTTTTGTTTAAATATGTAATAATGGCCATGAAGGGATACTGTTTTTTGTTCACCCTATCATATAAGAAAAAAAGGAATGCGAAAAAATATAAGTTGTGTGTGAGCAGTTTGGCACGATTGTGACGATTTAATAAGTTATTATATTAGCATTTCTTATTATAGTATAGTATATCATTAGTAAGGATAATATATGTGAATACAGAGAGTTTGTGTTTAGCTGTAGGGCAAGTACAGATTCCGCTGTGACGGGGACAGCGAGAGTAGTTTTTGGTTGCCGGGTTGATCTGGCGCATGTCGGGGAAGAATTTTGCGGGACACGGGCCGGGATGTTGCGTGCGACTAATCGTTGTTAGTGTACATCAGGATGGTTACACGGATGGGTAACTGAGGTGAATATCGAGGAAGTGTCAGGTGGCGGTGAAATCAGGTCGGCGCCGTGCTGGCGCGGGGTGGCTCAGAGTGCAGGAACCAATGGAGGCAGGTCCATGTAGGGGAGAGGGCGAGTCGCATTGCTGGATGAGCGAGCAGCAGTGATGGCTCGCGGCCTTATGGACGCAGATACCCGCGTTGTAGTGAAAGAAAGGTGAAGAAATATGTGTAGGACATTGAGTCGCCTAAATGGCGCAAGGCTAGATTACGACCTTTAGTGTAGTATAATAGTAGTATGTGTGTGTGGAATTATGTGTGTGGGTGCTGTTTGCCTGGTAATTAAGGATCTTTCCATGTGTAAGGTTAAACTGTAGTGCAGACCATGATGTGCCTAGTGGCCAGTGAGTGGGACAGACAGAGCAATATTATTCAAAAATGCATTGAAAAAAACTTTAAAAAATTTTGCTTAATGAATAATAATGCAGTTGATAAATAAATTATTGGCAAATGAAGCAAATTTAAAGTTTTTTTCCTTCATTTATTGTGTGTGTGTGTGTGTGATGGTGAAAAATGGAAATGAATCCGACAATAATGGTTGGAAAGTGTTTTAACTTCAAATATCAAACTTTTACCCCGAAGAAGGCTGTTTTCTTGTATACTTACAAATATCTTATAATTTTCTATTTTATTATTATTATTTTAATTTCATATTTTAAAATAATAAATAACTTAGCCATGTGTACATGGAACAAACTTTCTGGCCGAAACGTGTTGTTTGGTGACTGTCATTAAAGTAATTTTATCCATTCAACATTTTCTTTGCCTTTATTTATTTAGTCCTTTCAACATATATATTATATATATTTGTATGTTGGTTTACTCTCCATATGTCAAGTGTGTAAAGTCACCACTAAGTTGGAATATAACGCTAGGCTTGTAAACAAAACGAAAGATCTGGTAAAGAGACAGCTATTGTAATGGTTAGAGTCCCCGCCTGGTCAGCTTGACAGTCAGGGTTCGAAATTCACACACAGAAAGCGCTAGCTGTTATGTGCTCTGTCTATGAGCTTGCTGCTATAAGTGCCTTGTAAAGTGTAGCAAAGTGATCAGAGATTTGATTTCTTTCGATTGTTTACGGCCGATTATGTTTGAATAGGTAGTGGCCCAATGGTCTAATTCGATTAAATATAATTAATTAATATTTCAAAATTAGGTACAACTGATTCATTGTAAGCATAATTCTTCTCCATAGAAAGGTGTGTCGGGTAAAAAAAAATCCTATGCAAACACATTGTTTGTTTGTTTACTTCTTGATTTTAGGCCCTTACATTTGAATAGCGTAATGCCTGGCCTAATTCATTAAACTATTAATTAATTTTCAAGAATTAGGTAAGGCGACTTCATTTAAGCCATATTCTCCGTCAAAACAATTGTCGGCTAATATAAGCCATATACCAAAAACACATTGTTTGTTTGTTTAGCTTCTCATTATTTATATAATAAACATCAAAGCGTTAGGAAGTAAGGTGTCAGATGCTTTGGAGATTAAGTGCGATTAATGCTTTCCATATACTATAATGTAATCTAATCTATATTAATATAAATAAGATTGTAATTGGCTATTTGTATAATCTTTAGAGAACAGATCTAAATTATTTTATAAGAGTGCTATAATTCTCTTTTTACCCTCTTAATCAAGTTGGATTCAAAATAATTGAGTATATGTGGTTTAAACACCGAGGTTCAAATACCTGTATCAAATTGATTAAGTGCAGAATGGTGGATTCAGGTCAATCAGTTGCAATGTGAAGCGATCAGTAGGACCACAGTATCAAGTCATCTCATTTATTTTAATGAATATGCGTCACCGATTTTGGAATCCATAATAACAATACAGCAAAGTTAAGTTTGAAAGTACTTTGAATACCACATAAGCATTCTTTGTTTAATCTGACTTAGGTACAATATATATATAGTATATATATATATATGGCTATTTTCAGCCGACAATGATCTGGGAGAATATTGTCGGCTGAAAAATAGCCATATGTTTGTTTACGCTTCTCGTAGTTCTGCGGAGTCAACTTAGAGGAATATGAATACTCTAGCTACTTAAACAAAGCGAGAAACCTGGCCGAGGTCCGTTTGGGGTGTAGGGGTAATGAACACTTGTCTGTCAAATCTGACAGATCAGGTTTCACAATCACACACGAGGCGATCTTCGATCTATAGCTCTGGGCTTGATGAGGCCTAATAGGCTGAAATGTAGCTACATGAGATTGATTTTTCTCATTTTGTTAGCCTTACATTTAAATAGTTTAAATCCGGCCAATTAATTATTAATAATTAATTTTAAAAATTAGGTTGCGACTTCAATTAAGGCACATATTCTCCCAAATATATATTATATATCTATATATATAATCCAAAAGTCCAGAGAAGAAATCTTCTTAGGGCGACAAGAGTTTATTTAAACAAAACCAAGTGGGCAGTTTGAGAGCGTCAATGTGTGCTCTAATGTTAGAGTCCCAGAGGCAAATTATATATGAGTAAAGATAATAACAAGAAGACTTAAGGATTTGCATTAAGTCTATTTATTCTGACAGCTCCCCTGAAATAGACTATAAGCTAAATCTGCTAAGTCCCTTTTGTTATTTCTTTACTCATATATATATATATATCCATATATATATAATATATATATGGAGAATATGTGCTTAATTGAAGTCGATAGCAAATTTTTGAAAATTAATTAATTAATAATTAGATGAATTAGGGCGGGCATAACCTATTGAAATGTAAGGCTAACAAATTGAGAAAAATCAAATCTCTGATTGTACGTTTCAGGCCTATTAGGCCTCATCAGGCGAGAGCTTATAGGACAGGAGACGCGCTTTGTGTGTGCATTTCGAACGCCTGGACAAAATGGTCTTCCTGTCTTATAGCTCTGCTGTCGAAGGCCTAATGGCCGAAATGTACATACAGAGATTGATTTTTCTCGTTTTATACATATTTGATTACTTTATTTAATTTTTTTTTATTTTTCAAATATTAATTTGAGAAGCTTGTTAGGCTAAATCGTGTCATTTATATTTTATTTTAAAAAATATAGTTAATCATTGACTTAATTTATTTCTTATCATATGTGCATAGGCTTAAAATGCAAAATGGTCGGAAAAATTACGGTGACCGCAGAGAAAAACAGAACCCATCTAAATGTTTGTGAATAAAACTGTTAATTTTAAACTTGGGGGGGTGTTGTGGTTGAGGGTTTAGGTTAGTTTAAGAGAAATAATAAATAGTTGTGTTCTGGTTTTTGCTGGGTCACTCTGTAATGCAGAGTGACCCAGAAAAAAAAAAAAACAGAAACCCAGCAAATTTTAGAAAAAACTGTTAATGTTTAACTAGGGGGTTTAGGGTTAGTTAGGGGGGGTTAGGGTTTAGTTTAAGGAAATGAAATAAATAAATTAATTGGGTTCTGTTTTTTTCTAGTCACCTGTATGTGTTTTCATTTTCCGACGCGAAATTCGCAGTTTAGCGCATATGATGTCCTTCGGCTCAAATCTGATGAAAGAAAATTCCAGCTGACCTGCGCCACCAGGCAGGATTAAATTAAGATGGTTTTTACGTGGTGATTTTTTATGGGGTCATGGCCTTCGAGGACGCGAACGTCGGTATTCAGCTAGTAATGAATCTGCAAACGATTATTAACGCATGGTTGTTATCTTCTTCTACGCTGGGCTTAAGCGCAGGTAGGGGCTTGGCTTCTAGTTGTGTATGTGTGTATATATATGATATAGAGTACTATCACTTCTGATGCTGTTTGGTTGGTTGTGTTTTCAGGCAGGCTAACCATTAGGTTATCTTATGCCAAAGACGTTGTTTTGTATAGTCCATTCTTGTGGGTAACTCAAGTTTTTTATTTTTAAAACAAATCCATTGGTTTTTGCTATTAAGCGCCATAGATAGGTACTGACCGACTGCCAGGTTGCAGAGTGGGATTGGGGAGTAATAGATTGTTTGAATTTTTTGATATTGTTTACATATTATGGATGCGCTAATATCTTTCTTTTAAGGTAGTATAGAAATCCTTATGGGATCAGTATAGGGCTGATGGCGCTTGAGAGTGAAGTGACAGCGTTTGACCTCACTTCGCACCTGCGTTCTGGGGAGAACGCGTTGAGAAACGGAACGCGGCGCGATGAGAAAGCCCTTTGCGCGGTTTAGGAGGGGTAGCAAGTCAGTTAAGAGTTAGAAGTTAGAAGGCGCAAGCTAGTAAAGGATGTTGGAGGCGCTCACTGGAGCGTGATTGTCGTGGTTCTGGGGGGTCTAACGAATAAAGTAACATCTACTCATAATCGAAGTCTTTGTTGTGATACTAAAAGCTAAGCAATGAGCAACAAGGCTTTCTGGATTGAAGGGAATGATGCGCCTAGCTAACGAAACGGCAGAGACCCGGAATCCGCCAGATAAGAAAGACGGCAGACCTGTAGAAAGAAGCAAAGCGCAGCCAGAAGGAATTAGAAGAGCGACAGAGATAGAAGACGTAAGAGGTATAAGTAACGTATAGAATATATAGTGCGCGGTAAAGGAGGTATGGCACCATATATCGCTATTTGGTACGGTCAAGGAAAAAGGGCACTATGTAACAATAGAGTAGAGGCGTGTGCCAGATGGTCAACTTAACATATAACTCCCGACGTGTCATGTGACGCAACGGCGCATTAACCGTGCACTGACAGCGCTCTGGTGCTGATGTTATAATATATAGTTGAAGTCTGAGAACACGCTGGCGCATTGGCACGTTTGGACCTCGTGGAGTACTCACTGGGACGCTGCATAGGACGTTAACCAAAGGATTCTAGCATTTAAGGACATTAAATTCGCTTTAAGTCGTTTTACAACTGGGCAAGGATGGCGGCCAGATACTCAACAGACAGGGAAATAACTGCGCACATTCCTCAGAGCTCGGGCATGAATTGGAAACTTCAGCCAATCAGTAATAGAGTCCTAAAGTCATAACCCAAGACACCAAGACTCTGACTTGGAGTGGTTAGTTACTGTTAGGGTTGCTATCTATCAATGAGATTGGGTAAATACATCGTATACAGAGCTAATTTTTTAAAGGTGGCAGTGTTAGTGAGGTTTGATCCTGATTGAGTGGCTCGGCAATAATATAGAACTTATGGCGCAGACTATCGCGGTTTAGCTCAAGATGGTAAAGTGTCGGCTGGGCCCTCAAGGTGTCCTGGTTTCAATACCGGCCCTTGCCAACTCAGCGTATGATTAGCACAGTGATTGTGTGGTAAAGTGAGGAGCTGACGGTAGGTGTGGTGCCTCGCCTCAGATGCTAAAAACAATCTCTTTGGTCTAGCACTAGTGAAAAGTGGATAGACTCCCTCGTTGTCTGGCTGATACTGACTCTAGGCCTCCCCGATGACTTATGTTAAGAAAATATATAAATATAGATTTGCTTCCTGATAGGATCAGTTTAACTGCTTAGCAACAGGAACACAACACTTGACCCCCACCCCCGTCTCCTCAATCGCAATAAATCAATCAACTCAAAAATGTCTGTAATTAATGTATTCTTTAAATTTGGAAGGGCTGGTTTAGCTCAGTCGGTGGAGTGTATGACTAGGAAGCACAAGGTGCCGGGTTCGATACCGGCCCTCGCCAACTTTATCATCTGCAACACCCTCTGGTTAAATATGAAACTGTTCAAGATGAAATGCAACAATGTAAATCCTGATTATCTGGTATGGCTTATCCGCCAAATACTTATTTCTTATGAGTGTTGTCCCTCAGCTAAATAAGGGACCATTCCGTTTTTATTATAAAGAAAAGAAAGGGAAAAAAAAGGACATGTGATATAGAAAAATATAATAAGAAAAAAGAAAAAAGAGAAAGAAAGAAAGAAAGAAAAAGGAAAAGAAAGAAGAAAAAGGGGGAAAAAAAAGAAAAAAGAAAGAAAGGGAAAGAAAAAGAAAGAAAGAAAGAAAGGGAAGATAGAAAGAAAGAAAGAAAGGGGAAGATAGAAAGAAAGAAAGGGGGAAGATAGAAAGAAAGAAAGAAAAAAGGAAGATAGGAAAGAAAGAAAGAAAGAAAGGGGGAAGAAAGAAGAAAGAAAGAAAAGAAGAAAGAAGGGAAAGAAAGAAAGAAAGAAAGGGGGAAGAAAGAAAGAAAGAAAGGGGAAGATAGAAAGAAAGAAAGGGGGAAGATAGAAGAAAGAAGAAAGAAGAAAGAAAGAAAGAAAGAAGAAGAAGAAAAAAGAAAGAAAGAAAGAAAGAAAGAAAGGGGAAAGAAATAGAAAGAAAGAAAGAAAGAAAGGGGAAGATAGAAAAGAAAGAAAGGGGGAAGATAGAAAGAAAGAAAGAAAGAAAGAAAGAAAGAAAGAAGAAAGAAAGGGGAAGATAGAAAGAGAGGAAACACATGGAAGCAATAACACTAATCTGTTTCAATTGAACATAATGAAAAGATTTACATATTGAAGTAATTGCAATAGCTCTTAAGTAAACATATCAAATGTTGTAATAATTAAATTATCCTACTGTGAGATATACACAGGTCCTGCTAGTAGGAAATTAGCAGAATTTTATCTGTATATTTACTTAACATCTTAACATTTAGTGAAATAGATCACTAATTAGGCCTGAGCCTATTCTAGTAGTTGCCACCCCAAGCGGAATTTAACAGGTTTGAATTCAGAGTTTTCCTTCTCCTAGACTGGTTGCCTAACCAAGGTTAAAGAGCCCAGTCTGCCCTACTATTTACCCATAGCTGGAGGGAGAGTAGTTAGAATCATACTTTTCCCAAGGGTATTAGCATTATGCGAACTGAAGCTTTGTCCAGGATTTGAACCCGGGTTGACGAGTCCATTTCCTATGACTCTAACCATTACACCACGCACCTCCAAAACTTTTACTGCCAAGAAGAATGAGAAATGATCTAATGGAATTTCTAATTATGGGATATCTTTCAATAGCTCTTAAGTCAGCATATCAAACTTTGTTATAATCAAATTATCATACTGTGTTATATCCACAGGTCCTGTTAGTTATGTAATATCTTTTAGAAACCCATTCCTCTTAATTGCAAAGAGTGAAACCTATAAAATGACCTCAATATGACATTGTTGACATGTTGCAAGTTTTTATTCAAAGAGATTCTCATTGTTGGGAAGTAGAGAGATTTAGTCACACAATAAGGAGAGTAGAGAAGAGAAGAAGAAAAGGAGAGTAAGGAAGAGAAGAAGAAAGGAGAGTAAGGAAGAGAAGAGAAGAAAAAGGAGAGTATGACAGAGAAGAGAAGAAAAAGGAGAGTATGGAAGAGAAGAGAAGAAAAAAGGAGAGTAAGGAAGAGAAGAGAAGAAAAAGGAGAGTAAGACAGAGAAGAGAAGAAAAAAGAGAGTATGACAGAGAAGAGAAGAAAAAAGAGAGTATGACAGAGAAGAGAAGAAAAAAGAGAGTATGAGAGTATGACAGAGAAGAGAAGAAAAAGGAGAGTAAGACAGAGAAGAGAAGAAAAAGGAGCGTATGACAGAGAAGAGAAGAAAGGAGAGTATGTAAGAGAAGAAAAAGGAGAGTATGAAGTATGACAGAGAAGAGAGAAGAGAAGAAAAAAGAGAGTATGACAGAAGACAGAATAGCGTTCCCAGATCAGCAAAAAAGCAGCAGCAGCAGCAACAATATAAGTCTTTGAAATGAATCAACATTTTTTTTTTTTAAATAATCCTCTTCTTGAGTTTTATCAAAACAAACTCTGCTTAGATTGTAGTTGTCTTTTTTTTTTTGTTCTTGTTTTAAATGAATGTTCTTTCTTACTGGTAGCCAAACATGACTCTTCCCCGCTCTCTCTCTCTCAAACACACATACAGAGTCTTTCTTCGTCCGCACTGAGTTATAGAGTGAGGCCTCGAATAAACAAATAAGAAAAAAAAAAAAAAAAAAAAACTCACCTAATCCACATCACTAATCCTCAGAAACTATAAGCCTTTCTTTTTCTTTTTCTTTTTCTTTTTTTTTGCTTCCATGAAAACCATGCAGGGTACTTGGAAACCCTGTACGTTAAGAGTTAGTATCTATCTCTAGATAATGATGCTGTTATATATTCATGCATTGTTGTTGTATACTACCTGTGTATGCATCTTATAATATAATATTTCAGGGGCTCAATCAGTCTAAAAATATATATATATATATATATATATATTAAAGTCTTCCCCCACCAATTAACTACTTATCTATTTGTAAGTCAACAAAGCTATATTGCATGTGCGTGTATATCTATTGCAAGATCATTTCTTACCAGCCCATTAATTCATCTTCATACCTATCTACCTATCTGTCTATCTAAGAGTCTATTCAATTTTCTAAGCTATATATATATTGTTATAAAAGATATATATATATATATATATATATATATATATAAAAGTAAAAAAAATGTAAAGTCATCGGGGCGGCCTAAAGTCGGTATTGGCCAGACAGCGAGGGAGTCTATCCCCTTTTCACTAGTGCTAGACCAAGGAGATTGTTTTTGCGTCTGAGGTGGGTCACCACACCTACCTTCAGCTCCTTACTTTACTGCACATATCCCTATGCTACTCATATGCTGAGTTGGCGAGGGCCAGTATCGAACCAGGAACCTTGTGATTCCTAGCCGAACGCTCTACGACAGAGCTAAAGCTATAATCCTTGTTGAACAGACACACACACAAAACACACACAACACACACACCACACAGAATTTTGGAGGTATGAAACACAAAAACAGAATGGACAGTCACTAACAACAGCTTCAGTTTCAGAAATCTTCTGTCGAAGAGATTTTATCTTGAAATATTAAGAATAAATTACAGGTTAACAAACAACACCATAGTTACCTTATTTTTCTTACACTTGCATTGTGATAGCCTTCAAAACCAAACACCAAACCAATATAAACTCAATGCTTCAAGCAAATTATAAAACACTTTTATATATTGTTATATTTTTACATATAGATAAAATACGGAACACTGAATGAAAATGAAAGACCAGGCTGCTGGAAATTAACAAGGTTTTATTTAATAAAGGGTAGAGAATGCTTCTACCCTAAAAGTGACTTAATTAGCTCAACCATACTGTGCATGTGTGTCCACTCAGTACAAACCCCAATCCAAAAGTGCCATGGTGGAAAACCCACTTCAGGGCTCCCATCAGCCCCGTACGGATCAAGGGAAGCAACTCGATTTCTTTAGGTCTGAACCTAACATATATATATATATATATATATATATATATATATATATATATATATACATGGCATAGAAAATGAGGTGAGGCATGTAGTTTAATGGCCATCATCGTATGAAATGGACTCAGAGACCCAAGTTCAAATCCTGGATGAGGGTATTTGCATTTCATATGTTGCTAATAATCTTAGGAAAGGTATGTATCCAACTATTCCCTCCAGCTATGAGTATATATATATATATATATATATATATATATATATATATATATGAAAATGGAAAAGGAATTGAATCCAATATGAGGAAAAATGAGTAAAGAAAAGAAATGTAGATGGATAAAATGAATTTAATCGATATCACATTAATCGATATCACTTACACATGTGTTTCGGTCAGTTTATGTGTGTGAAAATATTTCGCACACATAGAAGATTTGACCTTCATCAGAGTGAACATTTATTTTGAATCCATCTACATTTCTTTTCTTTACTCATTTTTCCTCATATATATATATATATTATATATATATATATATATAAAAGTAAAAAAGTAAAGTCGACGGGGCGGCCTAAAGTCGGTATCAGCCAGTCAGTGAGGGAGTCTATCCCCTTTTCAATAGTGCTAGACCAAGGAGATTGTTTTTTTTAGCATCTGAGGTGAAGCGCCACACCTACCACCAGCTCCTTACTTTACCGCAAAGATCCCTGTGCTACTCATATGCTGAGTTGGCGAGGACCAGTATCGAACTAGGAACCTTGTGGTTTCTAGCCGAATGCTCTACCAACCGAGCTAAACCGGCCCCATATATATATATATATATATATATATGGGGCCGGTTTAGCTCAGTTGGTAGAGCATTCAGCTAGAAACCACAATTATATATATATATATATATATATATATATATATATATATACTAGCAGCGGCTACCCGCTATATATAATATATATATGGGATTATGAAAGTAGAATGAAAAGAAAATCATGCACAGCTAATTGAGTATGGAATTTTAAATTTCAGTCTTTTCTAAGAAAACAACTTCTATAATAGATCTTAAGATTAAACTCATTGAGTCATTCTTACTTAGTAAATTTTTAACCACAAGGCCATCCATACATAAATTTTTAACCACAAAGCCATCCATACATAAATTTACCAATGTACAATAATACATGAATGCAGCAGAATCAAACATCCAAATCCAATGATCAATAAGAACAGTACATTTTAGAATAGGAGAAAAAAAAATGATGTGAGCCAAAAATTTAAAAAATAAAAAAGATGGAAGCAACAATCAGTTAAGATAATAAAATTTTTAAAAAAAGAAAAAAGTACAAATGCATAAAGTCATGATGATCTCATCTATTTTATCAAGAATCTGACAATGTAAGGTTTGTCTTAGAAACAAAATGGACAACACTCCTTTTTTTTAATTTAGTCATTTATAGCTGATAATACAAAACAGGATTTAAAAAAAAAAAGAAATAGAAAAATAAATAGAAAAAAAAAGAAAAAAAGATTAATTTGCTGGAGACAATAGATTATTTTTTTTTAATACGAAAAATAATAGTTTGTATGAATCTCAGATGCAGATAAAGATTTAGTGTGTATACATTTTGATTTTGATTCTGTCTGAGAAGCAAATCATTTAAGAGAGAGAGAGAGAGAGAGAGAGATAAATAAATAAATGGAAAGAGTGTAACAGCAGAATTGTTGTTTGACATCGGACATTCAGCTAAGGAACTTTTTTTTTTTATATAACAACTAATATATTTCCTGTAAACAAATGATAGAATTATTTAATTATAGACCAGCACTTTGGCTTAGGATCAGAGTGTAGTATCTGTGTACTCTGCTTGAGATCAGAGGGCAATATATGTGTGCTCTGGTTAGAATCAGAAAGGAGTATCAGTGTGCTCTGGTTAAAATCAGAAAGGAGTATCAGTGTGCTCTGCTTGGAATCAATGTTGTATTTGTGTGTTCTGCTGGGGATCAGAGTGTAGTATCTGTGTACTCTGATGGGGATCAGAGTGTAGTATCTGTGTACTCTGATGGGGATCAGAGTGTAGTATCTGTGTACTCTGCTGGGAATCAGAGTGTAGTATCTGTGTACTCTGATGGGGATCAGAGTGTAGTATCTGTGTGCTCTATTGAGGATCAAACAGTCTTATCTAATGTAGATAATTTTTAAGCAGGTCTATTTGAGCCATAGATGGAAGCCTAACATGAACTACCACTTTACTCTAGGTGCGAGTGGACATTGGAGTAATGGCAATGAAGGACGATTCCACACTTCCCTGATGTGTAGAACTGGATATAGAAACTCGCTATCACCATCAGATTCAGTACACCCCTTTTTTAGAAGCGCCTTACCCTGCTGCAAAAATGGTTTGAAAATTGCATAGGCGAGAAGCTGTCAGTAAGCATGTGCCATTAACTTCATGTCCATGCGACACTAACTTTAGATATAGATGCACTATCAATATTAACACTCTTTAAATTTGCTTGAAGCATTGTGTTTATATTGGTTTTGAAGGCTATCACAATGCAAGTATAAAGAAAAATAAGGTAACTATGGTGTTGTTTGTTAACCTTTAATTTATTCTTAATATTTCGAGATAATATATTATATATCGAAATATTAAGAATAAGGTTAACAAACAACACCATAGTTACCTTATTTTTCTTTACACTTGCATTGTGATAGCCTTCAAAAACAGCCACCAAACCTATATATATATATATATATATATACATGAAGTAAATGGAAGTGAATCCGACAGTATGAATTTAACATTTTTAGAAAAAACAAAAGATGTTATTAGTTTGCTGACAGAATCTGTTTCGACCTTTTAATAAAGCGGTCTTCATCAAGAGCAACAGATGAAGGAAAGAAGGAATAAATAACAGTTAGATAGGAGGGGTACAAACGAACGCTGGTGTTTGATGCTAGAATTTTTAAAAAATGCGTCTTCTGTGATAAAAATAAAATAAATTTTATTTTAAAAAATCAGAAGCATTATAATCCATAATAAAAACTCAAAAGAGTTTGATGTAAAAATATATAAAAAGTGTATAAAAAGTATCAAAAATGTTCATGATGTATTCCAGCTACAAAATATATATACATTTTATATATATATATATATATATAAAATAAAGCCAACTCCTAATACAAAACTGAAGAGACAAAAGAGGGTGTTAGTCTAGGTTGAGTTTTCTTCCATTTTTCCCACCCACTAAAGTTTAATCAATGAGAACAAGCACACACAGAATTCTGGTATTGGTAATTTGCCAACTTTGTATTGATCAATTTTGGGCTACAATGGAAACTAGTGACACCAATTTTACCAATCCAAGACTACAAGAGACTCTACGTAATCCATAAGAAGTGGAAACATTTATCTAGTGCCAAAATGAACCACCTCCTCCTCAAAACATTGACCATTGCTGTGGCACCAACGGAACATTCTTCTTTAAGCCAATCTATAATTCTGACAGAATCAACACTTAAACAACAATGAGGATCAAATTTTGGATACTTTTTCTCAAAACCCAAAGATACCCCCCCCACACACACAAAAAAAAATTCTATCTTCTATACATATAATATATGTATAGAAGATAGATAGAATTTGACATATTTTTGAAACAAAATCATGTCCACATTTGTACCCCCAATTTCGGGGCTTTAAATTCTCATAACTTTTGAACCACTGGGGATATTTGCATAATTCAAACAGTTCTGAACTCCATTTACACAGCTCTATATAACTAATGTGATTGAACAACAATAACCTCAAATAAAAAAATCAACTGGGAATGCTACATATATAAAGGGCAGTTGTGTGAATCTGTATGTCTGGAGGAAACTTTGAAAATAAAACAATTAACGACAAAGTAAATATATATACACATTAAATATCACCAGGGCTTGGTTTTTGAGCAAAGATAATGAACATTTGATTTATAAATATAGTTAATCATTGAATTAAAATTTCTTACTATATCATTATGTGATGTCATTCCCTCTACTCTGACGAAAAAAAAAAAAATTTCCCTGACCTCCCACCAGGCAGGAATAAAATAAGATCTTTTTTACATGGTGATTTTTATGGGTCATCCTGCGAGCTCGAACTCACTATTCAGTAGTTATAGATCTGCAAACGATTATTAAACCATGTTTTTTTCCCCTCTACCCAGGATTCGCCGGATAGCCACTGCTAGTACATATATAAAGAGCAGTTGTGTGAATGTATGTCAGGATGAAACTACAAAAATAAAACAATTAACAACAGAGTAAATATATATACATGTTATATATCACCGGTTCTTGCTCTTTGTGCAAAAATTATGAAGATTTGATTTATATTCAATGATATTTAAAAATTAAAATATACATAGAAATAGCATTGAAATTCTACTTAAAAATGTCCATCATTTGTAAATCTCAAAAATAAACAATACATTGACACCAGGGTTGTTTGTCCCCCTACACTCTACCCAGTTGATGCTGGGTAGCCGCTTCTAGTACATATATAAAGGGCAGTTGGTGTGTATGTGTGTCCATATGCCCCAAAGATGGTCAAACATTTATATTGGTGAAACTTTGAAATGTCCATTTCAATTTTCTTAAAGTAAAGTGGTGAAGGGACTGACTGACCCACAACCAAAATAGGCATTGGTGCTGCAATGATGACCAGTAATTTTGGGTAATCATGAACTTTAGTAAATTCCTACCATAAAATTATGCTTGCGCATTATCTGAAATGAACTTAATTGTTATTAAGAACACATTTTATGATATTGTTGTGTTAAAACATGCAGTTGTATTGATTCGAACAAGTTTATATTTTTTTTGTTTATATCGTATGATAATTCAAAATGTGTTCATAATAACAAATAAGTTCATTTCAGATAATGCGCAAGTATAATTTTATGGTAGGAATTTACTAAACCAAAGCACATTTTGAATTATCGTACGATATAAACAAAAAATATAAACTTGTTCTAATCAATACATCTGCATGCTTTAACACAAAAATATCATAAAATGTGTTCTTAATAACAAGTTCATTTCAGATAATGCGCAAGCATAATTTTATGGTAGGAATTTACTAAACCAAAGCACATTTTGAATTATCATATGATATAAACAAAAAATATAAACTTGTTCTAATCAATACAACTGCATGCTTCAACACAAAAATATCATAAAATGTGTTCTTGATAACAATTAAGTTCATTTCAGATAATGCGCAAGTATAATTTTATGGTAGGAATTTACTAAACCAAAGCACATTTTGAATTATCGTACGATATAAACAAAAAATATAAACTTGTTCGAATCAATACATCTGCATGCTTTAACACAAAAATATCATAAAATGTGTTCTTAATAACAATTAAGTTCATTTCCGATGATGCGCAACCATAATTTTATGGTAGTGCAGGGGCAGATAATCACTACAGTAGGAATTTACTAAACCAAAGTTCATGATTACCTAATTTTGTTGGTCAATCTTTAAAGGTGCGTCCCTGGGATGCATGGATACAATTTTATTGTGTCCTTTTAGATTTTTATACGTCAGGGACGCAGGATGCATAGCTATCAGCATCTCTGTACCTGTAAAGGGCATTGTGGTGTAATCGTTATCGTTGCAAGAAATGGACTCAGTGACCCGAGTTTAAATACCATGTTGTAAGGGTTAATATACAAAAGAATGTGTCAATATTTGATGAGGGTACATCTCTGCACCCACCTCAAATAATTTTGATTTACTTAAGAATAGGTTACAGAGGTGTACACACATCTTGACAGATAGCCGGAAGTTTTATTTGGGGGAGGGGGAATAAAGCTGGTCAGGCAATGCCGGGTAGCCACTTCTAGTAAAGAATAAGAACAAGATTTTATGATCATGATGATAGTGTTGGCTTTAATTTAAGCAGTATAGCCAATCAAGTTTGTATGAGGAAATATGAGGGTCAGTAGAGACAAGTGCTAAACAAGACAAGACATGATAAGATATGGACATGTGTCAAGATAACTTTATGAAAGTAAGGAGAGAGAAAAAGAGAAAGAAAGAAAAAGAGAAAGAGAGAGGAGAAGAAAAGAGAAAGGGAGAAAGAAAAGAAAAGAGAAAAGAAAGAAAAAGAGAAAGGGAGAAAGAAAAAGAGAAAGGGAGAAAGAAAAAGAAAAAGAAAGAAAGGGAGAAAGAAAAGAGAAAGAGGAAAGAGAAAGGGAGAAAGAAAAGAGAAGGGAGAAAGAAAGGGAGAAAGAAAAAGAGAAAGGGAGAAAGAAAAGAGAAAGAAAAGAAAAGAGAAAGAAAAAGAGAGAGAGAGAGAGAGAGAGAGAGAGAAGAGAAAGAAAGAGAGAGAGAGAGAGAGAGAGAGAGAGAGAGAGAGAGAGAGAGAGAGAGAGAGAGAGAGAGAGAGAGAAGCACTGTTTAATCTTAACCAGATAAAAAAAGGAAGACTCAGAATTCTGTTTATTTTTTATTATAAAAATACTAACAGATTTTAACAGAGAGTAGCTAAAAGAATAAGGAAATAAGGGTTATTTCCTAGTTGAGTAACATGATATTACAGGGTGACCCAGAAAAAAAACAGAACCTAAATTATTTATTTTCCCATTAAACTAACACTAAACCCCAACCCTAATGCTAACCCTACCCCACCCCTAGTTGAGGAACATAATATTACAGGGTGACCCAGAAAAAACAGAACCCACAAATTTTATAATGAAATTGTTAATTTTAATTTTTTTTAAAAGTTTAAGTCCAACAAGGGTTTAGGGTTGGGTTTAGGGTTAGTTTAATGGGAAAATAAATAATTTGGGTTCTGTTTTTTCTGGGTCACTCATGTTACTCAACTAGGAAATAACCGAAATAAGATCAGAATTATTTCTTCGTGAACATGCGCACACAGATATCTAGGGCTGGTTTAGCTCAGTCGGTAGAGTGTTCGGCTGGGAACCTCAATGTTCCTGGTTCGATACTGGCCCTCGCCATCTCAGTGTATGAGTAGCACAGGGAACTGTGCAGTAAATTGAGGAGCTAATGGTAGGTGTGACACTCCACCTTAAATGCTAAAAAAACAATCTCCTTGGTCTAGTGCTAGTGAAAAGGGGATAGACTCCCTCACTGTCTGGCTGATACTGATTTTAGGCCACCCCAACAAGTTTACTTACTTTATATATATAATTAACTCTTTGCCTACCAAATTTCCCCCATGGCTGTACCAGATTTTCTAATCTAATTTTTTTAACTCATTCTATTCAAATAAAGTCTTATTATTGTAATCTGAGTCCTTCTTGTCAATTATGACGAGAGCTGCTGCCAGCATTTTTTGGTAGGATCACAGTGATGGACGAGCTGCAGTGAGCGGCTTAAAGTAGTCAAAGAGTTAATAATGTACTTTGCCATATCTATAAATAAAGAGTGCTCAATATCAGTGATAGGATATATGTAGATCATAACTCTTTTTTTCTTCTTTTATATATCTTGGGGTGGAACAAGATGTATTGCCAAACAGTTACTATAGTAATCTGAGTCCTTTTGCTCAATTATGACGAGAGTTACTGCCAGCAGTTTAGGGTAGGATCACAGTGATGGACAAGTCACTGTAAGCGGTTTAAAGTAGTCAAAGAGTTAATAATGTACTTTGCCATATTTATATATCAGTGATAGAATATGTGTAGATCATACCTCTTTTTTTCTTTCTTTTTTTCTTATTTCCTTTCTTTCTTTCTTTCTTTCTTATTTTCTTTTTTTCTTTCTTTCTTATTTTCTTTCTTTCTTTATTTCCTTTCTTTCTTTCTTATTTTCTTTTTTTCTTTCTTATTTTCTTTTTTTTTCTTTCTTTCTTTCATTTTTTTTCTTTCTTTCTTTTCTTCTTCTTTCTTATTTCTTTTCTTTCTTATTTCTTTTTCTTTTCTTTTCTTATTTCTTTCTTTCTTTCTTATTTCTTTCTTTTTCTTTCTTATTTCTTTCTTTCTTTCTTATTTTCTTTCTTTCTTTCTTATTTCTTTCTTTCTTTTTTCTTTCTTTTCTTTCTTTCTTTTTTTTTTTCTTTCTTTCTTTCTTATTTTCTTTTTTCTTTCTTTCTTATTTTCTTTCTTTCTTTCTTATTCTTTTTTTCTTCTTTCCTTCTTTCTTATTTTCTTTCTTTCTTTCTTATTTTCTTCTTTCTTATTTTCTTTCTTTCTTTCTTTCTTCTTTCTTTTTTCTTTCTTTCTTTCTTATTTTCTTTCTTTCTTTTTTCTTTCTTTCTTATTTCTTTCTTTCTTTCTTATTTTCTTTCTTTCTTATTTCTTTCTTTCTTTCTTTCTTTCTTATTTTCTTTCTTTCTTTTTTTTAAAACCATTTTTTTCCTAACCATTACACCAAGCACCTCCAACACAAATTCTGTTTTTTTTATTTTGTTTTATAATCTTGGGGGTGGAACAGGATATATTCCAAAACAGTTCCACTGACTAAATGTACTTGAAACAATTTAGTGAACTAAAACTTTTGGGATCATTGTTATTTGACATTATTCTCAAGTCCTAGAATTGCAATTAACCGCCATTGCTGCTTGGCTGTCTGTTATTCTAAACAGACCATTACCTTCCTGAATGAAATTGTCAATTGCTGTTCAGGAAGAAAGAGAAAAATTACCCCTGAGCCTCTTTCACCAGAAACTTCCAATGGGAACCAAATGGTTTCAATAAAAATGGTAATATTTGTACTGGGTCAGGCAAGTGGAAGACCGAGTTAAAAGTCAGTTTTAATCACATTTTACCAATGTCTAGTTAATGAAGGGCTTCAACATGCTGGACATTCAAAATAAAAGAACAATATTATCATTGTTATCAAAATAAAAAGAATAACATTATTATATTATTTACCAACCCTCTTTAGGGTGGGATATCGAACAAAGCCTTTTTTCACATGGGAGAATCCAGGTTTATGTAGGACGACATGGACCAAAATTTTTTAGTTTCTTTCACTTTTGGAAAAGAACCCAGTTTGCCCTACTTAAAAAGTAAGTAAAGTGGCCCAAAGTCGGTATCAACCAAACAGTGAAGAAGTCTATCCCCTTTTCACTAGCGCAAGGAGGTTGTTTTTGCCATCTGAGGTGGAGCACCACACCTACCATCAGTTCCTCACTTTACCATACAGATGCCTGTGCAACTCATACACTGAGTTGGCGAGGGCCAGTATCGAACCCAGAACCTTGTGGTTCCTAGTCGGACGCTCTACCGACTGAGCTAAATCAGCCCTACTCATCCATATCTAGAGGGAGAATAGCACTAGACCAGGTGTTGCAAAATTGATGAGTAACCTATTAATTATACACGGTAAACGTAAATTCAAAATAAGGGGTAACAGAGGATAAGGAATTTGTGAGTGATGTTCCTTAACCCTTGTTTTGACCTACATTTCCGGTGGTGAGTGTGAACTGTGTGAGATAGGGTTTAGATTTTACTTTTTGGCTTGGCCCTTGGAATGAGAAGGGCCGCAATGGCGGCTCTCATTCAAATAGCCAATTCTCGCACGCACGGTTGAGGAGATTCTGGGACTTGTAATAAAATGTGAATTCACCACAAAGTAATGTCTTGTGTTGTTACTAAGAACAAACAAACAACAGAGGACATCTCTGATAGATCTCAAATAAGACAAAACCAGCCCCAAAAAATCCTAAGAAGAAAGACAGTACACTACCAGATTAAGAGTGAGTATACAACCACGGGTATACTCAGATCCATACAGTACAGAAAAGATAAGTATATGTCTATTTCAAAGTGAGTATGTATTGAAGTCAATCAATCAGTCAGTATACTGTTGGTTCGGACTGGCTAAAAAAATTCTTGTCTTTTAACCTATGACTTTTACAAGTGCCTGAAGGTTTCAGTTTATGATCGACATTTCCATTTTTATCTTTCTTTCAAAATTTGCTGACCTCTCAACTATTGAAGCCAGTCAGTCAGTATACTGTTGGTTTGGACAACAGCAACTGGCTAAACACAACTGAACTAGTGTCCAAGGTAGCTGGTACTGATGGAACTCAAGAATAGTCCATTCTTGCATTTGGGTGATTCCATTCCTTGAGTCCTGATTGGCTGCTTGGTTTCTATGATGTTATGATGCTTCATAAATACCCTGGAATTCTTGCAACAAGATTAGATCTGTATTCAATTACGGCTACTTGTTGCCTTGTCTTACCAATTCAACGGTAATTGGAACTTAGTATGATTATTCTACAGTATGTAACACAGGGAGACTGTTTTAGTGTCTGTTTTAGGTGGAGTTCCACAAATAACGATCAGCTCCCCATGTTACCACATAGATCCAAGCTGTGCTACTCCTGCACTGAGTTGGCGAGGGCTGGTATCGAATCCAGAGCCTTGTGGATCCTAGGCGGATGCTCTACCGAAGGAGCTAAACCGAAAGTGATGATCTCTGGATTAATGAATAAATAAATCTTTTATTTATCAGATGAGCCACTTCTCATTTGCTTCAAATCTTAAGATATCATATGAGATTCTTTTCATTTAAATACTGCATTAAAGAAAATACATACAGTTCTTTGTCTGTGTGTGCGTACAATGGATGGAGAACAAAAGAAAAATTATCAAATATGAAAAGAATGTTAGAGAAATAAATTTAGATTAAATAAATAAATTACTTAAATAAAATAAGTAGATTAAAGCAAGAATGACTGAGATTAGCTAATTATATATATATATAGTATCCAATTGCCGCTTTAACTTTTCCGTCGCAGTGGCATCAGTAAATAATCCAAAAGTGATCAATATATTAAAAACATAGAGCAGTAGTAGTAGTAATAATAATATATATATATATATATATATATATGGAGGCGCATGGGCTAGTGGTTAGAGTCGTGGAAAATGGACTCGTCAATTCGAGTTCAATTCCTAGACGAAGCTGTTGGCATTTCATATAGCGCTAATACCCTTGGGAAAGGTACGAATCCATATATTCTCCCTCCAGCTATGGGTTAAATAGTAGGGCAGACTGGGCTCTTTAACCTTGGGTAGGTAACCAGTCTAGGAGAGGGATAACTCTGAATTCAAAATTCCTGAGGTTGGTCGTTGATTGGGTTTGTGGCAACCCTTGATGCATCAATTCTTTCCTATCGACTGTGCCAAAAAGTGTGGATGGTCCAACACAAGCCTTCACCACTATAAACAAATCACTATGTGGGTGTTCATTGTATGTATGAACCCTCATGCGTCGAAAATCGACGAGAGAGTCCATAATATATATATATATATATATACATACATACAAAGTAAAAAGGGGTGGCCTAAAGTCGGTATCAGCCAATCAGTGAAGGAGTCTATCCCCTTTTCGTTAGCACTAGACACAAGGAGGTTGTCTTAGTGTCTGAGGTGGAGCACCACACCTACCATCACCTTCTTACTTTATTGCATAGATCTCTGTGCAACTCATACACTGAGTTGGTGAGGGCTGGTATCAAACTAGGAACCTTTTGGTTTCAAGCTGAATCCTGGACGAGGCTGTTTGCATTTCATATAGTGCTAATACCCATGGAAAAGGTATGTATCCAACTACTCATCATCAAGCTGTGGGCAAATAGGCTCTTTAACCATGGCTAGGTAACCAGTCTAGGAGAAGGAAGACTCTGAATTCAAAAATGTTAAACTCTGCTTAAGAAATTGTTAAACTCCGCTTAAGAAATTGACCTTGTGTCGCATCCTCCTCATACAGAAGGGTTGGTGTGTATGTGTATATATATATATATATATATATATATATAATATATATATATGAAGGTAAAAATGGATATTGAATCCGACAATATGTAAGAAAGTTTTATAGAAAAAACATTTTTAACATTTTGTTGTTTTTCTATAAAACTTTCTTACATATATATATATATATATATATATATAATTTTATAAAAAGAAACAAATGTCATTGACGGTTGATGTTTTTATATATATATATATGGGAGTAAATATGGAAATAAATCCGACAATATTAAGAAATTTGAAAAAACAAGTGTTTCTTTAAAGGAACACTTGTTTTTTCTTAATATAGTTAGAGAAATAAAGAGAGAGAATGATAGAGATTAGCTAATGTTGAGAAAGAGAGAGTATGTGTGAGGGAGAGAGAGAGAGTATGTATGAGGGGGAGAGAGAGAGTATGTGTGAGGGAGAGAGAGAGAGTATGTGTGAGGGGGCCAGAGAGAGAGAGAGAGAGAGAGAAAAAATAAATGTATGTGTAAAGCATTATAGCCATTTGTTCTGTAAATATTTACTGACATTTTGCCACAAGCAAAAATGTTAAAATGAAAATGAATAAAAAGGAATCAAATTCTAATTGTTTATAATTGAATATGAAAGCAAAAATGGTTGGAATTTGTTGTTTTAGGAAAAGTTTAATAACAGGAATTGACAATGAAACAAAAAAATGAACTGAAAGAAGAAAAAACAAAAAGAAACACTGCATTTTAACCATAATACAATTATATTCCCAATAATAATACCTTTAAGTGCTCCTCCTTCACCCCCACCCCCAACAAAAACACACTACATTTTAACCATAATAAGTGGCTCGGGGTGGCTTAAAGTCGGTATCAGCCAGACAGTGAGGGAGTCTATGCTCTTTTTACTAGCGCTAGACCAAGAAGATTGTTTTTTAGCATCCGAGGCAGAGCGTTACACCTACTATCAGCTCATCACATTACTGCACAGATCCTTGTGCTACTCATACACTGGGTTGGCGAGGGCCGGTATTGAATCAGGAGGTTCCGAGCCGAACACTCTACCAACTGAGCTAAACCAGGCACCCTCCATCTCCCCCAAACAAAAGAAAGATTGCATTAGATTCCCAATAATACTTTTCAGTGCTTTCACTCATTTACCTCCCCCGAAAAAAAAAAGCATTAAAAAAAAACACTGCATTTTAACCCTAACACAATCCAGCTACTTTTGAGTGTCCCTCCTTTACTCACAAATCTCTAAACTAAAGAAATACTGCATCTTAACTATAATACAATCAAATAATAATATTCATGTGTAATACAAGGGTATAGTGCAGCAAATTCAAGAGTTAAGATAAGTCTCTTTCAGACAACCTTCCAGTTATAGAATAATCAAGCTAAGTTCCAATTACCGTTGAATTGGTAAGACACGGCAACAAGTAGTCGTAACTTAATACGATATGAATGGACCATTCTTGATTTCCATAAATACCAACTGTCTGGGACACTGCTTCAGTTGCTGTTGTCCAAACCAACAGTATACTGACTGACTGGCAGGTTCAGTTGTGCTTAGCCAATTGCTGTTGTTCAAACCAACAGTAGACTGAGGGGGAGAGTGAGTGAATGGAGGAGAGAGAGGGAGGGAATGGAGGAAAGTGGGAGGGGAGAGAGAGGGAGGGAATGGAGGAGAGTGGAAGAGGAGAGTGGGAGAGGAGAGAGGGTGGGAGAGGAGAGAGGGAGGGAATGGAGGAGAGTGGGAGAGGAGAGAGAGAAGGGAATGGAGGAGAGTGGGAGAGACGAAGGCGAGAGGAGAGAGAGCTTAGATTGTGGTATCCTTAACAGTCTGATGCTCTACTGGTTGAGCTATGCGGGCCGTTGAGGAGAGAGAGATAGAGAGAGAGAGGTAGAGAGAGAGAGAGAGGATAGAGAGAGAGAGAGAGAGGATAGAGAGAGAGAGAGAGGAAGTGAGTGAGAGGACAAAGGAGATAGAGAGAAAGAAAAAGAGAAATAGAGAGAGAAGAAGAAAGAGAGGGGATAGAGAGAGAGAAAAGAGAGGGGATAGAGCGAGATAGAAAGAAAAAGAGAGGGGATAGAGAGATAGAAAGAAAAAGAGAGGGGATAGAGAGAGAGAAAGAAAAAGAGATAGAGAGAGAGAAAGAAAAGAGAGGGGATAGAGCGAGATAGAAAGAAAAGAGAGGGATAGAGAGATAGAAAGAAAAGAGAGGGGAGAGAGAGAGAAAGAAAAAGAGAGGGATAGAGAGAGATAGAAAGAAAAAGAGAGGGGATAGATAGAGAAGAGAATAGAGAGAGAAAAGAAAAAGAGAGGGGATAGAGAGAGAGAAAGAAAAAGAGAGGGGATAGAGCGAGATAGAAAAAAAAGAGAGGGGATAGAGAGATAGAAAGAAAAAGAGAGGGATAGAGAGAGAGAAAGAAAAGAGAGGGGATAGAGAGAGAGAAAAGAAAGAGAGGGATAGAGCGAGATAGAAAGAAAAGAGAGGGATAGAAGATAGAAAGAAAAGAGAGGGATAGAGAGAGAGAAAGAAAAAGAGAGGGATAGAGAGAGAGAAGAAAAAGAGAGGGATAGAGCGAGATAGAAAGAAAAAGAGGGGATAGAGAGATAGAAAGAAAAGAGAGGGGATAGAGAGAGAGAAAGAAAAAGAGAGGGGATAGAGAGAGAGAGAAGAAAAAGAGAAAAGGGCAAAAGGGAGAGGGAGCGAGAGAGAGAGATTCCCCTTTGTGTGTAAGAAACAATTTGATTCAGAAGGTTCACAGACAAAAGTGAAGATGAGCAAAAATGATAGTGTTACGTCACGGGATAGAGGTACATTCAGTTCAGAGAGGGGGGGGGTGTCAGGTCAGAACCAAGACATTTCCAAGCACCTACGCCTGTCATGTCCCACAAAATTATTGACTCCAAAGAGAAACACCTCACTTCCAAATGCACCAGACACGGGGGGGGGAGCCATGTGTATCTTGCTGCAGGGGCTGAAGGGATAAAAGCGGCTAGATAAAGAAAAGTGACAATAGTCCCTTAGACCACCCCCCCTGCCCGACCCTACGGATGGGGGGGGGGGAGTGGGGGGCTGAAGATTTCGGAAACAGCAGGCAGGCAACTGGATTGCTTCCTGAATTCTGTTTCTTTCTTTGGTTGCCATTTAAGAATGAAAAGACCTCCAAAGACTTTCAGGAAATGCAGCAATTAACCGAGGCAATTCAATTTGCTTCAGTGACATTTTGCAAGCAACAAGGGCAAGATAACAACAATCACAAGCTGAGAGGGACGGTGGGGAGTAGAGAGAGAGAACCCCCCCCCTTAAATTATGCTTGTTCAGTAAACACGAGGTCATGTGACACGTTTAAACACTCGGGTAGCAGGAGCATCAAATGGATACCTTAACATAAGCCTTGTCATTAATGCTCTGAAAAAAAAAAAAAAAAAAAAAAGAAAAAAAAAAGACTACCCCCCCCAAAAAAAAGATAAAACCAACAAAAAAAAATAATAAATAAAATAAAATAAATAAATAAATAAAAATAAACCCCCAAAAATGGACACATTAAAATAATCCCTGTCATTAATCGTGAAGGAAAAAAAAAAAGAAAAAAAAAAAAAAAAGATAAAAAAAGACCCCCCCCCCCAAAAAAAAAAAGAAAAAGAAAACACAGTTGAGTCTATAAATTATCTAAGAAAAACGTCTCATATCTATAACTTAATTTTCTCATTTTTTGATCCGTGAAATTATGAATATTTTAACTTCTTTCTCCCCTCCTCGGACTCTCTCTCTCTCTCTCTCTCTCTCTCTCTTCTCTCTCCATACTTTGTTGAAAAATCCCTTAGATCTTCCTAGGCTTTCCATCTCGCTTCTCTCGTGCCTAAAAGCTTTTAGAACTTTCTTCCCCTCTATCTACCCTAATTATCTGGTGTGATCTTATCCCCCACACCCATCTACTGTCTCGATAGTCCTGTTTTCCCTACCCTTTCTCTCTAACCAGTTCTTATTCCCCTTTTTCCGCATAACTATTTTTACCTTTCAGCCATAAAAAAAAAAAAATGTTCTCTTTATTTTTTTTCTTTTGCATATAAATAAAACATATCAATATAAATGTAACATGATTTCACTTAACCCTTTTTCAATCTTTGTATAGTGGGCGAATTATTTGCAAAATAGGCATTATTTTCAAACAATTAATCATACAAAAAAGACAAAAAAAAAAAAACATGGTAATTTGATCAGCAATTGTGTGTCATTGTATGATAACAGGAAAACAACAAAGTACTCACACAGTCCTACACCACAGCTCAAACACACCCGCACCAAATACTATCAAACAAGAAACCTGAGGGAACCTCTTTAGGAATACAAACCCAGAAGACATTTTAAATTTTCTAAAAAAAAAAAAAGAAAAAAAAAAAAAAGAAAAAAAAAAGCCTTCTTAGAACCACTACTTTAAAGACTGAAATCCAAAATAACCTTTTCTGGCATTAAATGACCCACAGAGGTTGATATGCCATTAAACAAAACTCAAACTCAATACACCACAGTAGGGCCTCCTAGCAATGTTTCTATATATTAAAATTGAATTGGTCAACTATTGAAGTCAGTAAGCCTACTGTTGATTTGAATAACAACAGCTAAGTACAACTTAAACAGTGTCCAAGACAGTTGGTATATATAGAAATCAAGAATGACCCATTCATGAATTTGGGTGATTTGGGTCATTCCATTCCTTGAGTTCTGTTTGATTTGAATGACATTGTAGAGTCTTATATATATCCTGTCATTCTGCAGTAGACTTTGTGACTATTCGGGTTTGTATTTAAGTTACAATTGTTTGTTGCCTTGTCTTCCCAGTTCAACAGTAATTGGAACTTTAATTATTCTTCGGCAGCTAATAAGAAAATACCTTACATTAAGCTACTGTTGAAGCCTCTGAATTTAAACCTGTTAAACTCCGTTGTGGAAAATGACTTTGTGTCACATCCTGCTCGTGTGGAGGGGTTTAGTATATATATATATATATATATATTTATTTAAGAATGGAAATGAGTAACCTACTCGAGTTTCATCGATAGATTCTTCAGGGTTACTTTTAAATTAATCGAGTTTACGATTAATCTTTGGTGTTATACCAAAGATTAATCGTAAACTCGATTAATTTAAAAGTAACCCTGAAGAATCTATCGATGAAACTCGAGTAGGTTACTCATTTCCATTCTTAAATAAATTTATGCTCTACATTGTATTGAGCACTTTGTATTTGTTTTTTCTCAACCTTAACCTCTGGATATTGTGCGCTTCCAACGATCGTTCTTATACCCACCGGTAAGTTAATACTTATACATATACAATATATATATATATATATATATATATATATATATATATATATATATATATATATATATATATATAGTGGACGGAGGATGGGTACCCAGGCTTAAGCTCTAGTGAGCACTCTCTATCTCTGTGACTTTGTATCTAACTGCTAGTTGACTGTCACCAGAACTGAACTTCTTATGTTCCATCTAACTCTCTGATGAATATATGGGTTTCAAAACGGATGTCTATACATCCGGCTAAAGCCTCTTCACTTCAACCACCCACATACCAAAGACGTTTTAAACAAAAAAAAATTTCTTGTCTTTTAACCTATGACTTTTACAAGTGCCTGAAGGTTTCAGTTTATGATCAACATTTCCATTTTTATCTTTCTTTCAAAATTTGCTGACCTTCCAACTATTGAAGTCAGTCAGTCAGTATACTGTTAGTTGGTACAACAGCAACTGGCTAAACACAACTGAACTAGTGCCCAAGGTAGCTGGTACTGATGGAACTCAAGAATAGTCCATTCATGTATTTGGGTGATTCCATTCCTTGAGTCCTGATTGGCTGCTTGGTTTCTATGATGTTATGAGGCTTCATAAATACTCTGGCATTCTGCAGTAGGATTGCAACAAGGTTAGATCTGTATTGAGTTACAGCTACTTGTTGTATTGTCTTACCAATTTGATGGTAATTGGAACTTAGTATGATTATTCTACACAACTTGTTTAATTGTTTTATAAATTAAATAAATGATTTCTAATGAAAATCCTATTTTTTAAAAAATTGTATCTATTGTTGTTGTTATTATTTATTTATTTATTTATTTGTTTTTTTTTTGTTTTTTGCAGCAGCTTGAAACATTTCTATTTTGGTAATGTTTACTCATTGGTAGTGGTGGTGTTTGATGGGGGGGGGGTTGTGGTGGAAGTGGTGAGGTTTAATGTCGAGGTGGGGGAGGTTATATATTGAAATCGGTTATTATGGCCGTATTTATTTATATATATATTTTTCTTAACTATCTATTTAATTTTCATTTATTTTTAAATTTAATTTATTTATTTCTCTATTTATTTTTAAATAATTTATTTTAACTATTTATTTACCTTTCATTTATGTTTCAAATTTTCATTTATTTGTTTATTAGCGCCATGTTTTACTATATACTATTAGGTATATATTATACACATGTGGCATGTCTTCATGTCCTTCTTACAGATGTCTTTAAAGTGTAGATTTGGTCTTCCTACTGGTTGGGTGCCTTCTAATAATTCACCATAGCAGCCTGGCGCCTCCTTGTCAGACACAGGGATGAAAAAGAGTGAAAAAGAGAGGAAAGAAGCCGCCACAGAAAAGAGAGCCAGAAGGAAGGAGAAACAACAGCAACTCCAGCAAACATCACTGTTCGTTTGTAGTCACTGCAACAGAGATTGCCATTTAAAAATTGGCCTTTTCAGCCACTCCCGCAGATGTAGTTATAAAAAATAATAAATAAAAAATAAAAAATAAAAAAAGTGGACACTACGCCTGATGATTTCTTTGTAAAGACGGGCATGAAACCAAATGGTTGCAGATAAGCATCCATGTAATTAAATATATATACAAAAACTAATATATATTATATTATAAATATGTCCTGGGACGCAATATTTACTTTGAATGAGTCCCTGGGAAAATTTATGGGTCCCAACTAAAGCTTCTTGATAAATTGCAGGGTTTTTATTTATGATCTGGGGAAACAAATAAAGCCACCTAACTCCTACCTTGTAACCTATCCTGTGTAATTCATTTCTAAGAAACTATTGAAATGTATTTACAATTAGCTTGAAATGGTGAAGGAAGAAAAAAGAAAAACACTGGGATGCATAGATATGATTTTACTGTGTCCTTTTAGATTTTTGTGTGTCATAGATGCAGGACGCGTACCTATCAGCCTCCCTGTATATTACACACACTCACTCTCTCTCTCTCTCTCAAACAAACACATAAACAAGGCTATCAAGTTAGCTTGAAATGGTGAAGGAAGAAAAAGAAAAACACTGGGACACATGGATATGATTTTACTGTGTCCTTTTAGATTTTTGTGTGTCATAGATGCAGGACACGTACCTATCAGCCTCCCTGTATATATTACACACACACTCTCTCTCTCTCTCTCTCTCTCTTGCTCTGAAACAAACACATAAACAAGGCTATCAAGTCCTAAATTGAGTATGCCTCCACTAAATATTTCCAAATTGTATCTAAATACTCAAAAAAAAAAAAAAAGATCTTTAAACATAAATGTTTACTAAGAAGTTGCTTTTATTAACAAATAAGTTTCATGTAGATGGAAAGAACAAAGAAAATAAACAAGGGTAATTGCTCACTTGACCTACCTCTCTCTCTCTCTCTCTCTCTCTCACACACACACACACACAACACACATATATACACTTACATAATCATATTCAGAGAGCCATAAATAGTCAAATGAGCCAGCTGCATGATACTGGACAATAATCACTTGTGTGTAGGTGGGTCTGCATTGAGTAACAACAACTAAGGGTATTTGCCTCTCATCCCACTCATGAGGGTGTGACACAAGGACATTTTTATGTAGGTCCACCCACAAGCTGAAGATCGTGGGCGGTAGGCACAAAAAATGCATTGATCCCGTCAGCATTGCCCCTCAAGGGGTGCACCTCAGGCACTGGGCAATAAACCCAGCCCTGCCTCTTTAAATCAAAGGGGCAGGTATTACCTGGGGGGATAGACCCCTGGGAGAGCAACAACAGCTAAGTACAACTGAATTTGTACATGAAGCAGTTGGTATTTAAAGGACTTAGGAATATTCCATACTTGCATCTGGGTGATCCCATTCCTTGAGTTCTGATTGGCTGCTGGTCTCAGTGTGGATATGGAGCTGGATAAATATCCATCATTCTGTGTTATGCTCCCAGCAATACAGGGACTGTATTAAGTTACAGTTTGCTTGCTTCCTTGTCTGCCAACTCGGGAATTGTTGGAATCCCACTGCGATATTAGGGATAACATCTACACATACATATATGAGAAGCAAACAGACAATGTGTTTTGATATGGCTTTTTTAGCCAACAATTTTTGGGAGAATATGTGCTTAGTTGAAGTCGTACCTAATTTTTGAAAATTAATTAATTAATAATTAATGAATTAGGCGGGAATACCTATTCAAATGTAAGGCTAAACAAATCGAGAAAAATCAATCCCTGTATGTACATTTCAGCCTATTAGGCCTCATCAGCAGAGCTATAGACAGGAAAAATGCTTTGTGTGTGATTCGAACCCTGACTGTCAAGCTGACAGGCAGAGACTCCAACCATTACACCTGCAGGCCGTTTCCAGATTTTTCGTTTTGTTTAGAAGTAGGTTATATTCCACTTTATGGTGACTTTTACTACACGACAGTATGAGAAGCAAAAAAAAAAAACAAAACATGCATATATATATATATATATATATATATATATATATATATATATAAAACTGGAGCTGTGTAGTCGGAACACAAAACTCTGATTCCACTATTTTTGGCACTTCTGACTGACATGTCTTCATGTGATTAAATGATTATGGCTTACAAATAAATATAAAAGCTAAGATTTGTTATAATCTATTCATAAGGAGTGTGCACTGTGTAACTTTACAGACTAAACTAGGGCCATATAATGTGTAATTAAACTGGAGTCGGAGTCAGTATATTTTTACCAACTACAGACCTGTATAAAACAGTGTCTCCCTCCTTCTCTCCCTCCCTATATATATATATATATATATATATATATATATGATATTAATACTGATAACAATTTGCTATATTTGTGAGTAAAGAGTTCTCAATATCATCGATAGAGCACTTGGTTTGATATTCACTTAGGATGGATGTTTAAAAAAAAAAAAATCCAACATTAACGTTGACTTCACCATCAAGAATAAATTCATCTTTTTGGAATCCTTTGTTTTTCTATCTTATATATATATATATATATATATATAAAGGACTCTCTCGTTGATTTTCGACGCATGAGTGTTCATCCAGTGTATTGAAGTCATTTAGCCTACTGTTGGTTTTAATAACAGCAGCTAACTAAGTACAACTCAAGCAGTGTCCAAGACTGTTGGTATAAATAGGACTCAAGAATGATCCATCCATGAATCTGGGTGATTTGGGTGATTCCATTCCTTGAGTTCTGCTTGACTGCTTGATTTGAATGACATTGTGGAGTCTTATATATACTTTGTGATTTTGCAGTGGACTTTGTGGCTTTCGGGATTGTATTGAGTTACAACCGTTTGCTGCCTTGTCTTCCCAGTTCGACAGTAATTGGACTTTAATTATTCTTCACAGTGAACAACCAACACAGTGATTTGTTTATAGTGGTGAAGGCTTGTGTAGGACTATTCCACACTTTTTGGTTATCCCTCTCCTAGACTGGTTACCTACCCAAGGTTAAAGAGCCCAGTCTGCCCTACTATTTAACCCATAGCTGGAGGGAGAATATATGGATTCATACCTTTCCCAAGGGTATTAGCGCTATGTGAAATGCCAACAGCTTCGTCTAGAAATTGAACTCGAATCGACAAGTCCATTTTCCATGACTCTAACCACTAGCCCACGGTTCTATGCTAGTTAGTGCCCAATTAATAGAGAAGGTGTTCCAAATTTTGCTCCCAAGCACTTTCGATCACATTCATTGATGTACCGCTTATGGTGTAATGGTTACAGTCATAGGAAATGGACATGTTAACACAAGTTCAAATCCTGGGCAAGGCTGTTTGCCTTTCACATTGTGCTAATACACTTGGGAAATGTATGTATCCAACTATTCTCCCTCTAGCTATGGGTAAAGTAACCAGTCTAGGAGAAGGAAAACTTAGAATTCAACAGCTTAAACCCTGCTTAAGAAATTGACCTTGTATTGTATCCTACTCGTGCAGAATTGACTGGTTGACATACTAAAGTTAAAGAGCCCAGTCTGCCCTACTATTTACCCATAGCTGGATGGAGAATAAGTGGATGGAAATGGACCTTGTGTCACACTGCTCATGCAGAGGGCTTAGTAAATATATATATATATGCTCACATTCTCTCTCTCTCTCTCTCTCTCTCTCTCTCTCTCTATATATATATATATATATATATATATATATATATATATATATATACACACACAGACTCACACTCTTTTCTTACTCTCTATCTTATATATACACATGCACATACATTCTCTCCCTCTCTTTATATATATATATATATATAATATATATATATATATATACACACACACACATTCTCTTTCTCTCTCTATATATATATATACCCACACACTGTATGTGTGTGTGTGTGTGTGTGTGTATAGTGAGAGAGAGTGAGTGAAAGAGAGACACTCACAATGGATCCACAAATCCATGTGCACACACACTATTTGTAAGTGTGTACATACATACATAAGTAAAAGTGAGAGAGAGAAACTGTCTTGACCACAAATAAATGAAATAGTATAGACCATTGAGTTCAATCTTCTGTTACATTCTTTTTTTTCTTCATTTTCTTTTTTTTATTTTATCAAATACACAAAAAAGGTGAGAGGAGTAAATTAACAGTCCTGTTACCATAGAAACTCATGAATGGCAATATAGCAAAGGGCTAAACACATTTCTTTGTGTATAGCTTGTCAAGTGTTGGCAGTTAATGCAGGCAGCTCTGCGTGCAGTCTATAAGACGGAGGGTGGGGTGATATCAGGTCTTTCAAATTCCAGCCAGGAAGTAATGAAGTGGTTAATTATAAAAAAAAAATAAAATAAAAAAAAAAGTAGAAAAAAATATGGCTGCCTACTTATGCAGGTTGGAAGTACAGGAAGGTGAACGGAGTGGACACAATCCGAGTCTTACACCCCCTCTCTCTCTCTCGCTCACTCGGTTGGTTGGTTGCTCCCCCCAGACAAATACTGTGACCTGCACTTAAAAGGTAAGGCTGTTGTATTAGAGCGCTTACTCTTTCAGTCATTGCAGAAGAAACTGATGAACGTGTTTCACTCTCTGCTACCTTCAGACACAGAAGAAATCCATCAATGATTTTTACCTTGATGACCAGGAATCTGTCCCCCTAGCAAGCACCACACCCCCAGTATTAAGAAGGATAAGGAAAGGTGTATACCTTAATGATTGAAATAAAGGCTGTAGGACCCAGAAATGTTTATATATATATATATCATCATCATCATCATCATGTCGCGCTTTCAGTGCGGATATCCATGACAATCTCTCTCCATCCGTCCCTATCACTCCTCATTCTCTGGAGGTCCTCTATGCAGCATTCTGCATCCGCACAGAGCTGATCAATGTATGTTTTTGCTGGTCGGCCCACTCTGGCTTGTCCATGTGCTGGCTTCCACAGGAGGACTTCGCTTATGAGTTCGTCCTTGCTTCTCCAGCAGTGTCCCACGTGTCTTGTCCGTCTTACTTGGAGGGTTTGTGTGATATGTGGCAGGTGGCCGTACAGCTGTTTTCTCGTAGGGTGTTGTTTCCATGTCTTGTTCAGGATCACCCGCAGCATTCTTGTGCAGCTCCCATCTAGTTTATTCTCTAGTGGCTTAGTTAGGGTCCAGGTGGTGCAGCCATACAGCAGTACTGATATGACAACGGCCTGGAAGAATCGTCACTATATCACCCAAACCATCCGAGTAAGACGGACAAGACATGCGGGACACTGCTGGAGAAGCAAGGACGAACTCATAAGCGACGTCCTCCTGTGGAAGCCAGCACATGGGCACGCCAGTGTGGGCCGACCATCAAAGACGTACATTGATCAGCTCTGCCCGGATACAGGATGCTGCACAGAGGACCTCCCGAGAATGATGAGCGATAGGGACGGATGGAGAGAGATTATCATGGATATCCATGCCGACAGCGCGACATGATGATGATGATGATGATGAAATATAGTCAGCTGTGTGAGTTGTGTAGTTTTTAAAGATATGAGCCAAAGACTGTGGTTCAATTCCTTGTGCTTAAAGCAACAAGTCTCTTACTTGGATAATTGTTGATTCAATGAAAAGAAAATGAACTTGACCTGGTTTTCACCTCTGAGTCAAATATGTTAATCTATATTCAAGCTGGACAAAGGTCACTGAAGCACAAAGAGGAGGAGGAGGAGAAAGCTGGGATATGAAGGCTATAAAAGCACCCACACCTGCTCAGAAATCATTTTGTTTCTAATGACTTATATTAAATGGTTGGATTTTATGGCATGTCAACCCTTGTTGGATTATTTTATGCCAAAGACATTTAATTTTTATTAATTCTTGATGGGTATTGAAAAAATTTTTAAAATACATTTTTTATTTATTTATCTAACCCTTAGATGGGACACTAACAGGTACTACCAATCCGAGTCAGGGTAATGGCGATAAAGGGGTACTCCAGAATTCCCAAGGGTATTAGTACTATTTGAAAAGCAAACGGGCCCATTCAGGATTTGAATTTATCTCAAGGATCCATTTCCTATGAAGATAACCATTACACCACCTCCAATACCTGTCAGAATTATTAGAGTGTAGAATAATCATACTAAGTCCAATTACCGTCGAATTGGCAAGACAAGATAGCAAGCAGTCGTAACCCAATACGATTCTGGTATGCTGTAAAGACCACTGCAAAGTGGCAGGATTTATGGAGCCTCAGAGGATCATACAAAGCAAGCAGCCAATCAGGACTCAGGGAATGGACTCACCCAAATGCATGAGTGGACTGTTCTGAGTTCCCATAAATACCAGTTGTCTTGACACTGATTCAGTTGTGCTTGGCCAGTCACATTGTTCAAACCAATAGTAGACTGACTAACTGACTTCAATACCCTCCAGCTTTCTTCAGGTATTTCTTGTTGAACACAGGAACAGTAACATAGAATAATGAACACAGCTTAACACTTGTACTCAGTCACAGTGGAATTAGAACAGTCTACCCGTGGATTGAATAAAGGGTTACCTGTCAGAATTATTAGAGTAGACATTTTTTTAACCCTTCTTTAATAATTAGCATGTCTAAGAATAATGTAAACACAATTTAAGATTGTAAGTGACAGTTATCTCTAGGCTGCAGGTTCAATCCTGGTCAATGCCGACAGTAACACAGAATAATAATTAACACAGCTTAACACCTGTACACCAGCTATGGTTAGTAGAATGAGAACAGGATATCCCCGTGCATTAAATAAAGGGTTAGGTTCAAAGCTCTGTGATGACTACTGATTATGACAAGAAGGTTCCCAAGTTCGAAAAAGAAGTTTCCCCGAGTTTGAAAAGAAATAACTGAAGAAGGCCGGAGGGCACATCAGCTGAAATGTTGTACAGATAACAATAAAGATGAGGCCAATAGTGCAAATAATCTAAATAATACCAATTTACGATTGGTACGAATATTTGTTATATTTATAAAAAAATATTGATATTGTAACATAATTGTTAGTACCCTAACAATTATGTACAGTTAGTGTAGAAATTAAAATGGCTGTTAGAAATTACGGCTAGCAGTTTTTGAGTACGATATCATGGAAGATTGATTGACACATGTTAAATTCGTGTTGATCCGTTTTCCGGTAGATACCGTGAGTATTAGTAGAGAAATGAGAAAGAAGGACTCTTCCGGTTTTGATTTGAAAGAGTTAGTTCAGTACTGGGCAAGCCACAGAGGTAGCAAGTCACATTAAACGCGCTTCTGTACTGTTAATCTGGATGGGGATTTCTAAATAAAATATGATATAAAGAAAATCTAAGTCTTGGATTATTTATCCAAAAACTACTAATGATCCAGGGATTCTGATAGACACGAAATCCTCAAGATGAAGTTCCAGACACTTCTTTCTCCACTTTTGATAATTCAAACTTGCATCGTGTAAATTTATGCAATTTTAACATTTTTATAGTTAGAACTAAGTTTGTAGAATTTACCTAAAGTTTATATGAAAACTTATTCTTCTTTAGTGACAATACACTTTATAATTAGATTTGTAAAGAAAATTTCTATACATTTCTTATTTGCTTGAATAATCCTTCTATATTATTTTTATATATATCTTTTTTAGAAGCTTACACTTCCCAATACTGCAATCCTCCATCAAAACAGGGTGGGGAACCAACACAAAAACAGAGATGAGACCATTGGGACAAACTGTCAACTACCCAAGTGATACAACAATTGTAGCCAGGGGCTTTTACACACCAAGCCTTACACAAAACATTGACAACAAAGACTCTGTGACAGAGGATAGTAACTCTTCTGATATAAGTCAGCAATCAACAGGAAATATATATCGTAATCCAAGACCCTTACCCCCAGTTCCTCACTAATTCATTTGTAACATCTTTTTTTTAGAGCAAGAAGAACATCGATTTACATAAGATACGAAAGATGATCAGAAGAATACATAGAATATATAACAATATCACATTTATGTGATATTGGTTGGAACAATGATATAAATATGCTTATTTTTAAAATAAATATCCCATAAATGGGGATAAGGGCATCAATAGAATTAATGATTATTGAAGTCAGTCAGTCAGTCTACTATTGGTTTGAACAATCTGACTGGCCAAGCACAACTGAACCAGCCAGTTAATCAGTCTACTATTGGTTTGAACCACAGCAACTGGCCAAGCACAACTGAACCATCCAGTTCAGTCTACTATTGGTTTGAACAAGCACAACTGAACCAGCCAGTTAATCAGTCTACTATTGGTTTGAACCACAGCAACTGGCCAAGAAGGTTTGAACAATGTGACTGCCAAGCACAACTGAACCAGCCAGTTAATCAGTCTACTATTGGTTTGAACCACAGCAACTGGCCAAGCACAACTGAACCATCCAGTCAGTCAGTCTACTATTGGTTTGAACAATGTGACTGGCCAAGCACAACTGAACCAGATTATTTGAAGTGAGCACATACATGCACTCACTTCAAACAAACTTTTTCTTTATTTGGGAATGAGATACAGCGCATGTGCACACAACTCGGCATATAGCCGGAAGTTTGGTTTTGGGGGAGAGGTGATAAAACTGGTCATATCACTACACGGATCTATCTAGCTAGGCTCACTCACCGACCGATTCATTCAAAAATAAAAATAAAATTCTTGCATTCTCTCCTTGCGCAGCTCCCTTCACCAAAATACCTCATTCGCTCTATGCATGTATCCTACTTAAAAATTTCCCAGTATTGATGATTGGCAATGGAGGGGTGGGAAAAAATTGAAAATAAAAACCCCAAGAAATTGAAAAACACATGTAAGCAAAACAAAAATTGTGGGTCATTTTGGTTTCCCCCTTTCCCTCAGCTATTGTGTAGGCCCGCCGACTGTCTTCCGCACTTTGTTGTTTGAAAGCAAGCCGGTCAGTGCCTCTAATATGGGAGTGGGTGTCCTTAGTGGGTGGTCGGTAAAAAATTGGGATTCTGTAGGCCAGGCGGGTTGGGTTACTAGCACAACTGAACCTGTGTCAAGACAACTGGTACTTATGGGAATTCAGAACAGTCCACTCATGCATTTGGGTGATTCCATTCCCTGAGTCCTGATTGGCTGCTTGGTTTGTAGATCCTCTGAGGCTCCATAAATCCTGCCACTTTGCAGTGGTCTTTACAGCATACCAGAATCGTATTGGGTTACGACTGTTTACTGTCTTGTCTTGCAATTCGACGGTAATTGGACTTAGTATGATTATTCTACAATGATCAATGACAACCTTAGGTTTATTTTTAAGATTTGATATAAAAGAGCTATTTATCCATAGCTGGAGGGAGAATTGCTGCATTCATACCTTTCCCAAGCGGATTAGCGCTATGTGAAATGCAAACAGCCTTATCCAAGATTTTAACTCGTGTCACCATATCTATTTCCTACAATGATAACCATTACACTACAGATGCCATCCTTGTAGAAGAACAGTAGTGGTACTATTTAACCAATAGCTAAGGAAATAAGTAGGGTTTATACCTTTCCCAAGGGTATTAGTCTGAAAGTGAATATGACAGCACGACTAGAGTTCAAACTCACTATGATGTTGCATGCTAGCCAATACGCTATGGGGATCCTTCCTCTATTGAGAAGACTAAGTAAATGTGTACATAAGGCACTTATGTTTCTCTATACTAGCAAAATAAAAAAACGCCCTCCGGGCGATGTAAAAATAGATTTTTGAAACATATTGCCTGAGGGGTGGGAGTTAAAAATTCAATGTCAGCGAGTTGTACCCTAAGTAAGTAAAATCATCAAATTCATTAAAGGATTAAAAAATAAAACAATTTGAAATGTAAACTTTAAATATGTATTAAAATAAAACAAACTATATATAGATATATAATACCAGTCATGTATTTATTAAAACTTGTTTTTAAAAAACAATGAGGACTGTCTAATGTTGCATGTTCAAATTTTGAGTGTATTTATTCAATGTTAGGGGCCAGGTTAGCTCAGTCGGTAGAGCGTTCGGCTAGAAACCACAAGGTTCCTAGTTCGATACTGGTCCTCGCCAACTCAGCGTATGAGTAGCGCAGGGATCTGTGCGGTAAAGTAAGGAGCTGATGGTAAGTGTGGCACTCCACCTCAGACGCCAAAAAACAATCTCCTTGGTCTAGCGCTATTGAAAAGGGGATAGACACCCTCGCTGACTGGCTGATACCGACTTTAGGCCGCCCCGACGACTTTACTTACTTATTCAATGTTATGACGATTTTGGATAATGTGACGTAAGCAGTGACGTAGTTTTTGTTACAGACAAAAACTGGAAGCGAATCTCCATTATTAATATATTTTTAACTTCTTTTTTAAAATCAATAATGTCAAGAATGAACAAATTTATTCTCTAAGAACAATTTAAACTAAAAATTGCTGGAATTATTTGAATGGAAATTCTAAACTTTTCTTTCAGAATTAGCTTGCTGGCATCAAAAAATCATGTATACACAATATAAAATTGGTAAGAACATTTATTTGAAAGTTGTTAAGTATATGTGTTATAGAATTAGTATGAATATATTCTAAAATTGGCACAAATATTTATTTAAAATTGGTAAGAATATGTATTCTAAAATTGGTATGAAAATCTATTGTAAAATTGGTATAAATATATCTATCATTGAATTGGCATGAAGAGCTATTATAGAATGTGTAAGAATATCTATTCTAAAATTGGTATGAAGATCTATTATAAAATAGGTAAGAATATCTATTGTAGAATTAGCATGAAGATTTATCATAAAATTGGCAAGAATATCTATTCTAGAATTGGTTTGAAGATCTATTATAAAATTAGTAAAAGTATTTGTTATAGAATTGGTATGATTATATGTATAAAAAATGTTCCATCACATTTACAGAATTGGTAAGATTATCTATTATAAAATTGGTAAGAATATCTATTCTAGAATTTGTATTATGGGACATTAATAGGCTCTAAAATATGAATAAACCATTTTTAAAATAATATACCATAAATGGGGAATGATGCCATCTATAAAATTACATTTCTAAGATTCTCACAATTATAATGTAATGAAGGATAAAAATCATAAACTAAATAAAATTAAGATAAGAAATAATAAGAAAAATAACAAGAAAGATAAATAGAAAAAAGAAAATTAAAACAAAAAAGAAAAATATAAAAACATATTTTAAAAATATAAGATTTACTATAAAAATGCATTAGACTATGATTTTTACTATAAAAATGCATTAGACTATGATTTTTACTATAAAAATGCATTAGACTATGATTTTTAATATAAAAATGCACTGGAAATGATTTTTAGTATAAAAATGCACTGGAAATGATTTTTACTATAAAAATGCATTGGAAATGATTTTTACTATAAAAATGCACTGGAAATGATTTTTAGTATAAAAATGCACTGGAAATAAAAATTTTTTAGTATAAAAATGCACTGGAAATAATTTTACTATAAAAATGCCTGGAAATAATTTTACTAAAATGCACTGGAAATGATTTTACTATAAAATGCACTGGAAATGATTTTTTGGAAATGATTTTTAGTATAAAAATGCACTGAAATAATTATGAAAATGCATTGAAATGATTTTTAGTATGAAAATGCATTGGAAATGATTTTTACTATGAAAATGCATTGGAAATGATTTTTATATGAAAATGCATACTATGAAAATGCATTGGACAAGATTTTTATCATGAAAATGCATTGGAAATGATTTTTACTATAAAGATGGCATCTATAAAATTAATGAGCAATGACAATTCCAAGTTTATTTTTAAGACTTAATAATTTTCTCTATATTCCAAACTTCTTTTCCTTTTCTTTTTTTTTAAATCAATAATGACACCAAGAATGAACAAATTATAACTATGGATATTTCACAATGTCAAAATGACTTAAAATATTTTCAGGCCCAACTATCTCTCATAATCAAATTTTAAAACAAATAAATCAATAAGAAATATTGAATTATATTTCAAATTACTGTTCACAATACAGCCCTACTATTGTATTATTGATGTTTATTATTACAATAATGTGGGGAAACGACTGCAACATATTTCTCTGAATTTTTGAGATTATTTGGATTAGATTATTTGGATTATTCAGACTATTGCCCTCATCTTTATTGTTATCTGTACAACGTTTCGGCCGATGTACCCTCCGGCTTTCTTTAGGTATTTCTTGTCAAACTTGAGAACCTTCTTGTCGTAATTGTCTAAGTGACAGTTATCTCTAGGCTGCAGGTTCAATCCTGGTCAAGGGCGACAGTAACATAGAATAATTAAGACAGCTTAACACTTGTACCCAATCAGGGTTAGTGGAATGAAAACTGTATACCCCAGTGGTTGGGTTCAGAGTTCTGTGAAGGCTCCTGATTATGAAAAGAAGGTTCCTGAATTTGAAGAGAATGAGCCTGAGTTTGAGAAGGTTCCTGAGTCCGACAAAAAATACCTGAGGAAGGCTGGAGGGCACAATGGCCGTAATGTACAGATAACAAAAAAGATGAGGGCAACAGTCCGAATAATCCAAATAATGCAACATATTTGGGTTAATATTATTTTCTTAATTTATATTCCAACTGGCGAAAAAATAAAAAAAACATTTATACATAAATATATAAACATAAATGTGGTTGAAAATAGAGGAAAATGTGGATATAACAACAACAACACAAACAGCTAAATCCAATTGATATTTTGCCTCATTATTGGCTGAAGCTTTCTCAAAACTTTATTAAATACCTGAAGTTGCTTAAAAATGGTCACCCATCTAAGTATTGAACATGCTAATCACGGTTTAACTTTGATTTGGTTGTTTTTTTTATCAGCTTATGGATCATTTAATGCCAAATCAAGTCATTTTTATATCCATTTTATATCCATTTGTTTATATTGTTTATATATGTTTATATTGTTATTTATATTGTTTATATATCCATTTGTTTATAGTAAACATGTTTATAGCAAACATTTGTTTATAGTACCTGATGTTGCTTAAATGGTCACCAGTGCTTTCAATGTGACTTGACTCTAAGCCATAGTACTTAGGAAATAACTTATAAATAATGCCCCCCCCCAAAAAAAACACACACCAGAAAAAATCCCAGAAATTTAAAGTAATCTATTTGTAGGCCATAATCACTTAATTACAAAAATCGGAGTCGGAAGTGCCAAAAATAGAGGAGTTGGAGTCAAAGGTTTTGTGTTCCAACTACACAGCCTTGATTAAAATTATTTTCCTTTTTGGTTGGTTTGAGAACTTTTCAGCACCGCTGGTGTGTGCGTGTGTGTAATATGTATTTTTATTCTTATTTCTAAGGGGAATAGATAAAAACAATCCAAGGCTTGAGAAATCTTAGAGGTGGTCTTCTAGCTGCCCCAAGACACAAACACTTGACAACAACAAGAAAATAATTTTAAAAAATAAAATAAATAAATAAATAAAAATAAAAAACAAAACAAAAACAAACAAAAAAGCCCCCATCCCCCCAGGAGTCATTTCAAATCTCCCTTCGAGTTTCACCTTGCAGATAAAATAGAAGCCACACATCTCAGTCAGTGGCTTAACTTTCCAGTGGTTGGTTGAGGAAACAGACAAGTTGTTTGTTTAAATCCAAACAAAATAAAGCCAACTGCCAAGGGAAATAGTCAGAAAAGGAAGACAAAAAACAAAAAACAAAAAAAGGAACAAGAAGAAAAAGCATCAAGTGCCTGTCTCTAATGCACACTGTGTGTTGTGCCTTTCTGATCTTGTTATGCCTGTACAAAAACGTGTCTGAGCACTGCTTAAGAGGCCTCAGCACACCAAAGGATTTGCACTCTCCACACATTTGATATGCTCTCTCTCTCTCTCTCTCTCTCTCTCTCTCTCTCTCTCTCCCTCTCTCTCTCTTTATGCCATCCAGTTCTTTTTATCAGAACTGATGCAATGAATGTATCTCAAATAAGTTTGCATTCCTTAACATCTGCTCAGTAGAAAAACAAATTCTTGAAAAAAAAAAAAAAAAAAAAAAAAAAAGGGAGAGAAAACAAAAAAAACATGTAAAACAAAAAAAACAAAATTATCGACACATTTTTTCTTAGCGAAGATTTGTCTCCAACAAACTATACGAGGGTCAGCTGAATAGTTCATAGGCTGACTAAGATACTCTCATGGAATGTGACCAAATGAGGTTTATATGAGGCAGCTGAAAAGTTCATAGGCTGACCAAGATACTCTCATGGAATGTGACAAAATGAGGTGTATATGAGGGTCGGCTGAAAAGTTCATAGGCTGACCAAGATACTCTCATGGAATGTGACCAAATGAGGTTTTATGAGGGTCAGCTGAAAAGTTCATAGGCTGACCAAGATACTCTCATGGAATTGACCAAATGAGGTTTATATGAGGTCAGCTGAAAAGTTCATAGGCTGACCAAGATACTCTCATGAAATGTGACCAAATGAGGTTTATATGAGGGTTGGTGAAAAGTTCATAAGCTGACCAAGATACTCTCATGGAATGTGACCAAATGAGGTTTATATGAGGATCAGCTGAAAGTTCATAGGATGACCAAGATACTCTCATGGAATGTGACCAAATGAGGTTTATATGAGGGTTGGTTTGAAAAGTTCATAGGCTGACCAAGATACTCTCATGGAATGTGACCAAAGGTTTATATGAGGGTCAGCTGAAAAGTTCATAGGCTGACCAAGATACTCTCATGGAATGTGACCAAATGAGGTTTATATGAGGATCAGCTGAATAGTTCATAGGATGACCAAGATACTCTCATGGAATGTGACCAAATGATGTTTATATGAGGGTCAGCTGAATAGTTCATAGGCTGACCAAGATACTCTCATGGAATGTGACCAAATGAGGTTTATATGAGGGTCGGCTGAATAGTTCATAGGCTGACCAAGATACTCTCATGGAATGTGACCAAATGAGGTTTATATGAGGGTCAGCTGAAAAGTTCATAGGCTGACCAAAATACTCTCATGGAATGTGACCAAATGAGGTTTATATGAGGGTCGGCTGAAAAGTTCATAGGCTGACCAAGATACTCTCATGGAATGTGTACAAAAAAACTATTAAGAAACTACTATTCAAAAAAATGTAAATATAAACATACAATGAATATGGTTCTGTAAACTCTAGGCATAAAATAACCTTAGATGAGTTGACATGCCATTAAAATCAATCAATCATAACCTCTAGGTATAAAATAACCCTAGATGGGTTGACATACTGTTAAAATCAACCAACCACTCAATTATAACCTTTAGGTATAAAATAACTCTAGATGGGTTGAAATGCCATTAAAATTAACCAATCATAACCTCTAGGTATATATCCACAGGTCCTGCTAGTAATTAAATTATCATACTGTGGTATATCCAAAGCTCCTGCTAGTAATTAAATTATCATACTGTGGTATATCTAAAGCTCCTGCTAGTAATTAAATTATCATACTGTGGTATATCTAAAGGTTCTGCAAGTTTCAATTGTTTCCCTATTTGTATTTATTTCTCAGTTGGTTGAGCATTCTGCAAGGTTACTGGTTGGATACAGGCCCTCACGAACTCAGTGCATGAGTAGCACAGTGATTTGTGCGGTAAAGTGAGGAGATGATGGTAGGTGTAGCACTCCACCTCAGATGCTAAAATAATCTCCTTGGTCTAGCGCTAGTGAAAAGGAGATAGACTCTCTCGCTGTCTTTGGGTAATTTAATGCTGAATCAAGTTATTCACAGTACCTGATGTTGCTTAAATGGTCACCCGTCTAAGTATTGAACATATTCATCACTGCTTAACTTTGGTTTGGTTGTTTTGTCTATCAGCTTATGGATCATTTAAATCAAATTCTGTCACTGTTTGCTTTTTTAACATTTTCGTAAATATGCCGCAAATCTCTTAATGGGAAAGTTTCACGTAGTTTGGAAAATGGATAGGTTTAAAGTGACATAGCAAGATAATAAGAAAACCTCTGCAATGGTTTGGTTTGATTTGTTTTACGGCATATCAACCTCGGTGGGTCATTTAATGCCGACAAAGTTTTGAAATGAATTCATTCTTAATGGATAATCAAATTTTGTTTATAAACTCGTTTTCTTCTATTTAATTCATAGATGGGATCCTAACAGGTACTACCACTCCAACCTGACGACTTTACTTACTGTGGTATATCTAAAGGTCCTGCTACTTTCAATTATTTTCTAACCACAACCGAAAAGATAGAAAATGTCAATATATATTTTTCTTACCTAATCAATTCTGTCACTGCTTACGTTTTTAACATTTTTGTAAATATGCCACAAATCTCTTAATGGGAAAGTTTCTCTCACCTATTTTGGAAAACGGATTGGTTTAAAGTGACATCATAAGATTATAGGAAAACCTTGACTATGATTTGGTTTGTTTTACGGCATATCAACCTCGGTGGGTCATTTAATGCCGACAAAGTTTTGAAATAAATTCATTCTTAATGGATAATCAAATTTTGTTTATAAACTCGTGTTTTTCAGACTATATTACCTTAAGGCACCCCTTTTTAATTTTGTGTCATTAAGTAATTTTTTTCATTTACACCGTCAATATCCGGTTGTTTGTTAGGGGTTAGGGTTAGAACCCCTAACAAACAACCGGATATTGCGGTGTAAATGAAAAATATGACCTAATGACACAAAATTGAAAAGGGATGCCTCAAGGTAATATGGTCCTGTTTTTCTATTTAACCCATAGATGGGATCCTAACAGGTACTACCACTCCAGGTCAGAGTAGACCAGAGAGAAATGGTAATGAAGGGGTACTCCACATTCCCCAAACCTCCAGAACTGGAACCTCACCATCAGATAGAGTTTAACGTCATTCCCAGGACATGTAGACCCTCAGCCACCACCTTCTAGCACCCATATGATAAAAAGGGGTTGGGGCTTGCCAATGTTTGGTATTAAACTTATTGTGTGCTGGGTGAAAGTTGTTTAAAAGGGGGGGCACATTGGTGGAGAATAGCAAAACAATCAGAAACAATAAAGCTGAGACAGAAATGTAGACATGTTTATATTAAAAACATTACAATAAAAAAAATATTATAAGTGACTCAAAAAGAAGGAGAAAAAAGAAAAAAGATTCAAGTTGGGATGTAAGATGGTAAGTTCACAATGCTCATTATATTGTTTAAAGAAAGAAGAAGGCAAAAGAAGAAAAAAACGAAGAAAGAAAGAGGAAGAAATGGTGGAAGAAGAAGAAGGCAAATGAAGAAAGAAGAAAAAAGAAGAAAAAAAGAAGAAGAAGAAGAAGAAGAAGAAACGAAAAGAAAAAAAGAAAAAAAAGAAGAAAACCCCCTTGATATAGAAATGCCAAGAAGAAAAGGCAAAAGAAGAAAAGAAAAAGAAGAAAAAAGAGGAAGAAATGGTGGAAGAAGAAGGCAAATGAAGAAGGAAAAGGCAATAAAAGAAAGAGATAAAGAAGAAGGCAAATAAAGAAGAAGAAAAGAAAAAGAAGAAAAAAAGGAAATGAAGATGAAGAAATGCCAAGAAGAAGAAAGGCAAAAAAGAAAAAAAAGAAGAAGAAAAAAAAGAGAAGAAGTGTTGAAGAAGAAGAAGAAAGAAGAAGAAGAAGAAGCAAAAGAAGAAGAAGAAGAAGAATCCCCCTTGATTTAGAAATGCCAAGAGATCCTTAATGTCAACATACCCCAAGTCGAGTAGACAGCATTAGAGAGAGAGAGAGAGAGAAGAGAGAGAGAGAGAGAAAGAAAGAGAAAGAATAATTAAATTCTGGCTCCCCTCATAAATGCCACAAGTTGACCAGAATTTTTGTTTCGGAGGTTCAAGAAATTCCAATGAGAAGAAGAAAAAAAAAAAAAAACCAACAAAAACAAAAAGGAGAGAGAACTCCTGAAAACTAAGCATCAACAAGATGATTGTTGCCATGGAAATCAATTCTTGTGTATAATGAGGAGACAGAAGCTACAAGATCTGGCAACAGTAAAGGCGACGGCTGCTGCTGCTGCTGCTACAATTTACCTGAAGATGCAAAATTCACAAGTTAAAGAACTGGCAATAATGACGTAAAGTGAATGGTTGCTTGGCAACAAGTTTCAATTCAGACAAACATCGTTTTAAATTGTCCAATCATTTATTCACACTGAATCCATCCATCTATACAGTAGGAATTATTTCTTTACAAATTACAAGAATATATATATAAACACACACACAGACACAATATATATATATATATAATATATACATATATATATATATATATATATATATATATACACATGACTATATATATATACACACATGACTATATAATAATATATATATATATATATATATATACACACATACACACATACTATATAATATATATAATATATACACACATACTATATATATATATATATATATATATACACACACACACACAACTATATATATACACACATATATACTATATATACACACATATATATATATATATATATATATATATATATATATATATATACACACACACACACACACACATATATGAGACATATATATTTACCAACCTCTCCGCACGAGCAGGATGTGACACAAGGTCAATTTCTTAAGTGGAGTTCAACAGGTTTGAATTCAGAGTTTTCCTTCTCCTAGACCAGTTGCCTAACCAAGGTAAAAGAGCCCAGTCTGCCCTACTATTTACCCATAGCTGGAGGGAGAGTAGGATTCATACTTTTCCCAAGGGTATTAGCGCTAAATGAAATGCAATTACCACATCCAGGATTTGAACTCGGGGTTACTAAAAAGGTGTGTGGTGTAACAGCTAAAGTCATAGGAAATGGACTCATCGACTCAAGTTCAAATCCTGGACGAAACTGTTTCACATAGCGCTAATACCCTTGGGAAAGGTATGCATCCAATTACTCTCCCTCCAGCTATGAGTAAATAGCTGGGCTCTTAACCTTGGCTAGGTAATCAGTCTAGGAGAAGAAAAACTCTGAATTCAAACCTATTAAACTCTGTGTAAGAAGTTGACCTTGTGTTGCATCCTGCTCGTGCGGAGGGGTTGGTAAATATATGTTACTAAAATATATATATATGACAAAGTTTATCTGAAGTTACCCAGATTTTGTTTGGTTTGTTTTGCAGCATATCAACCTCAGTGGGTCATTTAATGCCGATAAAGTTTTGAAATAGTCATTCTTAATGGATACTCAATGTTTTTTTATAAACACATTTTTCTATTTAACCCATAGATGGGACCCTAACAGGTACTACCACTCCGGGTCAGAGTGGATCATGGAGCAATGGTGATGAAGGGGTGCTTCACTTTCTCCAAAACTGGAACCTCACCATCAGATAGAGTTTAACATCATTCCCAGGACATGTAGACCCTCAGCCACTGCCTTCAAGCACCCACATGATAAAAAGGGTTGGGGCTTGCTATAAAGGCAATAGGGTTGGGAAAATCATATAGGTGCTAGGGCTTGATGTAAGCAGCCAAGCCTAAGTAAGGGTCTATGAGATTACCCAGGTTGAAATACTTCCAGCAAAAACGTTTCAAGTGCACGATTAAATACTAATTTTGCTTAATTCTCATTATTAAAAATCATTATTTTTATTATATCACTTTGAGGATTTCACACTACATTTAACTGGTGGGCATTCACTGGAGTTTGGGTGGCAGCAAGTCTCCTCAGGTTTCTAGGACTTTCCTGAATAGTCAAAGCTCTAGTCTGTATAAACTTGATTCTTTTTCTGATTTCCAATTGTTTCAGCTTCCTTTCCAAACCTTTGAGGCCATTATTATTACTAGCAAATATATGCACCCTCCGGGTGCAAGTATTTTAGTTAAATTTTATAATAAAATATCATATTAAATTAGAAAGGCTAATGAAACTGAATAAGAATGTCGATAAAAAGATTTTAGAACAGATGGGGTATGATTGAAAAATAGAACAACTTTGAACTAACTCTTCCATCATTTTCCGTTACTCCCGTCTTTCATTGGTAAATTTTCCTAATTAAACTGTTTAGTTAAAATAGGAAGTAAGAATAATATTAGTTATTTCTTCTTGTTGAGGGATTTCTTTAAGATTTAAAGTTTTTGCTCATATTCAATAAAAAACCAAACAATTAGAAATCAATAATACTAAGCATATATTATTTAAAATCAATTTTTTAAGATCAATATGCAAATTAGCCTTCCCATTCACACTGTAAACCTCTATTTTATTGTATATATAAATACAATTGCATGTTATTAGTATTGTAGATATGTCAACAGTGTAAGTAATGTAAAACAATTTTTAATAATTGAGGTTTAAATAAAAAATAAAATCATGGAGAATATGATGTAAATAACTAAAGGAATTGTGACTTGTATAGTAATATAGTTTCGGTTACAGACAGACAAACCCACAATCTCCATTATAATAAGATTATATCACTCCTTGTGAGGATTTCACACTAGATTTAACTAGTGGGCTTTCACTGGAGTCTGGATGGCAGCAAGTCTCCTCAGGTTTCTGGGACTTTTCTGAATATTTGAGCTGATGTTAACAAAGCTCTAGTCTGTATGATCTTGATTATTTTTCTGATTGAATACTGGCCATCGCCAACTCAGCATATGAGTAGCACAGAGATCTGTGCGGTAAAGTAAGGAGCTGATGGTTGGTGTTGGGCTCAGATGCTCAAAACAATCTCCTTGGTCTAGTATTAGTAAAAAAGGGGATAGACTCTCTTGGTGTCTGGCTGTTACTAACTTTAGGCCACCCCGACAACTTTACTTAGATGGAGTGCTTTAAACATATGGTCATGCAATGAGAGCTACTTAAACTTTGAATATTTTGAAAATTGTCCCTCAGAGTGTTTTTTTTTAAAGTAGTTTGTGTAAGTGAAATATTTTCAAAGGTGTTATATTAGTTAACCTCTTTAGGTACAGGCGTATGATCTTATTCATCTCTTCTTTG